>CM059208.1:35698116-35713116 GCA_030347435.1 Clarias fuscus | reverse complement strand
ACTACAGATGTTACTGTATCTCTCTTGTTCCCGCCCACATGGGGCGATGTGACCAATCAGAGTGCAGGAACAGTTATTTTTATTCACTCCCCGGCCTTGTTGTTCATTCAGTCCCTTTATTATCACGATCGATCATCACTGTCCTCTACAAGTGTGTGTGTGTGTGTGTGTGTGTGTGTGTGTGTGTGTGTGCGTGTGTGTTTCTGTGCCTGGCAAATATTTATCGATGCTGGCCGGTGGAACGGGGACGAACACAATGGCTGATCGATTCTTGAAAATCTAAACGTGATAGTGTGTGTGTGTGAACAGGAGAGAGCATGAGAGAGAGGGAGAAGTGTGTGTGTGTGTCCTGAGGTACTCCCAGAGAGGAAATCATATTAAGTGGCACTTTGCAGCTCAGTAGAAGGCTGCTGATGTTAACACACACGCACGCACACACAAACCTGGATCAATTCCTTCTGACTATTTTCCTAGGCAGGTGTGCGTGCGCGCGCGTATGGGCATGTGTATTGAGAGTTCTTGAATAAACCACAAAACTAAACCTCGCTGTAATCCTGTGACGTTCCTGTGAATACAATTAACCTGGAAGCGCGAGGAGGTTATCTTCTCTGGAACGCTGTTGTGTTTCATTAAGGAGACGATAAAAACGAGAACATCGAATACAGAAATCGTTTCTGCTCGTTATTTCCGCCGCCGCAGCATCACCATCCTCTACACTCACTCACTCTCTATTCCTGCTTTTGCTAAATCGTAGAGCGCCAGTCTCGTTCCCAGCTCAGATTAATGTGTTTTAAATTCACCTGAACTGAAATGATAAAAAAAAAAAAAAGATAAAAAAATTAACAGAGAAATACAAGAAATTTTTATTATAGCGAAGTAGAGCGAATTCTTTAGTAGTGTAACGCTCCAAAAAGTGTTCCTAATATCTCGTTTAGCATAATGTGTTTATTAGAAAATAATAAAAGTATGTACGAATAAACGTACGAACGTGTGAAAAACCAGACTGAGAGGAGACACCAATGAGGATTCGTGTGGCGCTGCTGAGCTTCATGGGGTTAAGAGAAGAACAAGAAAAGAAAAAAGTTGAGAGAGAGAATAAAGGGAGAAAAAGAAAGAGAGAGAGAGAGAGAGAGAGAGGGGGGGGAAGTGTGTTCACGACTCCTGGAAGACGTTTCATTGTGGCGACAAAATTCGAGAACGAAGAACTCAACACTGCCTCGCTGATTTGATGTAAAGGCGTGTGTGTATGTGTGTGTGTATGTGTGTATGTGTGTGTGTGTGTATGTGTGTGTGTGAGCGTTGGGAGAGGCCCAAAGGAAACTGAGACTTGACACCGGTGTGTGTGTGCGTGTGTGTGTGTGCGCGCGCGCATAAACGTGTGCACACTCTCACTTTCTGCACTTCATAGGAGACAAAGCGAGACGTATGGCCCGCTCAGGGCGGATGCGTTTCAGAGGAACACATACACACACTTCCGTTTTTCATCCACATCGGCTCCAAGACGTGAAGCGCGGGTTAAAAACGCGAGCGCCGCTTCCAACTGGCAGACTTCTCCTCCACAAACGCACAATAATAAACGATCGACAAATCCATGTAGTCTAAGCGCACACTCTTTACACAGGGTGCGAGAGTCAATCTAAATACTCAACAACTTAGAAAAGAAGAAGGAAAAAAGAAAAGAAGGAACTGAGAAGAATATCGAGAAAGAATAAAATTTAGAAAAATTGTAGTAATTGACAAAAGAAAGAAAAGAATGAAAATAAAGAAATTAAGAAAAACAAACATCTCAACTAATAAAGAGCAAAGAAAGAGAAAGAAAGAAGAAGAAACAAGAAAGAAGAATGAATGAAAAGAAAGATATTAAACAGCAAATCAACAAAAGCAGAAGAACAAATGAAAAATAAACAGATCTAATAAACTAAAGAAAAAAAGTAACTAAAAAGGATTCACTGAACAAAGCTATCAACTAAATTGAAAGGAAAACAAATGTAGACAAAAAAAAAAAACTATTGATAAAACAACTGGAGAAACCAACCAACCAACCAACTAAACTAACAAAAGAAAGAACCAAAGAATGTAAAACTTAGAAAAAGTTTTCACCTAAATTAACTTTGAAACAAATGACAAAGAGAAAAGGTTTAAAAAAAAGAAGAAAAGAAAACAATCGACTGAACATGTATAACAAAAGCAAGCATGAAAAAAAAAAAAAAACAGCTAGAAAATGAATCGGAGACAACTTAAACTAAACGAATAATAAACTAAACAGAAGAATAAACCGATCAAGCACATTAAATTAAAAAGAAACGGATCAGATGAAAAGAAAAAAGCACAAAAAAATAAGAAAGAATCATAAATTAAAAATAAAAGAACAAAAAAAAAAAGAGAAAACCAACAAAACTGGCGTAACAAACAAATAAAAGGGATAACAAAGAATCATTAAAGAAAGAAAAAGCAAACAAAAGAAAGAATGAACTAACGCATGAGTAAAAACAAAACAAAAATAACACCAGCGATGCTAGGAATGGGGAAGAAAGAAAGTAATAAATAAATAAATTGGGCAAACTAAAGAAGAAGAAAGCCAAGAAGTTAAGTGCGGTGCTGAGCTGAGCTCACAAAGTACTGACACTGGAGACCCTGAGTTTTTATAGCTTTTTAAGCTTAAGCTGTTACTATGGAAATGTTAACGCGGTCACTGACAAGCCTGTGATCTGAATAACAGCTGGAACATCTACTGTACCACAGCTGTTCACTGGAAAACCATCACCATCTTCTGACCCATCACAAAAAAAAAAATCATTTAAGAACGTTGTTGTGAAGCCATATTCATCACCATCATCGTCATGATCACAGGGTGACTGATTTGTGGCGCCAGCCAGGACTGTGCCGAGACGGAATGCTGGTAACATTCTCATCATTGTCTCTCAGTCATGCTGCGTTGTCCTAAATAGTGTTACACCATGCTGCCACTTTCTTTACTGCGTACACTCACACCCTGCTTTCGTCATTTCCAGTTTGCGATTACTTTCAGAAATCCAGATAGAACATTTGATTTTTATTTATTTACAAGGAGTCCTGTCTGAGGACAGTAGCAACCAATCAGTTCAAGCGTTGCCATTTGATCCAGCAGTTCGTCTAGAAGTCGGTCCAGAAGTCAGTTATCAATCTAGTAAATAGGCCAACATTCAATCCAGTTATTATGCTGTTGTCAGCCAAGTTATTCCAGCGACCAACAGTCAGCCAAGAAGCCGGTAGTCAGCCCAGTGACTGGTAGTCAGGCCACTGGCCACCTGCCAGCCCCGTGGCTGGTGGGTGACCTGCCCACCTGTGGCCAGCGCAGTGGCCTGTAGTCAGCCCCATGGCCAGTAGAGAGCCCCGTGGCCAGCATTTCAACCAATGACAACTTTTCTACAGGTCAGTAGTCAGTCTAGGAGCTAGTAGTCAGCCCAGTGGGCACCTGTCACCCCAGTGGCGAGTAGTCTGACTAGTGGCTTATAGTCAGTCCAGTGGCCTGAAGTCAGTCTAGGAGCTAGTAGTCTGGCCAGGAGCCAGCCAGTACTCCAGCTGTCAGTACTCATTCCAGGAACCAGTTTTCAACCCAGTAACAATCCAAGTAAATATTCTAACTATCAGTACTATGGCAGTCCAGTAGTTAGTAGTCAGCCAAGTAGCCACCCCAGCTGTCAGTAGTAACCAGTCCAGTGAGCCATTGTCAGCCAAGAAGCCAGTAGCTAGCCCAGCAGGTACTCCAGTAGCCAGTAGTCAGCCCTATAGTCACCCCAGCTGACAGCAGTCAGTCCAGTAATTCGCAGTCAGCCCAGGAGTCATTCCTCAGCCTAGCAGTGAGTTCTCAACGCAGCTTTCAGTGCAGTATTGCAGCGTAATAAATATCAGGGCTGATGCTGTGGGTAAACTGAGCAGAACTCTCAGCCATCACACAACTGTGCAGTAATTAAATATCACACGCCACGACAAGCTAGGGGTGAACGCATGATGCTGGGTGAACATTAGGAGTGACAGTGACAGTGTGTGTGTGCATGTGTGTGTATAAAGGGGGGGGGGGGGGATTATAGGATTATAAGAAGCGCAAACTGTTGCCAGATGTGGCCTGAATTCAGGAAAACAAAGAAAAGAAAAAAAAAACCCATGGCACACGTCGCTGCACTTATACTTTACTAAATAGCTGATGTAGATCAGCGGATGCTGATAAAGCAGCGCGTGGTAAGTGTGTGTGTGTGTGTGTGTGTGTGTGTGTGTGAGAGAGAGAGAGAGAGCGAATCAGCTGATAGAACAGTTTCTGATCTAGTCATGTAGCCATATTTCGGGTTGATCCCCAGTTAGTGGTATGCGTATATATATGTGTGTGTATGTGTGTGTATGTATGTGTATGTATGTGTTAAACACCATGCTGGTTGTACTGTATGTGTGTGGCACGTCTGAATGTGTGTGGCGCGTGCCCTCTGGGTTTGCACAGCTATAATTATGCCTGCCAGTAAGCTGGGTGGTACCCGCCCTGAAATAGGCCGCAGGCGAGCGGCGGGCAGACACAGCATTCCTGTGTGACAGGCAGACTGAGGGGGAGGAGCTGCCTCTCAGACCACACACACACACACACACACCACACACACACACAGCCTAATGTTGAAAAGCACACAGTTCAAAAACAGACCACACCACCCCCCACCAAGAGAAGACATTTTAAAGGTGTAAATTAATGTTCTATTATTTACTGTATAAACTGAGAGAGAGGGGAAGAGAAACAACACATTAAGAGAGTGACTAAGTGATAGAGAGTGAATGACAGGAGAACTGAAAGAAACAAAGTCAGCGAGCCGGAGAGAAAGCAAGCGTGATAGCAAGACTAAGAGGGAGAGATACAGTATATCTAGCGACCGAGAGAGGGAGAAAGAAAGAGCGGGATGCACAACATTATTTCAGGCAGAGTCACATCACAGCTAATGGGAGACAGGAGGAATGTGTTCCACTCCTCCACTCCGGGATGGTCATGCTTGTGTAAAAGCAGTGAAAGAGAAGTGTGTGATGTACAGACTGCATCTGTATCTGGCGAGGGGGAAAGGACGCACACGTCTCTCGCCAGCGCTCGGTGCTCAGCACTCTCTCCGAAATGAAGTATACTCCGATCTCCTTCTACTTTACTTACTTTGCCGTGGACTCCTCATCGTACTTGGTCTTCAGGTCGAACAGCTCTGCCTGAGTGCTTTCGAGTGCTGTGTGCAAAAAAAAAAAAAAAAAGTCAGAACAAGGACGATGAAAACTCTCACTCAACAACTTCATGTCCACGACCGGCTGCATCGTTAATTTTAAACGCTCTGCGTGTTGGCTGGCATGTCGCGGAGTTGCAGACATCGTGGTGGCCAAGCTAACGCACACGATCATTATCGCTATTTTAGCTTTCACAACCGGTTAGGAAAAGGCTACAATTTGTTCGGTTTAGAAGCCGGAGGGCTGAAATCGATCCGAGTTTCCACCGCGGAGTGAAACGTAACACCGCTCAGAGAACGACTTGCTGTCCAAACAAGCAGGAATAAGACGTGGTGCTGTTCGAGGAAAATACCGGGATGATTCTGATGCTGATCATTTTCCAATAAGAGCACATGTCTGTTTTTCCAGAATTATCGGCACCTTTCATGAAAACAAGCTAAAAGAACTACATGTATATACTGTATTTTAGCAGGTTTGAATAAATTGCATTTTATTATCGAACAGATTCGCGTCACAGCACTCTCATGACTCACGGTCTTAAGGTTGGATGGATCTTTGAAGAGCTCATTGAAATACTAGGGGTTTCTTGGGTCACCTGCTCTGTTCAACTGAAACCACACTGAGAGGGCCATTGTGTCACTGCAACCATCGTCCATTTTGATATGAGCTTCAGTTCATCGTCTTGATAGACGACCCAGCCTGATTTTCAGCTCAAATGTTCTGGTTTTGAATGACCTTAACAAGAGCCCTTGCATCCCCTAGGATACCATCAAGATAGAAATGTTTTTCAGTACCCCGGAGACATGATCGGACTGTCGGCTTCATGTCTGAAACGCTGGCCTCCCAGGAGCTCCGTTAATGTTCCAAACATGTGGAAATGGCTTGGAGCGAGGTCAGGATTGTACGGGGGATGTGAGAACAAGTCAAAGCCAAGTGGTGACCATGAATGATTGTGTGTAGAGTTCCCACGGACGGATGCGTCTCTTTGGCCAACTGGCAACAAGTTATACATAGGATCGAGTGTTCCTCTCGCTGTATGCTCACAGGAACGACTGCAGTGTGCTCCGAGCCAACGTTCACGGATGTACGGGCTTCTTTAAAACATCTGCGCTTGTGCGCTTAATGGCAAATCAGTTTTATTACAAGTCCCGAGTTGACTTGAAAGCCCCTCGCCTTTAGAGGTTTATTTTTTTTTTTAAGAGTGGCATAATTTTGCCACATATGTTTATGCTCATTTTAAAGAAGGGTGCCAATAATTCTGGTGTTGAAAGTGAGCTGAATGCTTAATGTTAGAAAATTGACCTGCAATCTGATTACAAAAAAAAAAGAAAAAAGAATTGAACAGGTTTAATATCATCATATCTGATGTGTTAATCTTTTAATAGGAAATAGTTCTGATTATATTCAAGCCACCTTGACTCGATGTCAATGTTAACAGAATGCAGGACGGTTGATCTGTTCTTGAGCTTAATAAGACACCCGGTCATCATTTGTGCCTTAAGGTTATTTACAGAGGACTAAGACACTTTCCGTAAATTTTTTACTTTTTCTTATATAAAAAAAAAAGTGTGTCCTTTATTTGAAGAATTACCCTTTGATGTTAACTGAATCCCTTTCAAGTGCCTGTTACCATAGACACAGTTCAACGCTAGAATGAGCATTTGAATATAAACATGTGATTTGAATTAAAGCTGAAACGATCAATCTTTCAATTGTTTTTGACCAACCGAAAATCGATTAGAAATGCACCGAACACTTGAGGCTGAGCGCTGCAAGATCGCTGATACTGTTCCAATACACTTACAATGCGTCTTCACTCAGGAACTCCGGAGCTAAAGCATAATTCCACTCGAGGACTGATTTGGAGATGAACACCTCTGTAATATTTACGAAAGAAAATGAAACAAGGCGGCAACATTACAAGACGAAGAGATCTACAGTATGATCGGAATTTTAAACCTGGTTAAAAACCTAAGGATGCATGGTTTTGATTGGACGTTGTGAGAACGGATAAATGCCCAGTTCCATTGTTTTGAGGTCGCATTTGTGTACGTTGTGTTTGGAACGTTCTTTCAACGTTATTGGAACAGTTTTGTAGCAATGCTGGACATCAACACAACATTGTTACAACTATATTACAACGTTCATCCACAAACCTCACCCTGAGGCCTCCTAACTATTTTTACCTTCTGTTCCCCGAATTTGTAATTAACCAGGAACTCCTTAATTGTGATGCTTGGTGTATACAAACCACTTTCAGATCGGATCAGTGCATTTCTAATCGCTAATGTTTTAAACTATAATGTGGATCTTGTACTTTATCCTTGTTAGCCTGGTACCTGTCTGTAGACTCTGAGCTTTGTGTTCTGCCTCTTCCAACCTGGAGGCCATTGATTCCTGCGACTCTTGCAACTTCCTGTGGGAAAAAAAAGAAAAAAAGAAAAAAAAAAGTCAAAACAGATTGAAGTACAGAAGAAGGGGGGAAAAACGTCAGTTTGCTTAAATATCAGCTTCTCTTCTAGTCAGTCTGTTTAAAAATAAGATGCCGCTGCAGTGCCATATTAAAACCCACAAATTTCATAGAAGACTTTGTGTTATGAGCTAAAATCAGCTCTGTAATACGAAACGTGGTTCAGACCGGACTGTTTGAGCGCGCCTGAAGAAAACAGCAGGGATTTTTTTCAGCAAATAAAGCAAACTTTGAGGGTGGAACTGCAGGAGCTCGGCTTTCTGAGTTATTAATAAAGCCAATGAGATATGACCACTGAGATATTAATAAAGTAAGCACAATGAGTCACTCTCGCTCTCCGTCTCCTACTCACTCACTCACACGTATACCTCACAGGAAGCTGGCTGACCAGACAGGAAGAGGACTGGATCCTGACGCACAGGAAGTACGCGAGAACCGACGACACAATCGGGTAAATATGGGTACTGTGACTGAACAACTGGCTTCGGGCTGGAAGTTAAAAACTTCACTCGGGCCATTTATGGATGCGCTTATTCTCAGAGAAATCAGCATTTCTCACTAACCACTGTAGAACTGTCTCAAAATACAGTTTATGTATCGTGATCTGGGTCTTTAACACTGTGTTAGTTGCCTCGTGTCTCCGAACCAACTTAACAGGACTCCAAAAGGAACCGTCGGGGAGTTCGTTCGACTTTGTTTAATGAGGTAACCCGCTTTAAAGCGGCGCTTCGAAACATGTGTGACACAATGGAAACTGGCTCACGGCCAAGTTCTCCGGTCGTCAAACTTCATTTTCTTTTTATGGCTTTAAATGCCTTTTGATGGCGAGGGTTTATTTTGAAAGTCATGCAATGTTCCCTGCTTATGGAGTACATGACTGTCTTTGGAGTCTAATGTTAAACAGTGACATTTCTAATTAGATTAAAAGGAAAAAACAAAACAAAAAAAAACACACACACACTATACACATTACTGCTTGCCGATGGATGATGGTTTTCGAGCAGCTCTGTGGGCCTGAGAGAATTCAGGGGAAAATGGATGGCCAGAAAAGAACTAAAAAAAATAATCACTCTTTAAAACTGTGGTGCGCAGAAAAGCATCTTCACCACATCAAACTTGAGTAGGATGTGCCACAAGAGCATACTGGATAAAAGCTAGCTAGATAGATAGATAGATAGATAGATAGATAGATAGATAGATAGATGCAGTGTTGTCAAAACATACTTGCCTTAATCTGTTTTTTTTTTTGTTGCCATTTTTATCACATTTAAATAATTCAGATCATCAAAAATTTTAGTATTATACAACGATAATGCAGTTTTTAAACGACAGATTTCATTTCCTAAGGGAAAAAGGCTGTCCAAACCTACACCTGGCCCTATGTAAAAAAAAAAAAAAAAAAAAAAAAACTTCAGGCAAATCTTCTGTGGACTGATAAAATAAAGTAGAGCTTCTTGGAAGGTGTGTGTCTGTTAAATCTGGCGTACAACTACAGATCTGGCCATTAAGAATGCTCGCTTTTTCCCGCGAGATCCCGCAATTCGGCGCGCGACATGCCGCGAGATCCCACAAGCAACATTCTGGAATTTAAATAAATGTGCTGTGCTTCATTGAATATCCGCCAGATTGCACATGGAAGGACTTTATCTAAAAGCCAGACCAAGTACAACGAAGAATTGTGTATAATTCTTGTGTATAAGACAAGAACTTTATGATGAACGTGCATATATGTGCTTCATATTATGTTTATAATGATGAAAAGGGTTAGGGTTAGAGCGCAGCGTTTCATAAAAAGATCAACAGTCAGCAGGTCAAACATGGTGGAGGTAATGTGATGTCTAAGGCTGTTTTGCAGCTTCAGGACCTGGACGACCTGTCATAATTACTGGAAAGATCGTTTCTGCGCTCCACCAGAAAATACAGAAGGAGAATGTCCAACCATCAGTTTGTGACCTCAAGCTCAAGTGGTCTGATCCCAAACCCACCAGTAAGTCTGCCTCTGAATGGCTAAAAAAAGGCAAAACTAAGGTTTTTTTTTAGATTATCGAGATGCTGTGGCATGACATTAAACGGGCCATTCATGCTCGAAAACCCTCCAATGTGGCCGAATTAAAACAATTCTGCAAAGAAGAGTGGGGCAGAATTCCTCAAAAGGGATGTGAAAGACTCACCGTTAGTTATCGCAAACGCTTGATGGCAGTTGTTGCTGCCGAGGGTGGCACAAATTGTTATTAGGTTTAGGGGCAATTACTTTTTCCACATAGGTCAAGGTAGGTTTGGAGAGCTTTTTTCCCCCCAATACTAAATGAAATCATAATTAAAAAACTGGTTCTCTTTGTTCAACATTATAATTTGGTTAAATTAAGTGTTACAAATATGGTAAGAAATAGCTATACAAACAAATTGTCTCTTATTTTTGATCATATCAATGATTTCTTCTCATTTTTTGGTACCCAGTCATTCATCACTGTTTTCTTATTTGTAATCTTCCCTGAGGTTGAGGTCTCTTGAAGACTCTTGAAATTTGTCAGGAGCACTCTTACTGTACCACGATAAGAAAAAAAAATCTAATGTTTTCACAGTCCACAAACCGTCTGTTCGATTCCAACAAAGCAGAAGCCACAACCATTGAACTGGTCTGTTGAAAGCCAAGAACAACTAATTAAACAAGTGGAATCAGGTGTGGCTTCTGCTTGGCTGGAATGAAAACCTGCACACACAGACACACACAACGGAAAAGGTTTGACACCTGTGCTATAAAGCATCATAATGTGCCAAAACATCAGTCATCTCAGTATGGCTCCAAGAACATGGTTCAGAGTACATGGAACATACATCAATGTAGTTGGCATCATTGAAATTCTGAAGTTAACTGAAGATGGAGCGGTTTAAAAGGCGGTTCCTAAATTTGCAGTTGGTTCTTCTTAACATGCTTCTTTATAATGGATTGCAGAGACCAAAAATATGTGGTAATCCTCGTTTAGCATTGACAGACAGATCTGAGCTGGCACTCCGAAAGTGTTGGAGTTAATGTGGAGCTAAGATGGCTGAATCCAACCTCCAGTAAGCTATTAAAATATTATGTTCATAGAGGCTACAATGTGTATGGTGACATGTATGAGAGAAGCAAATGACAGGCAAGTACAAAGGTTCTGGAGTCTAAAAGACGGGTCACTGTCAACAGGTGAGGAGAAACAGCAGGTCTTGAGAGCAAATTGTGAAGTGTAGTAGGTAATCTTTCACACTCGGTAGGTTAATCATGACAGTGCGTAGACAGTTCGTAGACAAGTACTGTTTGGTGCAGTCTTACGCATGCTCACAAAATGTTCAGGAAACAGGAAAACCCGCTTTCCCATTTTATATAACGGTACCTGTATGGTTCCACAGGATTCTGTATTCATTATAAGTAACCACCAATGACCAAACTTGGTATCCTCCTTATATCTCCTCTTTTCAAATTCAGTGAAACACACCAAATGTAACTATTAACTCGCACATCAGGAAGCTAACCAGACCTTGTTTTGACACATGACTCCAACACAGACTGCTTTTGTCATTCTTATTTTCTACAGTAAACATTGAGCTCACCCTGTTTAAGAGAAGAACAATTCGAGATGATTACATTAAACTTATAACTCGCTCATTTTCGACGTCACTGTACTTGTGATTCATTCTGCTTGTTTTATTAATCAACCCCACCCCCACCCCCCCCCCCCCCCCCCCGAAAAAAATGTAGGTCTTAGACATCCCACTCTTAAGCTCCTAAATATCTGCGTCTGCTTGAAACTCACCTCTCTTTCTCTGCATAGTCGTTGTGGAGCTGCTGCTCTTTCTCCTGTGCCAGGTTCTCCGCCTGGTTCTTCAAGGTCTGTTCGTATTCCCGGATCTTCTCTTTAAGTGCTTTGATAGTGACCTCTGTCCAAAACACATAGACACACACACGGTGTAGATCAGATCTGCTCTGGGATTCAAGAAACACTCCACTTTACTACTTATTAAATAAGTTTATAGTGGAATGTGGCATTTTTTATTTTATTTTATTTTTTAAACGTGGAGACATTGGAGCAATCTTTGGACTCGGATTTCCAGTATGCATTGACGCTACAGTATATTACGGCTCGGCCAGTTAGTGATTCATGATATGCATCGGTGTTGAAGTTTAAGCTTTGGAAGTCTGTTTCAGTGTGTACACATAAGCAGGTGAGAAAGCTAGATTTAAGAGCTAAAAGCACCGCTGTATTTTAGGTTAAACAAAAATGCAATCTTCAGTGTCCTCTGATAAACGATGCTCCAAACAAGCAGAACATATTACTGCGCATCACTGCTTCCCAGGAAACGGGCTGCCGAAAGAAATAAAAACACACACTGGAAAAAGTTACTGTATAGAAAATGGCCATTTTCCATAGACACAGGAAAAATTAAGTAAAAAACGAATATAAATGGGCCCGAGCACGGATTATACCATGGTAATGAGAAGTGAAAGCTCGAGCTGAGAGAACACTTTTCGTTTCAGAGTCGGACATATTTCCTACTCAGATAGCAGTCACGCAGAACATTAAACGTTCAACAGGGTGAGACAAACAATCTGAAAAATAAATAAATAAATAAATCAAAGATGAAACGCGGCTTGTGCTTCGTGTTACAAAAGCGTAACTTTAAAATGACAATCCTTTATAAACAGGACAAACGAAGTAAGCGAGCGCCTCGCTCATCTCAATGCCTCAAACGAGTCATGTGTCCACTCTGGAAATGGTGTAAACAGCGTTAACAGCATGTCTCTTAGGAAATACGCTTAGGCAGTAATGTACACTGGATTTTTGGCTGGAACCAAGCAAAGAAAACAACTAAGGAGATTTGGGTTAAGGACCTTTCAACACACTTTCAAAACTTGGAAGCATAGTGTTGAACCTTCAACTTTGTGAAAGATATGTGGTCAGGAAAAAAAACAAACTATTGTTCAAACACTTGGCGAAGTTGCATGGTAAAAATCAAAAGCCATGTTTAATAGCGGAAGTAAGGGCATTTCCACATACACACAATGAGCTCAATTCATAGAATTGGGACTAAACAGCTGCGCAGCCTTAAGAAAGCCACTTGTTAGTGAGACTAATCTGAAAATTTGCTAGGGACATAAAGATTGGATTTTGGAGAGCAATAGAAAACGGTCATATGGTCTGATGAGTTCAGCTTGACTCTATACCAGGGAAATGGACGCATCAGGTAAGAACGGAAACATATGAAGTGATGCACCCATCATGCATAGTGTCCACTGTACAAGCCTGAAGGTTACTTCGCTTGCTCAGGTCTAGGTTCAGCAACGTTATGTGGCAATAAAATGAAGTAAGCAGACGACCTGAATGTACTGAATTTCCAGGGTATCACATCTATGGAGTTTTTCTTCCCTGATGGCACGGGGCATATTCCAGGACTCGAACTGTGAAAGAGTGGTTCTGGGTGCAGGAGGAATCTTTTTTTTTTCCACACATGAACTGGACACCACAACTGGTGGAAGCAGAGGCGAGTTAGCGACTGAGAGTTATTGTAATTAACAGGGGTGAAAGTAGTTCTTACTGGTACCTTGTACTGGACATTAAACAATGGAGGTGGTGGACAGGACTGTAAATCTCTTAATTCCAAAGATGGATAGAAGATGGAGGGAAATCTAGTGTGCTATGTAGGGTATAGAACCCCTTGTTCCACACACCAAGCAGTGCCCTGGTTCAAAGGGTCAATGGTCATTACGACACCTGTTAGGTGGAGTGATGCATCCCAGTGCTGTCATACTCTATATCAGCACTCATCGAATCCCTCTCGCCAAATCAAATGCCTTGGTCTCAGGGGTCTTGGTAACTGTTACGTGAAGGGTAATATCCTGGAAAGTGCTGACGAATTCTCAAATCTGATCGGCCAGAAGCCACAGTTTCTGCAACCGCAAAGACGAGCGGCTACAAGATTAATTATTTCGCAGGATCATGTTCATCATTTAATGTACGGTCGTTTCTATAGTAACGATTTGCGCTGGGATCTGTACAAAGGACACTCCAGATTACCATCGACTTGATGAACGACAGATCTTTAGAAAAGAATATCATCGTAGACGTGGTGAAGGTTTTTGTAAAGGGGGTGTTTATTTAACACTGGAGACATCAGACTGATGAGTGAAGATGCATAAGCGAATAAATGCGTTAGTATTTATGTGAACTCGTGATGCAGTTTATTAATTTCACGATGTCAATGGATCGTTTAAAAAGCTGTATGCCATTCACCCATGCACACCCACACACATATGTGTGTGTGTATACAGTACTGGCAGTCGAGTCCTAAAGCAATTCAAAGAGACAGAGTTGCTCATAGGCACTGATTGAGTGCTCTGAGTGAGAGTGTGTGAGCAGCGGTGTGTGTTACACGCACGAGAAAGAGGGAGAGTGAGCGAGCGAGCGAGCAAAAGAGAGAGGCTCTTGTGTGTTCACGTGTGATTTAAACTGCTGCCTTGCAGGTCTGACACATAATCAATGGGAGCAGCTCCCTTTGGAGGCCTTTTCGCCCATAACTGCTAAATTGAACTTTAAACATTTAAGTTGGGAGGAATCAATGGTTAGTGCTGAGAGAGAGAGAAAGGAGGATTGGAGAGAGAGAAAGAAAGAGAGAGGGGCCTGGGGTTAAGACATCCTGTTTCTGCACTCAGCAGTCCTTCAAGAGGGGTATTTTATACTTTGTAAAGAAGATAATAAAGATAATATTGCACCAGTATGATAACTGCGCAATCCAATACCGCACAATATCATCGCTCTATCCCAGGACTAAAAGAATGGATTGCAATGAAAACACACTTCCCACGTACTGCAATTCCGCTCCGTCAGCGCATTTATGCTTATACGTAGATTAGCCCTTTAAGCTCCAGGGGAACTTCTATTTTTAGAAGCGGATGCCAACGTTAAGCCTTTCTGTTGCACATTAGCTAGCTTGTTGGAAAAGAAAAAAAAAAAAAAACATGGGCAAAATGGAAGGAAAAATGGGTGTAGTTAAAATCTGGTATTGATAAGTGATTTGTGTCACTGTCCGGGTAAATGGCGACTCAAACGGTTCAAGAGGTTCAAGCCACTGTTGAACCCTTGAGCAAGGCCCTTTAACCCAACTTCCTAACTGGGACATGCAAATAAATAAATAAATAAAGAAAGTAATAATAATAATAATAATAATAGTAATTTCACTGTGTTGTACATGCCACAAATAACTGAATCTGAAAACATAGTAGGTACTACATGTATAACCAAATAATACAAAATGAGTTGGTTGATTTTATGTTTTGT
>CM059208.1:35605616-35690616 GCA_030347435.1 Clarias fuscus | reverse complement strand
TATTTTCAGTATTTTCTAGGGGTACCATCATTTTTGTCCAGGCCTGTTCCATGAGTTCATTTTTTTTTATAATTCCGTTGAAGCATGGTTGAAAAGCAATGTCTGATTTTCATTGTTTAACATTCATAGAATTTTTTTTCATTATTACTTTTGTCAGATTAAAGTTACTTATGTGACCATTGTGAGTTTTTCTTTCATTGACCAAAGGGTACCAACAATTCTGTCCACGTGTGTAAGCGTCATTCGTCCATTCCACATGCGTGAACTTGCAGATGACCTGTGCTGTACAGTCTGTTTGTCTATGGCCTTTAGGTGTTTTATGTTACTTAGCAAGAATAGACATTATTTGTGAACAAACTTTGCTTCTTGTGCAAACTTTACATATGTATACATTTACTTTTAGCTACCCCAATCCAGCTTTCATTAGAATTTTGTAAACACTTGGAAATCCTGGATTTACTTGCCAGAAACTGGATCCACTGTCTAGACCCCACATATTTCTGTTTCTGCCCAATTTATTATATCAGCTGGTGTGACAAAAACAAACATACTTCTGGTTTCCAATTGACCTGGTTTCTGATTTCTAATTGTCTTTTAGGGTTTCTATTTCAAAATGACAAAAAGGCCAAATGACCCCACACCTGCTTGCTAAACTGGATATTTTGGAGACGGGCACATTATTTGGCGCATGTTAAACATTTGCCAGGAAGTGTTTCAATCAGGCAATCAACAACTGAGCAGAGCAAAGCATTTCAGTGTTACTACTGGACAGTTTGTTTATTTACTGTCTACTTGGTGTTCTATGGAACTTGGCAAGAACTCGCCCACTGGGGTTCTTAGAAAAAACAGACTTGTGAGGTTTTTTTGTTGTTATATTTTACATAACTCCTTTGTAAACTTTTTGTTGATTGAAAAATTTCCACTTTACTAACATACCAAGGCTACTGAAATCCAGACTCCCTTGATAATTTGGAAACTCTGATGTCAAGCACATTATATGGAACAGGCTACCCATTTCCTCAGCAGGTGCCTGAACAATTCACATACAGTTAACCCTTTGGTTGGTACAAGAGAACTGGAAAGAGAGAGAGAGAAAAAAATAGTTGTAGACGTACAGGAACAAAACAAAGGCGAGGTTAAACCATTTAGAGAAAGCACAAAAAGAAAAACTTTTAATATCTAATCTTAAATCGAAAAGTTTTTATTAAACAGGACATGCTTGTTTTCACAGTTCTTTAGCTTACATAACTTGATTTATGCGTCTACCCAAAGAAAATAAATTAATAATAATAATCTCTCATTTGGTTCTAATGACATGATTATAGCTGAGTAATATAATTTCTGTTCAAACAACGTTTCTATTTAACAAGTTTTCGGGAAAGCGTGTAATAATTCCTACATGACAGCGCTACGTCTTAGTCATGTTCGTTGCATGGAAATCTCTAGCGTAAAAACGCGCCACGTTTGCACAAAAAACACTTGCCGAAATTTGAGCCAAGTAAAAAAAATCCCCATAAGAAATGTATTTCCTCCCCTTTAGTTTCGACATGATGTTGTTATTCCGCTTGATTCAGAAGGTTAAATAAAAACACTGCCCCTTTAAGAGCTGATCCAATACCTCATCCCGCTACTGCGGGGGAAAAAAAAGGAGGATGGAGCGGAACTGGGCCTATAAAAACCCGTACGTTAGGTCTTTGCGTTACCAGCCAAGTCTGCGTGAGAGCTGATTCATGGTTTTGGGGCACTTGCCACCGTAAATAGGCTTCGTGTAATATGGTCTTCGGGCCCCTCTGGGACGGGGGGGTAAATCATCTCAGATGTTCCTTATTTGTTTGGCCGGAAAACATCTGGAGCACAGCAGGCCGATGCCAAGTTCTTCGCTCAGCAGCTGGAGCAGAAGGTTCCACTTGGGTCCAGCTTTTTCTGAGCTTCTGGTCTACCGCTCAGTGCTACTGCGCTCATGTCTCGGACCTCCACCTGAGTTTAATAAAGGTTTAAGGCTCTGAGAATTGGAAGCTGAAGCTTAGCTGGAGTGGTAGAACTTTATAAACACGGGCAGAGCCGAGCCGAGCCCTTGAATGAAGCCTCACTGCGACGTTTTACGGCACGATTTAACAAGCAAATTTTTCTAGACGAGCCATAGGAAGTGTTTAAATGCTAAGGTTTGCACTTACTTTAATTAATATAATGACTTCAAGTAAAAGTTTAAATTAGATTTTTATAAATGGCATCAAGTGAATTTTTCATTTTCTTCTTCATGTGTCAAATGATTTCTAATGATCATAGACTTATTTTAAGCCGCCGTCAACCAATCAGCTTTCAGCAGCAGCATTTAATAGCATTAGCATTAAAGCCTACTAGTGTCAGGAAACTTCACCCTGGCCCCAGAAACTGAAGCACTTTTTCCACCAAAAGATAAAAGTGACTCAGAGTATACACAAGGTCTGAGTTCACAATACACACTTCTGATCATTCCTCCGCCAAACAGCCTGACGTGAACATTTTCTCTCTCGCTCTCTCCTGAGTGTGTTTCTGGCTAGAGAACGTTCTAATCAGAGGACATTTGATCCGGGACTGAGGGGATTAGAGGCTTTGCTGACTTCTTTAAAGCAGAAGGGGAATTACTGACAGAAACATCCGGCAGCCGGCTATACCATGGACAACCCACACACACAAAACAACCTAGTTACTATTAAACCCAGTTATTGGGTTTTCTATAAAGTGATACTATTACATTTGATTCATTATTGTGGAGAAAGAAAGTTCACAAAGAAGCATGTACTACTGTACTTTAGAGACGGGGGGTGGGTAATGACTGTCACGTATCATGATTGCTTTGTGTAGTGATTCAAACATCTCCAAAATAATATAAATAATATAAATAAAAAATTTATGTATGTTCATATTTGAGGTCATAAGATGCTGCAGTTCCTCTATAATCCTGCAGGTGGTGCACTGCAAACTATTCACACAGCACAACATACTGTGTGGTAGGAGCGAATTATCTGCCATATTCAAGAATTAGAATTAACAAAATCTTATCTAGATACACACACATTATATTATATTATATTATATTATATTATATTATATTATACAGTATTTACAGAATTGCAAGATAAAATCGGCACCTAGGTATTTTAATTTTATAGAGAGGTAGTGAATTCCATGCCTTTAATAATAATAATAATAATAATAATAACAATAATTATATATAATAATAACAACAACACTACTACTATTTTATAATAATAATAATTATTATTATTAAAATAATTCACCCATCTATCCATTAATTAAATTATTCAGCAATTGTTTTGGTATCACTCACTCTATATCGTATATAAAAACATGTAAAAACAGTGTATGCTATAATTTGTTTTAATGCTTTAACTTATTCTATAAAGACTTATCATCATCATCATCATCATCATCATGTGTGACTTTACACTTTAACACAAAGTATCAGCCAGCCACTATAATAGGAATACCGGTATCCGGTGAACATTCTAGCAATTATCCCATCAGCCGATCATGTGACAGCTGGCATTAGTCCAAGATTGGCTGGTTTAATCATTATAAACAAACAAACAAAAACACAAATTCCGGTTCTGACAGACATCAGAGGAGAACAGCTAGACCTGGTCAGAACAGTTGGAGGAACACAAATGACCACCACTCTGGACATCAATGTTGAGCTAAAAAGCATCGCAAAATGCATGACGCGTCAAACTGCACGGTTTCTGATCAAATAACTGTCGTTTTGGAGGAGGGGGGGAGGGGGCATTTTGCGATGCTTTTTATCTCAACACTGATGTCCAGAGTGGTGGTCATTTGTGTTCCTCCAACTGTTCTCCCCCCCTGCCGAGTGTGCAGGCCGGAACTTTCGGAAATCCAACTCCAGAGAATTCAGCTTTAAAATAAACTGCTGATGAGCTGCACTTCACCCGCTCCGGGTTTTTACGGCTTTTGCAGCGACGGCGCGGATGTTCGGCTCTTGGGAGAGATCTGAGCGCTAATCTGCACTGCCCATGATTGATCCCCAGAGGGATCTTGCTAATGGGGGATTAACAGCCTGCCTGGCTGCTTAATAGCTCACTCATACCCACACACACACACAATCTCATACACATTCACAGTGGCCAGTCTGTTGCTTAACATGGCCCAGGAGACGATTCAGATATCTGTGTGTTGGATGCTTTTCGGATTTGGATGTTTGCACACACACACACACACACACACACACACACAATATATATATATATATATATATATATATATATATATATATATACACACACACTAACAGATGGGAGAGAAAAAAAAAAAAGCATTCATGCTGATCAGGTTTCTGTCTTGCTCTATTTCACACACTGCATACACACACACACACGCACAATACCATGATGGTGCGATTAGATGGTGCAATTAATTTCACTGTCCATCGGACGATAAAATTATAATTAAATAAAAAATGATAAAATTATGTACGAAAAATATTTTTTCAAAGAAATAAAATTCAAGCATTTCTACGCATTATCTACAGCTTAATTCGTTTCAGGAACCTGACCGCATACGTCTGGCGGAAAAAGAAACGACACATTTGAGCACAAACGGCTTCCAAAAAAGTTCGTACCAAGTTTATACGAGGGTGAGTCAAAAATTTTCCGCACTCCTGCTATATTAAACCTTCTGTTGGCCGCACTGTCTCATCGGCAAAAATGGATGGGCCAGTTGTGATTTGCATGAAAGAAGAGCTGCGTGTAATGATTCTGTGACTGTTTTTGTGGTCTGTGGGGGAACCTGGTGTCGAAACAACTCGCGAACAGCGAGGGTATCCAAGCGTTTGGATACCCTAAGAAAGGTGAAAGTTTCTTAAAGAGAATCATTACTGGTGATGAGACATGGATTCATCACTACGAGTCTGAGAGTGAACAGCAGAGTATGGAACGGAAACATCCTCAATTGCAGACAGAGAAAAAGACAAACATCAGCTGGAAAATTCATCAACTTTGACAGTTCCTCTGTGATTCTCAAGGGCCATAAGTATTGGAACATTTTCGGGAAACAATCGATGAGACGCTTATTGAAAAGCCGAAGCCTAAACTTTGAGTTAACGCACAAGACTGATATCCAAGGGCGTCTTGGATCTCACACGACAATGTACATATCCGCCTACACTGTCGACACTCTGCATCAACTTTATTTTGCCGTGTCCTCCATATAGTCCTGATCTCACTCCATCAGACTTTCACCTGTTTGGTCCCCTGAAAGCAGTCCTACGAGGACAAAGATTCAAGAAAGAAGATTATGTCTAAAATCATGATGTATTTGTCTTTTATAAAAAGGAAAATAAATTCTACAGGCAAAGTGTGAATCATTTTGTGACTCGCCCTTGTATTATACATATTTCTGCTTTAAGAACAAAGTATAACGCACTAAAAATCACCCTCATGCCTGGTTCAGGAAGCTGTCAAAAGTATTCGTTCCCCCTGTATGGAAGACCATGTATAAATAGCCATTTTAAACACACTCATGCATATGCACAACGCACACACACACACGAAATGTGCCGAGACCTTCCCAGGAGCGATGACCAGCTGACAGAAAGCCCAGTGAAAATAACCCACATCACAACGAATGAGGTAGTGAGGTGAAAAAAAAATTAATAATAATCCACCTTTATAGAGCGCACCTCTGTATTCTTAGAACTGGGCTCTGTGTGTTTGTTTTAAGGAGGACATATATATTTCAGCAAAGGTTTCTGTGATGCCAGGACCACCGTGCCAGCTGGGCAGCGAGACCACGAAGCTGAGGGTCAACCTCACACAGCCTTGTCTCTCTCTCTTTCTCTCACACACACACAGGCTACAGCTTGGGAATTCCTGTGGGACGGCGCGGTCGGATAACCCTGCCTCGGTTCTGGCCGTCGTATAGATTCGTCTAAAAATAAACGAGGAAACTTCGTAGACGGGTTTTATGGAGTGCGGCGAGCACGGTTTTATGAAACAAAAGGAAAACGTGGAGGATGATTAAATCTACACCCACCAGCAGGAGTTTATAAGGGTTCCAACAACATTTCATATTCCACTGAGGTGGTTTTTATATCTTATTGCCTTTCATTTGTAACACGCGGAACACGGAGACTGCCCGCGCCGGGGCGCGTGGCAAAATCTTCCAACTTCCTGCTACGAAATGTGGTCTGCTACGCTAGATAGCGTGAGATAGATAGGGGAACCGTATTATAATGGGGTTTTCCGTCTCCGGCCGTGCCACTGACGAACGATAAGCGGTCACACGTGACTTGAACGAGATCAAGCAGAACCGGATGAGAAACAGACAGAGAACCTCCAAATCACTGGTTCGAGTGAGTTTAGAATCCAATTGTGCCAGCTAAGCGGCTAATCAAGTAGGGATGAAACAATGAGTGCAGTGGTGATTCGCTACCATGACCTCCTCAGGCTAGACAATCCTACTTTAGCGGTGAGATTTGATGAACGTCCTGAGATCGACTGCAGTGGGCTCAGAGCCACCTCACCCAGGTGAAACGTACGGATGTACGGCCTTCTTTAAAAACGTTTGCACCGTTCAAATGTTTTACCGAGACTAAGAGTCTCATCACCGTACTGTGCTTGAAGTCTTCTGTAAGTGTCAATCAGTTTTAGGCCTTTAATAACCAGAAATTCCATTACAAGTCTCTATTTGACCGTTTGAAAGCCCTTCTTGGATCTTTAGATCGCAACGTGAATGATTATAGTTATGACGACGGAATGCAATGCACATGGTGACTCGAATAATGTGCAGGGCATGAATTTTTAAAAATTGCCCTATAATGGCCACTCGCGCAGTGGTAAAGTGCTCTCTATCACCCGGAGATCGCTAGTTCGATTCCCGGATGATGATGAGAGGGTCTAGAGGGAGCTGATTGGCCGAGCTCTCTCAGAGGGGTCGGATGGGAGAGAGGCACTTAGCACTCTCACGGCTCTACAGCGAATCATGGGCTTCTGTGAGCTCACGCAATCGGAAGGAAGGGGATAGCGCTGTCCTCCGAGTGTGTTACAATTTTAGTGCCCCTAACCCTTTGGCGTTGCGTGGTTCAAATGATAGTCTTCGGCCTTCCCTGACTAGCCTTAATGTGGGAGCGTCCTAGTAATGGGTGGGAATTGGATACGACTAAATTAGGGAGAAAATCGGGTGGGGGTGGGTAATAATAATTTGATAATTTTGACAAATCATGAAACGTCATATGTGATGAAACAGAAAAATTTTGACCAAAAAAAACCCCCAAACAATAATTTGCGATTGGACACGTTAGTATTAATCAGACTCGACTGACAAAACCAGCACTTTCTCATATAGTTTGAGTCGCTATAACACCTAGTAGCTTTAACCTGTATTTATTGACCCATTAAATATCACTCATTAAAAAAATCCAGTGGATTCCTTTTACAAAGACAATGAAACGATAAATCAGTGCTTTGACTTTGTAGCAGTAATTATCATCAAAGCT
Source organism: Clarias fuscus (assembly GCA_030347435.1). Lineage (NCBI taxonomy): Eukaryota > Metazoa > Chordata > Actinopteri > Siluriformes > Clariidae > Clarias > Clarias fuscus. Next base: position 35,683,106 of record CM059208.1, on the reverse strand, counting down.
GCACTTATGGTGAAATTAATCACCACACTGCTGTAGTATCTGCTCCTAATCAGCTGTGTTTTCATCAGTAATGATGGAATTTATATTGAATTATTGAATATTCTTGCGTTAAGTGATCCGTTTCATCTCCGGTCTTATAACCAGATCATTATATTGCTGTCGCTGTGCTCCGCTAGCTTGCAGCTACACGAGTTATAAAGCGAGATGTCAGCGGGTACGGCAGTGATAAAGTGAGCCTCGGTAACCGTTATTAAAGACTTTTACAGCGAGAGAAGAACTTCCTCGCAGTGCTCGTCAAATTCGCGACAGCCACCGCTGTACATCTCGGTATAAAGAACACTTCATGAAGAGACGGCGCTGGAGCGTTTATTAGAGTCGGAAAGTTAATATGTGCAAAACAGCCATGGCTGCCCAGGTTACTGTGGTTTACTGCTTTGGGGCTAATTTGAAGGATAATTTGTTCTCAAAAAGGCTCCAGATTCGTAAGGTCTTAAAAGATAACGACAAGGTTGACACACCGAGCACGATTCCATTTGAGAACCTATTCCCAAGTCAATTTATCGGAAACCTGGGGGTTTCGAGGCAAACCGGGACTTGAGAGGAATTTTATGGTGAATGAAGTGACGAGGGTTTTAGATGACGGTCCCGGCCGTGGTGGCTCGAAGCCCAGATGCAGTCGTTCCAGTGAACATTCGGTAAAAATCGATGGATAACTTGTCGACAATAACGGAAGAGGTTCATCTGTCTGCAGGAACTGTAACCACTTGCAAGTTACAGGAACTCGGCTGGGATTTATTGCCACATTCTTCCGTATAGTCCTGACCTTGGTCCAAAGCCATTCCCACATGTTTGGGGCATTAGAGGAGTTCCTGGGAGGCCAGGACATGAAGCAGGCACCCAATCAAGGCTCTGGTGTACTTCTATTTTGATGGTGTCCAAGCACTAGTGAAACACTGGGATGAGTGCAGTAGTGTATATAGAGGAATAAAGAGTCTCATAACTACCAAAAATTCCAGTTTGACTCAAACACCTCTCAGCACAACCCTCACATACCGGAATAAGCGCTCACGTTCCCGCTTTCAACGACGGATTTCTGCTTAACGGAACGAAATCAAAAACTGGCAATGAAGCTTTTTTTTTTCCTGCTGCGTTGTACTTGATCACGTGATCAGAGCACAGAGCCAGAGGGAGTACATCTCCGCTCCAGCGTGGCCGAGTCCCACTCGTTCGTGTGTAACGCACGCTCCTGGGGACTGGCTGAATCTCAAGTCGGCCCTGCATGAAAAATTCAACCCCTCATCCATCATTCAGTGGCCACGGATTAAAAAAAAAATTATATATATATATTTCAAAATATGTATATATAATAAAATATCGTACAAGCAAAAGGCCAAATTTAAGTCCTCCATTAACTCGGCCATTGTCTCGCCGTTAATGAAATGAAAAGATAAAGAGCAGGAGAAGAACTGCAAAGTAAAGAGGGAACGAGGATTTGTTCTTTTATTTATGTCGAGAGAGAGAGGCTGCTGCAGTTCTGCTCGGATGAAAGGAACAGACGGACGCTGGAGGGAGGGACACACCAGAGTATGTGTGAGAGAGAGAGAGAGAGTGTGTGAGTGTGTGAGTTGGATTTACGAAAAACATGCACCAGTCACGTTTGAGATTTGTTTTTGGGAGCACTGCAGAGCAAACAGAACTTACTAAAAGAGAGAGAGGAAAAAAAGAGATCTAAACAGAAAGTATGTTGTTTACAGATAATGTATTTTATTATTATTATTATTATTACTATTCAAACTATTAAAGAAATAATGTCACAATTACTCCTTTATAGTTACGTGTTTTACTGTGGAACATCCTAGAGACGAGTTCTGACACTAAAGCACTGACACTGGAGACTCCTTCCCAGGATGTCACACAAACATCTCCTCATAGAAATCCTCACTATCGTGCCCGTTTCTTTTATTTCGGCCGATTGTTAGTGAAAGTGTAGGTTCTCGTGAGAAACTGCTCGTTCTTAGTAATGCCAGGAACACACACACACACACACACACACACACACACACACATTCACTCACACAGCGTAAATGGGGTACTATGGGCTGGCCATAGGCATCGCTGTCACACCGCATTGTCCAGGGTCATGGATGTAGATCAGGAAGAGAGGACAAGGGGACGAGAGGACGAGAGGCGCCTCGTCCCTCCCTAAATCACTCTCGCCTGTTTGCCAAAAGGCCAGCCTGATGAAAAGCTGCAGAAATGAGGATAAACGGCGGAAAGGGGAGCGTCTCCTTTTAGAAGGTCGGAGAATAGGAGCAGGAGCGCTGCTATTTAAATAGACTGCTAAAGAATGGCAGCTTTAATGAGTGATGAGGGAAGACAGAGACACAGAGACAGAGAGAGAGAGAGAGAGAGAGAGAGAGAGAGAATACAAAAACTCTACACAGCCGTGTTAAACGTAATAAGGCCGCAGGAACAATATTCAAGTCAGGCCTACATCTATTCACCTGACCCCACCCTGCCTCAGTGTCCGTGCCCGTCTCGCTCCCTGCCTCAGTGTCCGTGCCCGTCTCGCTCCCTGCCTCAGTGTCCGTGCCCGTCTCGCTCCCTGCCTCAGTGTCCGTGCCAGTCTCGCTCCCAGCCTCAGTGTCCGTGCCCGTCTTGCTCCCAGCCTCAGTGTCCGTGCCCGTCTCGCTCCCTGCTCCCTGTCTCTGCGTCTGCCTGTCTGTTGTCCAGATCTCAGTCTCTGCAACATTCTGCTCTCTCTGTCTCTGAGTCTCTTTCTCTTAACTCACTTGCTCTTTTAGTCTTATCCATGTCTATGCTGTCTCTCTCAGTCCATTCTCTCTCTCTCTCTCTCTCTCTCTCAGTTTCTCTCTCTCTCTGGTCTCACGCTTAGTCCCCTTGCCTACACTGTCTCAGTTTTCCTGCCTCTTCCTACATCTATTTCTCTACACCCTTTGCTGTCCACCTCAGGAGTTCTCTCCGATTGGCCCATGTACCGCTCTTTGTCCTTCTCTCTGTTTGCCCCCCTGTCTGTCACTCTCTTATTTTAGCGGCCCGCATTCGTCTCTCATTGCTATTTCAGTTTCTCTCGCGCTACCCCTGCGTCTCTCGCTCTTTAAGGTTCAGCAGAGACTGTTGTCCTTTTTTATACCGAATGCAATTTAAACATGGCCTCCGGGCCCAGAGCATCGTGAAAAGGACAAGAGACAGAGTGTGTGAGGCAGAAAAGAGTCCACTCCTCCCTCTCTCTTTCTCTGAGCCAGTCCAGGTCATGGTGTACTCGCTGGCAGGGAGAGAAAGACGGGAGGAAGGAAAGAGGGGGCCTTGGGGGGAGACGGAGGACGGAGAGAAAAGAGGAGTGAGGAATTATGGGAGAGCGCATTATTCCGATTTAAATGGTGAGGTTTATTTATATGGACGTAGCTGATACTCTGCAGTGTGTGTGTATGCGCGTTTGTTGGCGTGTGTGTGTGTCACACCGTAATACATTACCAGAGTGCAATGGCTGATGAATGTGTCACACAAACACTAGACTGGAAACACACTTATTATACCCCACACACACACACACACACACACAAAAACACAAACTCACCTCGGCCTGAAAACTCTTCAGCAGCGGAGCTACCTGCTTTCGCAGATCCTGAAAGACAAACGTGGGACAAACTGTTAGAGGTCAAAAGGTCAAACCGCAGCATATTAACTTCCTTAAATCGGTGATGAAAGTATTGTTTCTCTTATAAACATCTTCATAAATATGTTAGGTTTAGAGGAAGTGCTTTTTCTCTTACTCGCTCATGCTCTTTCTCTCTCTCTCTCTCAAACACACACACACACACACACACACACAGGTGGATTGCATGATTTGTGTGGGTGAATCACTTGTGTCAGATTAAATTACGGCTCATGCAAAAGGACGTCAAAGCTGAACATGCAAATGTGAAGCATTGATGTCCTGCGGATATGTGGACACACACGCACATGCACACACACACAATCCATTATTTATTAAGTAAATATTTTAATAAGAAGAATAATAAGAGAGAGAGAGATTGTCTGAAAAACAAAAAACTGAAAGACAGACTTTCAGACAGGGATCACCGAAAAAAGTAAAAGGAAAACGCATGGAAACCTTTTAACCTCCAGAACGGGGACTCTGTACACACGGAGAGTCACGAGAAGTATCGGAGACGCACTTCGGTCTGAGCTGTCCACAAAACACCATAAATTCACAGCCATCGTCCCAAAAGACTCATCTCGGAGCATTGATCAGATACCCTGCTGTGTTTCAGGGCAACGTGATGGAAGCACTCTCCTGCACTAATCATCATACAAGAAACACTAATCACATCTAGTCTAATTTAAACCAATCTCATCTCATCTAATCTAATCATAACAATATCTACGTAATTAATATCAATTAATCAATACAGCATATTTATATGCTCACACTTGTTAAAGTCTATTTATAGTAGTACTGGTAGTATTATTGAAAAAACAAACAAATAGAAAAAAACTCATGACTGCTTTTTTTTTTTTTAATTCCTTATAATTTGTTATTCATAATCTGTGTTTATCGCTTGTTACTTTAGTTAGCTTTGGCAACATTGTTAATTACAGCCACTCCATTAAAGGCATTTACTTTTAACCTTTGATAGACAGAGAGATAGAAAAGGATTTTTTTTTTTCTTCTCCCACATTAGGAACGATTGCGCAAGAACAATTCTCCCCCATCCTCACTCCCCTGCTCGCCAGCGTTCACATTATTATTATTATTATTATTATTATTATTATAATACTCTGTACACGGACATACTTGCATATTTACACTCTCCGTTACAGCAGGTGGCGGTATGCACCTACTTGGTTTGCGAGCTGACCAATAAACACAAAGAGAAGACAAGAACGAGAGAGTCGATCATCACACTTCTCCTAATATTATCGATATATTTATTCTGTAACAAATGTTAAGAACAACACCGTCTCGTGCCTTCATGCTGTATCAGCTGTTGCTAAGCGAGATCGGCATGTGCTACACATACACGGATTTCGGCGGAGACCGATGGCACTAATGATGTCGCGCCTAACACTCGATCTACTTCCATGTTCAGTAATAGATACTCAAAAATAAGTAAATATGAATATTTTTTTTTATTACATTGTTTTTATATGAAAGTAATTTAGCAAAGCTTATTAATATTATTAATTTATTTTTTATTTTGTTGTTGTTACTCGTTCACTACGTTCTGATTATTTTCAGCACTAGCAGTACTTAAGCCTGACTGACGCCTCTGCTCATTTGCGCTGACCCCAGGGACCGGGCGTCGGGGTCAGACAGGGTCACCGGGGTCGCCGTCTGAAGGTGAAAGGTCGCTCGGTCGCAGACTGTGCAGCTGGTTTAAGCTTTCCGTCATCACATGAACACTCGTCGGCGATCTGCGCGGCTAAATGAGGAACCGTGTACTTCCAACCCCCGCCCCTCCTTTATCCCCAACTCAACCCCCCACCACTCCAACTCCCAGCCCCTGAAGATCCCCCCAGGGACAAGAACAACTCGGACAATCTGATTGGACAGCCAGTGAGTGAGTGAGTGAGTGTGTGAGAGTGTGTGTGTTGGCTCCTGCCTGCATAACGTTTATGTAAGCGCTGCTCAGAGGTCCTGGTGACCCACAGGAAACCTCTGTCAGCAGCTGGTTTACATATAACACTCCAGTCCTTGCCAACACATACACACACACATACACATACACACATACACACACACACATACACACACACACATACACACACACACACAAGCCGACTGCGCGGGGAAAGCCGCAGCTCCCGGAGCACAAAGCGCTGCAGAGAAGCTGTTTGCGTGTTATTTCGGCTCTGCTGTGTGATCGCAGGAGGATCCGAGGCTACACACACACACACACACACACACACACACACACACACACACACACACACACTCACACACACACACAAACGTTGCACAAAGTGTGGAACTGAATTGGGTGCTTTATAGCTCAAAACGAGGCAAAGCAGATAGCAGGCATGTGACAACATTATCTTCAGTCTGTAAAAGAAGATCGAGACAACTTAAAGTGTCACAACACACCCGGGTTCGAGTTATACGAACGCCCGAGTCGGCTATTGTTCAGCTATTACCGTTTCTATAGCAACAGCGTCCACAGAAATCAGAAGAATAATAAACAACCAATAATTACTTAACATGAGATTTTTGTGAAACTTTGTGTAAAATGATGAAACTTTGTACAAAATGTATATTTTAGGCATGTTCTGATGGGAATCCAGTGTGTATATATATATATATATATATATATATATACACACACACACACACTGTATATATATGTGTATATATACACACAGTACTGTGCAAAAGTCTTAGGCACCATATTATCTGTAGTACAAATTTTGTCATACAAGTTTATGATGTCTGCATTATTATGTACAAGACCATTCCCTACAAAGATACACTAAAATTAATGAATAAATAACATTACAGAAGAATATTTTCATGCCTGTAAAGAAAGCGGCATATTACATGAATGACCAGTTTTCAGATGGGAAAAAAAAAATCAATAATGTCGACTCCTGGGTTTTACATGAAAATAGGAAGGAGCAAGTGTGACGAAGTTACCAAAATAACTCATATTCTCCAGCATGCTCAGTTTTATTTAGAATACTGCAGACATCTGTATCGAACACTATCACTTATGTTCAAGCAAAGAGTTTCCACACCAAATATTGACCGTTTATTGTTTATGTTATTACTTAGTGCTTTTTACAGAAGTTTCTTTTAATGTAGAAATGTTTTCAAAAGCATAATTGCATATGGCTTTTGTTTGGATGTTCCCAAGACTTTTGCACAGTACTGTAAATAAAACAGCTGGTAGGTTTTACTGAGCGTGCTGGATGGCATGCAAATATTCTTCTGTAATGTTATTTATTCATTAATTTTAGTGCATCTTTGTAGGGAATGGTCTTGTACATAATAATGCAGACATCATAAACTTGTATGACAAAATTTGTACTACAGATAAGACTTTTGCACAGTACTGTATATACAGTATATACATACAAACAGGTGGATCTCAATAATTTCAATATTAAATTTAGTTATTCTTAATTAACTGTAAGCCGTAAACCTCAAAATGAAGAAAAATAAACACTTGAAATGTATCAATGTATCAATCAATGTATTGAATCTATATATTATACGAGTTTCGCATTTTGGATTGAATTAATGAAATAAGTCACATGAGATTCTACTTCATTGAGATGCACCTGTATGTTTATACTGAGGGAGAAGAAAAAAAAAAAAAAACTTCTGATTGCTGTGTTGCACGTGGGGTAAACCATCCCATTAGTGGTTTCTCCTCTTTTGTGACATCATATAAGAAAATCCGCCTCCCCAGGCTTGTTGCTCAGGCCTGCTGTTCTCTGAAGGCCATGAGCTCCGAAGTCAACGTTCATGAAATGTTGATGAAACGCTGCCTCAGAGGATCACAACACACACACAAAAAAAAAAAAACCCTGGCAACCCGTCAGCAAACGAGGAGCTACAGTAAGAGACGGACGCGAGACTCTCAGCACTGTTTCGGGTCTGATAGCTGAGACGCCTGAGACGCGCGGCTTGCTCGGTCGACGTGAGCATGTTCCCTGCTGATAATGCGCTAAAGCAATTACCGTGCAGTTTAATAAAGAGCTGAAAAACATTTGTAAACTTCAGCAAAGAAAACGGAAAATGAAAATTCAATTAAATAAAAACTGCACCGACGTTCAAAAAGAGGATTTGAACCACGTGATTGCATGACCTTGTGCAACAACAGCTTCAACGCAGTCTCACCCGAGTAGGTCTTGGAAGGGTTTTTGTTTTTTTGTTCTTAATCACTTAATTTCCGTTATTTAATTGTTTTTTTTTTATCCTAGTTTATGCTTTAAATAAATTCCAATGTCACCTGAAAAGATATTTTATAAAAACACCACAACGGTTAAACACTTTAAATGTTAGAAACCTCATTGACTCACTCGTACAGGATTGTGGGAGGACTAGGGACACAAGGCGGTGTACAAGCAGTGCAACCTGGACGGGGTGCCAGTCTGTTGCCCGGCACACACACTCTGGGCAATTTTGGAAATGCCAGTGAGACTAATTTAGGGATAACATTCAAACTCCACACACCGAGGTATGATTCGAACCATCGACCCTGGAGGTGCGAGGCAGGTAAAAAATGTAATCAGGCATGGAATTCAAACAATTGTGTGTTAATTATAGTATTTTTTTTAGGGATGCAACTATCTGATTGTTACGATTTACAAGATCACTTGTAAATTGTAAACACACCGAATTTCAAAGAGAAAAGAGATATATAAAAATAAATAAATTGTTCCTTCATTTTCTTTTGGGTGTGCTGGTTATTTAAGCTCCTGGAAAAAAAAAAATATATAAAAAAAAAAAAATCCTCTGAATTAACCCTAGTCTGTATCCATACATTGCCTCTCGTCGCTACTAAAAACAAAACAAAAAAAACCCTGCACACCCGGACTGAAATAAAAGATGGCAGCGAGCTAGGCCACGACTCCGGCGAGGGATTTAAAGTAGGGAATAAAGGAGTGAATAAAGGAGGGAGGGAGCGAGGGAAGGAGTGCTCAGCTGTAATTAGGCCTGACGAGCAGGTCTGCCTGGCAGCCCGCGACTCACCGCCTATTTATAGAGCGCAAGAAAAGCTTAGAAAACTGCTGGCAGGGCTAAACTGGACAGCGCACACACACACACACACACACACACACACACACACACACACACACACACACACACACACACACACTTACTTGGAGTTGATCCAGCGCTATTAAGGACGCAAAGCAACTTGAGTGCTTTTAGACTCTGAATTCATTTAATCAGGCAGCGTGTACTCGCACATGAAAAAAAATAAATAAATAAATAAATAAACTGCCTTCTGAAACGTGTATTAACAAGCGACAGATTTGGAACAGGCCCAAGATATATACACGTGTGTGTGTCTCAGAAAGGTCACATTATTGGGCAAAGAAAACAACTAAGGAGATTTGAAACGACTGGACCTGGGTTAAGAAGCCTTCAGCACGTTACCAAAATCTGGACGGATAGCGCTGAAAAAAACGTCAACTTTGTGGATGAAATGTGGTCGGACAAAAAAAAAAAAAAAAAAAAAAATTCAACAGTAAAAACGAGAGCTGAGGACTCAATCAAAAGCATAAGAAAATCCCCTTTTGGTGAGACTCGTCAGAAGAAAAGGCTTCAGTTTGCTAGGGAGCATAAAGATCTGACTTGGGAGCGATGGAAAAAGAAGTCCTGTGATCTGATGAGTCCAGACTGACCCTATTCCAGAGCGATGGGCGTGTCAGGGTAAGAAGGGAGAGCTTGTGAAGCGACACAGCTTGAATTCCACGACTCGGTATGAGGAATCATTCTGACACATGAAGCGAAGAAAGGTGGGTTTTCTATCTGCCTGATAGGATTCATCTCGTCCTTTTGTCACTTTTAGATGGACGTCCCGTTCTCTGTAATGTCATCGCGGCCTTGCATTTTGCCTCCACACGATGCACCTTATGAAATGCTCCTGAAATTCATTCCTACCCCCGTCTCATCCTGGACATTACACCCCTGGAAGATGCTGTGTGGACCAGGGCTTGATGAAACCGTGATGGCGTGATAATAAAAATAGAAAAGAAAAAAAAAACTCGTACAGGAAGCAAAGCTGATCTCGATTTGGCGGTTCAGGTTAATCGATGGGTGCGTGTTCTGTTATTAAAGGGGGTGTTTACTTTCGCAATGTAGGTTTTAAAACAGTGAGGGTTGTTTTTTTTGTGTAATTGTCTTGCTTGGTAGGTCAGGTTAGAGGTGGAGAGAGAGAGAGAAAAAAAAGGGTGCAGAGATGGTGCATCTCGGTTTTATTTTCCATCACAAACGGAACGGGGACACATTCTGAAATGTATTTAATGTACATATTAATAAAAATTGCTAAAGATACATCTATCTATCTATCTATGTAGGTGTGTATAGACACACACTCACCTCTTGGTCTAAAAGAAAGTCCCTGCTTTTCTCTCTCTCCATCACACACACACACAAATCACATACACATACACACATACCTACAGTACCTTACTTCTCCTGGTGACTTTCTTTCCTTAAAAGCTAAAGCTTGAGGTATGTTTGTGATTTCACACCCCTCGGTGAAAAGGGATAACGAAGCTGCAAAAAGACGAGTGCAGTAGAGAAGCTAAAGCGAAGGAAACACACCGGAACAAACTGCGTATTGTGTACACACACACACACACACACTTGCGCGCACGCACACACACGGGAAAATCATTTCCTGCAAAGGCGCCAGGAGGTGTGAGGATGTGTTTGATGAGGCATTTGGGGCAAGACAGACGTTTAAACACGGGGAGACAAAGTAAAAGAGAGAGAGAGAGAGAGAGAGAGAGAGAGAGAGAGAGAGAGAGAGACTGATGAAAGACACAGAGTAGCAGCAGTCACAATGAGCTAAGACACATAGCAGACAGGTGTGTGTGTGTGTGTGTGTGTGTGTGTGCATATATACTAGATGTGTGTGTGTGAGAGAGAGCGAGAGGCAGTCAGCCCTCAGGCAGCCTGGATGCACAAAACACAGGATGAGACTTAAAAGCTTTGCTTTTGTGTTCGACATCTACAGGCTGCTTTTCCCATTCAATCCTGAAAACACACACACACACACACACACACACACACACAGGACAGGGTTGCACAATTAAAAAAGGTCCAGTTCAGCTTCGTTATTTAATCGGACACGCTGGTGCGTTATATTAGTTAGAGTTGTGTAGTTGTGTTTGCTGGATGCGACGTTCAAAATAACGCGCAATCGCCGATATCTGATTCGCATCGTGTAGGACTCGGCGCTTTGCATTGTAAAAGCGTTCTACTGTACAACTCGGCATCGCCTGATCCCTGAACCGTCCGCTGTGGGATCACTCTCGAACAAGAGAAAAGAGAAAATAAATAATAATTTTTTAAAAAATGCAGTAAAAGTAAATAAAAAAATAATACATAAGTAATAAATTCATTTAAAAGGAGGGGGAAATTTTGGTTTTTATTCTCATGCTTCTTTGAAAACCCATTAAATTGTGACGTGGCATCACCTGGCATGCCGCTTAAAAGTAATGGCACCCGCGTAGACAGGCCCCCCCCCCCCCAAAAAAATGTGTGAGAGAGAGAGAGAGAGAGAGTGGCAAGCGCATACACATATAAAAAGCAGAGACAAAAATCTATTATTTTATTCATTTTCAAAATAAAGAACGACATAAATTGGTTGTCGGTGTGTATTGTAATGTTGTGTGCATTAAGACTTGTTTTATAATTTCTTTCAAAATAAAACCCCACTTTATGTTGAGATGACGCTCTTAATGAGAACGATAGAAGTCAAGTTTCTCTATTTAAAAGAACAAGAAAGAAAAAAAGAAACCTGCAACATAACCTTAAAAAAAAAAAAAAAGTTGGAATTGAAATACGCACACAAAGACACACACACTTTTCCTGCTTAGGATATTGTGTTTGAAAAAAAGAAATAAAACAAATGCAAAAAATAAAACCCTTGCGCGAGTGGCGCGCTGAACTCGACCCCAAGTGCGCGCGTCTTTCAGAACGAAGAGCGTTAAGAGTTTTATTATTAATTCTTTCAAATGACTGTAACCTTTTTAACCTGACCTCACAAAGAAAACACTTAAACCTGAGCGTTTTCTGCCTCGGAGAGGAAAATTAAAGAGAGGAGAGAAGGGAAAAGTGCTTTTGACTGGCACGGAGGAGCACACTCGAGTGGGCCGAGAGGAATGAAAAAGCCGTCCTCAAAAAAAAAAAAAAAAAGGTCAGCGTTCGAGTCCTCCAAAACCTGACACACAGGTTCGACAGCAACCTGAGAGCCCTGTGTCTTTCTCTCTCTCACACTAGAGTGGTTAAGTGTTGAGCGCTTAGAGAGTTGTACAGAAACTCACCCCACCTCCACAGACAAAAGCATACATTTATTTTTCCATATGATTTACCGCAGATAAACTCACAAGTTTGTCGTGTTACTGAAAGAAAAATAATAAATAGGTGGACCCGTTAAACGTTTGGCAGATCTCAGAGAACACATCAACCACATCGACAACCTTTTGACCAATCAAAATTAAGCATTCCTCTTTTTTTTTATTTTACTTTATTTTCAAGTGTGCGTTATCTTTCAAATCTTGCAAGCAATTTATTAAACCACGAAAGCTAAAATCACGCTTGATAGATATCTGGCATGTTGGACATATCTGCATTTAATTCCTACAGATGTGACCATTTAGAATGCGCGCTAATTCCCACAAAAGGCCGCAACTAGTCGCGCGCAGTGCCGCAGAATCCCACATACACCATTTAAGAATTTATATAAATGGGTTGTGCTTCACTGAATATCCCGAAGATGGCGCATGAAGGAGTTTATCTAAAAGCAAGACCTCCTGAACAAAATTACTTTAGCCGCCAGTCAGGTAAAATCATCTCACACATAATCTATTTTATAATAAAACACCCAAAAAACGACCGGTGAAGCTGCACTCGTTAACACCGCAGCCGATCGATACCCGCGACTCGCCAGGGCTAGTCTGGGAAATGAGTCAATCAGACATCTTACAGTTTCGTTTCACCAAGTGGATCCATGGGGGTTGTCTTGAGAAGGGCAGGAAATCGACATTACCGAAATCGCTCGAATTCACATTATGTTTGTTATTATAAAACAAACGTTCACCGGTTGCTCACAAGTATAGCTCACTGTAAGTTCTCAAAAAATTCAATTTTTTTTCCCTTTATAAATACATTTGCCAAAAAAAACTAAATCAAGCTCAAGCTTATCAATTTGAGCAAATATCTATGCACTCAGAGCTTTAAAAATAGAATATCCAGTGACATCACATCACGTCCAAACCACTTCTTCCCCGATGTTTTCTGCCTAGGTTCTGCTCGTCTCGTCTCTTCACAGACACGAAAGTTCCAAGCTTGCTCTCAATAAGCGCCTCGTTGCATTAAATCATGAAACGTCCATAAAATATTTTTACAAATTAATAAAAAATCCGGAAATTCTGCATTCCTATTCAAACCTTTCTTTAAATGTTTTTTTTTCGCCTCCTGCTTCCAAGCTCGATCAAAGTGTTCATTTAAGAGACAGTGTATAGAGACACGGAGTTTCTTTAACTTGAAGTTTTTGAGTTTAGATTAATAAATACACTTTAAATAAATAAACTAAAGAAGAAGAGAAATGTGTCTCTTTAATAGAAACGCTTTTCACAGTTTTTTTCCCCCCCTTTCGTTTTCAGACTCTGACGTTCTTGTTGCTTGTGTAGGATCTACAAAGTCCGCTTCTGAGAGCCGGCTTTATGTCGTTACCTGTGAAAACACTTTTATTAAGTGTCCTCACAAAAGGCCACGGAACTGAACAGACAGACGTCTTGTTCAGCAAGGACAAATCTGGTCTGTCTCTCCGTCCGTCTGTCTGTCTCCAATCCTCTATTTCACCGCTCGGCATGAAGAGGCCGACAAAATGGAAGACATGAAACACACCCACACACACTCCAAGTTTCTCTCTTGCTCTCTCTCTCTCTCTCTCTCACACACACACACACACACACACACACACACACACACACACACACAAGGACAAGGCTGTGAGCTAATGACGCTAGCCGCTGCGCTACTCTCCATTAACAGCACTGCAACGCGGAGTGCTCGGCGAATAAACACATTAGCGTCACTCCACACTGAGCTACGTGCAGCTGCATTCACAGACACTGACTCATCGCACACAGGCTAGACAACACACACGCGCGCACGCACACACACACACACAAATTCCTTCCCTCTCACACACACTTCAATGTAGACGAGGACCTCAACACCTCGTAACGTCTGGACGTGGCATCGGAGTAAAGACAAACACATTAACACATGTATACACACACCCAGGTTCATTAACACTGTGACTTCATCAATGACCTTTAAAAACACGCGCACACAGCGCGATAATCCAATGACGCAACACACAAATGGGGAAAGATTTATCTTCGCCTGATTGCAAGTACTTTCACGAGTTAAATAAAATAACATCTCTGAGGTGCATGTGTGTGTGTGTGTGTTAGCAATATGCATGATGCAAAACTGAAGCTTTTATTACAGCTGAGGTGCAATACTAGCTAGCCACACACACACACACACACACACACACACACACCACAAAAGCATATCTGTGAAATTCCAAAAATATACACATCTCACCCTCAAAATGCACACACACACACGGCTGTACAAGATATGACATCACACGAGCCATCTTGGAACACGCAAAGGCACACAACAACAAAACACTCCTTCTGTCCTCATTCTTACACACACACACCTGCAAACTAGGTGTGTATTGTTGTGGGATTTAGGACATTACTGCTGAACGTAGCAGAGCTGTCAGGACAAGGGTGCAGAACTCACAACACGCAATACCCACACACACGCACGCGCGCGCACACACGCACGCGCGCGCACACACGCACGCGCGCGCACACACACACGCGCGCACACACACACGCGCGCACACACACACACGCGCGCACACACACAGGTCCCTGCCCTACTGCTCATGCGAACATGAAACAGAATAACAAAAGTCAATAGTCAAACACAAACTCCAGATGTCTGTTCCACACACACACACACACGCACACGTGTGAAGGAGTGTGTGTATGCATGTGTGTGGCTCTTTTGATGCATGTCTTTGTGTTCTGCTTGTGTAACATTAAATGTGCATGTAGTGTGTTTCTACTCAAATCTTTTGATATGCGCGTGTGTGTGTGTGTGTGTGTGTGAGAGAGAGAGAGAGAGAAAGAGTGTGTGTGTTGCTACTCCTTTGATGGTAAACGTGAGTGAGGGTGTATTGGTATTATCTCTAAATAAGGAAGGGAGGGCAATTGAGCGGCTATCGTCTGCTCATCTATCCATGACCGAGTTGGAGAGAGAGAGAGAGAGAGAGAGAGAGAGAAAGGGGGATGGAAGCTTCTGATGAAGGAAGGAAGGAAGGATGGAGGAGGGGAGAGATAAAGAACGACTACAGGGTAGGAGATCGAGGACCGGGTGGAGTGTACCACTGTGTACAGGAAAAGGGGGATGTGTGTGTGTGTGTGTGTGTGTGTGTGTGTGTGTGTCAATGAGTACGAATGAGAAGAAGCAAAGGGAGACGAAGCATGACACACACACACACACACACACACACACACACACACACACACACACACACACACACACACACACACACCCCATGACAGATCTTTTTTCTCACTGAAGACACTGGAAGATGGATGACAGGGGGGGCCGAGTGCTTCTTCTCTGGGGAAATGGAATTCCCATTCCCTGTCTGCGGGCCCCCGGGCCATCCGCTCCACCTCCCCCACCACATACACACACATACACACAGTTACCCCGAGGCAGCCCTCGGGACCGATCTGTGATCACATCACTGGGTTCCAATAACCGTATAGTGTGGAGCAGCTCACACAGGAAGGAGTTTAAAGGCGCTCTAAGGAGATTCCTCGTAAGCATTAAAGGTGCGGTTCCATCATAGGAACGTCAACCGTCATTCCACCCGGGACCTTTATAACTCCAGCTCTAGTAACTCCTGAGGGGCAGCTTGCACCATCGACTGTTGGTTTCATAATGTTTTTTTTTGCAAGAGTTTTGCATTTGTCTCGCAGCATGCTTTTGAAGGCACGCTATCAAAAATGCTACCTCAACATGGCAGGAAGTACACTGTAGACCTTGATGCGCAATTCAAACGGTTTGTGCCTATAAGCAAGGCCTGAAACATTAGCCAATTCCACATCCACTTCATTCCCTGCCAGTATGTACCAGGCTGCAACCTTTGACCAGAAATGTTGGCATGGTTGCGGAAAGACGAGTGCTGAGGCTCATGGGTGGTACAACACAATATCGTTCACCACACTGGCAGGAAACTCCGGCCAGTGGAACAGCCAACACTAGCCCTGAGGCAAAATTGGTCCTGCTTCGGAGGTAGGTATAGTCGGACATGGTATGCTCTCTCTACCCTGAAACAACAAACAGTTGCACCATGTATGACGTATTACCATTTGATCAGCAAGTGGTTCTCTTGTTCTTGACCTTTATATGGTTTTGCAGGAGACAGGACTATTCATTTAATTG
This sequence comes from Clarias fuscus, assembly GCA_030347435.1. Classification (NCBI taxonomy): domain Eukaryota; kingdom Metazoa; phylum Chordata; class Actinopteri; order Siluriformes; family Clariidae; genus Clarias; species Clarias fuscus. The sequence goes on along the minus strand of CM059208.1, from coordinate 35,666,851 downwards.
CAATGCCACGGGCTGGGAGATGCCCTCATAGATAGAAAGCCGGATTTTTAAATAGTTGTTTCTTAACAATTACAGAAGCAAAAGAAAACTTAGATGATTAGATGTTTTCAAATGTAGATCGTTGCTTCAACATGGACCATACCAATCGTATAGGTGGCTCATACATCACTCAAGACTGCTACAGTACAGACCAAAAGTTTGGACACACCTTCTCATTCAAAGAGGTTGAATTTGTATTATGGCAAGAAAAAAGCAGCTAAGTAAAGAAAAACAAGTGGCCGTCATTACTTTAAGAAATGAAGGACAGTCAGTCTGAAAAATTGGGAAAACTTTGAAAGTGTCCCCAAGTGCAGTCACAAAAACCATCAAGCGCTACAAAGAAACTGGCTCACACGCGGACCGCCCCAGGAAAGGAAGACCAAGAGTCACCTCTGCTGTGGAGGATAAGTTCATCCGAGTCACCAGCCTCAGAAATCGCAGGTTAACAGCAGCTCAGATCAGAGAGCAGGTCAATGCCACACAGAGTTCTAGCAGCAGACACATCTCTAGAACAACTGTTAAGAGGAGACTGTGTGAATCAGGCCTTCATGGTAGAATATCTGCTAGGAAATCACTGCTAAGGACAGGCAACAAGCAGAAGAGACTTGTTTGGGCTAAAGAACACAATAAAGAGCACTCTTTGAATGAGAAGGTGTGTCCAAACCTTTGGTCTGTACTGTACATGTCTAAGGCCTTTTCACATTAAGGACTCGGGATCGTGTCAGTACATTTGACCCCAAAGTCTGGTTCATTTTGATCAGAGACAACACAATCATTTAAGTCAAAAGAATCCAGTGCCCGAGTACAGTGGAAAAAGTGGTTTCAAGTACAGCATGAATCAAATATATACAGAAGCTTATCGTACCAGAAAACAGAAGTGGATTGCTGTTTAGAATGTGACATCAGTCTCCTCCGAAATGTCAGTGAGCATAGCATGCCAATCCTCAGAGGGCAAGTAGGAAGGCATGCGAGAGCATCGTTCGACATTTTCTCCCGAAATATCTGTAATACAAGGAAGTTTAACTTCCCCATACTCTTCTTCTTATTGTCTTATTTTTGTTAATGGCGGCTCACAGACCACCTGCTGTACTGGAGAGGGTAAATACGCAAGTTTACCCAAGTACGGAATTTTTTTTTTTTTTTTTAATGTAAACGCTGGACAGAGGGGGAGTTAGCAATCGTTCATGGGCATGGTACAAATCAATTGTTCCTAGTGTGAAAACGTCCTAAGATGGCCAAGAATCTCCTACTTAGACTGCTTATGGAAAACTGCCAACCTTGTTTACTCCCACCATACTGATTCACTTTTTAAAACTTGAGTCCTTGAGAACTTTTCACAGCTTTGCTCTGAATGCTCATTGCTCAAAAATGTGTTTTTTCCTGTCAAAACCCAAGGTACAGAAGTCTCTATTACAGTGAACTCAAAGAGCTAGTCAGGTTGAAGGAGATTAGTGTACAAGACTTAAAATGGCCACAGTTTGTTAACCACTGGTTGATGGTTGATATTCTCACTTGCTACATTTCATAATATACAGGATGGGAGAAGTGGAATGAATTCAAGCCCCAGCACTGACAAGCTGACACTGTTTGGCTCTTGAGCAAGGCCCTTAACCTTCTCTGCTCCTTGGGCACCATATCATGGCTCACCCTGAACTCCAAGTCAAGCTTCCCAAAGAGCAGGCGGATATGCAAAGAAAAGACTTCGCTGAGACAAAGACTACTTCTTTCCAGGATCTTGAACCTTCATGGCACTCCATGCTTCAAGACAAAGAGATGAAGTTTGAAGATCTAAAACAGGAGAGTCTGATCTTAACCACACTCATGAAGGGGTGTCCGGCTCCAAGGTTTCATTTAAACCAAACAGAAGCTGTACACGTTTAACCAATTGACCTTCTGACGTTCTTTAAACGAGGGTTGAGGTTTATTTTTAGCGCTCCTATTTGATTGGCATAAGGAGTCTTCATGCTTCTTCTCCGATGGGAGGATACTGTAATTGAAAGATCCTGAAGATGAAATCCAGATGGATTTTTTTTAGAAGGGAGGCTGTGCACTACTCCTCGGTTTGTGAGTAGAACAGTAGTGTGATTTCCTCGTCATCCACATTCCACCTGGTGTGTGAGAAAATATTTTCAGAGACTCCAAAGGTCTTATGACATCAGTTGTCGAGACATCTCGAACCAGATGCCTAGCGCATGACCAAAAAGTGACATCAGCTGCATGATGCTTTCATTTGGTACAAGCAAGCTAGCTTCTTCAGGTGCTTGTCTGAAGTTCGGTCTAAAAGCTACAGAAATGCATACTCTGAACCAAAGGACAAGCAAGAAGATCCATTAAATGGTAGACTGCAAAAAGTAATTGTAGATACTTCTTGTAGGGCTAACCTTTTGCTAAATTTATGAAAATAAAATAAAAAATATTAAACGATTAATTAACTTTTAGAAAAGACAAATACAGAAATGTAAAAATTTTCTTGCCTTTCAATAAACTCTGTCCATCTGACAACAAGCTTTCATATTACCTCATTAAAAAACCAAACCAGGGGACCAAACAGCTGAAAATCCGATGGAGGGAGATGCTTTAACACCTCAAAACGAAGTTTTTGCAGAGTGTCGCCAGAAGTGTGAGGACCTGCAACGTCATTTAATAGCCGTCCTCTGCGTTTAGTCGGAAGTTTAGGCTTTAGCTCTTCAATAAGCGTCTCACTATAAAGAGTACTTTTGACTGTGGAGCGTTTTTCCTGATAAATGTTCCAATATTGACCCTTGAGAATCCCAGAAAAACTGTAAGCATCAATTTTCCAACTGATGGTTGATTTTTAACGTTTTCTTGGTCTTTAATTGTGGACGTTTCCGTTCCACACCTGCTCAGGGTCGTACTGATGAATCCATGTCTCACCAGTAATGATTATCTTTAAGAAACTTCCACTTTCCTTAGAGTATTTTGTTTGCAGATTCAGACACTTTGTCCGTACCTCAGACCACCAAAAGTAAATACTGTAAATAAATACATAAATATAAAAACAACCCTGTAAAAATCGCTGCATGTTGCTCTTCTTTCATGTAAATCACAAGTGGGCCATCCATTTCTGCTTGCACTGCAAAAATGAACTGATGTAACACATTCACACCTGCACAGCAGTGACTGGGGAGACAGCAGCCTTGAACGGAAAGAGCAGATGCTTTTTAATATAATATGTTTTAATATATAGTGCGGATAATTTTTGACTCACCATCAGATTTGATTACTCATCTGCTCTTTTGGAGGTATCTTTACCTATAAATAATTACCTTGTATAAGCTCACCATAATGTTAAAATGACTTACACTCGTATGCAGCCTGTCAAGTCTTGAATAGACAAGAAACAGCCCAAACCCAAAACAAGTACCGGGTTGGTTATAACAGTAGAATAGTAAAAGAAGAACAGTAGTTCGAGTGTAGCTGCATTAATGAGGACGCACACAGCTCGTCCCTGGTTTATTGAATTATGTATCGTTCCTCTGATCTGTGCGCTAATTTGGTCAGATGTTGTGCACCGCTCTGATCTTCTACAGAGCGCCTCGAACGCAGCGAGCTCTTTGATGAGGACTGAGAAAGAACTGTTCTCACTGCTTGTGTGTGTGTGTGTGTGTGTGTGTGTGTGTGTGTGTGTGTGTGTGTGTGTGTCTGTGTGTACCAATTTTACACAGAGTGCTAACTGGAGTGTCTACGGAGGTACTGCCTCTCATCACCATCTGCCGCTGCTCATAAAGGAGATGCTCTGTGCTAAACCGTCTATTATCTGATATGAACAGATACACCACATCAAATAAAAACACATTATGTTTTTCTTCACCGAGTGTAGGAGGGAATTATTGTCACCACAGTGCAGCCTGGATGGTTAACTCACTGCTGCCTGAACAGAATGTTCAGGCTATGAACCGGATATGATTTCTGAGCAGATTTGATGTCCAATGTCCCTGTAAATGAGGTGATAATTAGTAAAGACAGTGGCTCATTTATTCAGTCCTCATGGGTCCACTCGGTTCTGAGGACCTGAGGACCTGAGATACCCTACCTGTGACCTGCACCAGCTAAGGTCCTAGTTCTGCTCAGTCTAATCAGGACCGGTCATGTATCTTACACGTGTTTTTATCTTTAATGATATGATCATGTGTGTAACATCGCCTGATACTCTTTATTACAACGAACACACAGAAGTCATTACAAGTCCACTCGCTTCTGGGGACCTGAGATCTGACCTATGACCTAATCAAGACAGGTCGGGCCTCATTTTACTGCTTCAGGTCCCGAGCAGGACATGCACAATGCCCCGAGATGATCCGAATGAACCCGTGTCTGCACGGTAACTGATGCTTCTGAAGGCGTAAGCATCCCAATCACCACCAGAAGGAAAAACAAGGTACAAGTGAGGTGCTGCCGATGCTTGCGTTCTCCCTTTGACCTCATTCAGGATAAGGTCTATGCATCCTCTAGACCACTGAGATTGGGACTTTCTTTGTCTCGTCTTTAATGCAGCAACGAAGAGAGCGGTTTATTTTGCTATACAATTATAAATGAGTTGGCAACAGGCTACGTACAACTACTGTGGGTAGCACGTTGGCTTAGTGGTTAGCACTGTCGCCTTGCACCTCAGGTCCCAGGTTCAGGTCTGTGTGCATGAAGTTTACAGGTTCTTGGTGGGTTTCCTCCGGGTTCTCCGGTTTCCTCCCACAGTCAAAAGGCATGCTGATTAGACTAAATGCCGTTCCAAAATTGCCCATAGAGTGCGAGTGTTGACCAGATGTCCTACCACGGGTGTAGAAACTGAGGTCAAGGCCAAGGTCCCTAGTTGGATTATAGAGGTAACTAGATGGATGGGTGTCTGTGAGAGTGTACAGGTGCATGAGTGTATATGGGTGAAGGAGACTGAGTGTATGGGTATCTGACAGTGCACAAGTGTTTATGGGTGTCAATGAGTGTGTACGAGTGTCTATGCACGTCTATGAGAAGGTATTAAAGTGTATGCCGGTATATATGTGTATCTGTGGTTATGTTTGGGTATACGAGTGTCTATAAGGGTCTATGAGAGTGTACGGGTGGCTATGAGAGTGTATGGGTGTCTATGAGAGTCTAGGAGTATGGGTATCTACGAGGGTCTATGAGAGTGTATGGGTGTCCATAAGGGTCTAGGAGAGTGTACAGGTGTCTACGACGGTCTAAGAGAGTGTACGAGTGGTTTTGAGGATCTATTAGAGTGTACAGGTGGCTACGAGAGTGTACGTGTGTCTATGAGAGTGTACGTGTGGCTACGAGGGTCTATGAGAGTGTGCAGGTGTCTACGACAGTCTAAGAGAGTGTACGAGTGGTTTTGAGGATCTATTAGAGTGTACAGGTGGCTACGAGAGTGTACGTGTGTCTACGAGGGTCTATGAGAGTGTACGTGTGTCTACGAGGGTCTATGAGAGTGTATGGGTGTCCATAAGGGTCTAGGAGAGTGTACAGGTGTCTACGACGGTCTAAGAGGGTGTACGAGTGGTTTTGAGGATCTATTAGAGTGTACAGGTGGCTACGAGAGTGTACGTGTGTCTATGAGAGTGTACGTGTGGCTACGAGGGTCTATGAGAGTGTGCAGGTGTCTACGACAGTCTAAGAGAGTGTACGAGTGGTTTTGAGGATCTATTAGAGTGTACAGGTGGCTACGAGAGTGTACGTGTGTCTACGAGGGTCTATGAGAGTGTACGTGTGTCTACGATGGTCTATGAGAGTGTACGTGTGTCTACGATGGTCTATGCGAGTGTACGGGTGTCAAGGAGAGTGTGCTGAGCAAGGGATCTTTTCTATCACACACGTCCCAGACGAACTCGTCGATTAAAGAGGAACACCATGATGATGAACAGAGATCGCTGACTCAGACCCCCTGCTGATGCATGTACACAGCCGTGTGGGGAACGCCTAAAGAAACTTCTCTCAGGTGGGAGACGAAAAATTGCAGACTCTGTGCATGCTTGTGTGTGTGTGAGAGAGAGAGAGAGAGAGAGAGACGAGTACAGCCAGCTGCGCACAGCCGAGCCCTTATAACTACACTGATCATATCAGCTGTGACGGATGAGATGGATCAGCCTCATGGAGTGGGGGGGGGGGGGGGGGGAATCGGGGGAGGCTCATGTACACACGTACACACACGTACACCCAGATCAACACGCACGTTAGAGCTGTCCTTTTTAATAACTGCGAAAATTTCAGTATTTTTTAAAGCGCCCGAATACGAATCAACTCTCAAAGCAGCACCAGCGCTACACGTTGAGGAGCGTGAATAAAAAGCATGAAGATTTTACCGATGGATTGATTTTACGGTTCTCCGACGACGCCGGAGCCATTTTAAGGGAGAACGTCCGCCATTTTAAAAACGCAATACCTGTAAAGTCAACGTTGAAAACTGTATTGTAAACGTGTCACTTCTGGGACACACACACACACACATGCACACGATGTACGTTATAATTAAGTTTAATGACAAAATTGTCATCAATTATACACAAAATTGGTGTATAATTAAAAATATGCGCACCCTTTTATTTCAAGTGTTAAGTGACGCACGTTTAGGAAATGACAAACAACTCACGGTTTATTATTGTCGCATCTGGTTCAAAACAATCAAATACGATTAGAAGGCTTAATCTAGAGCTTGGAATGCTGACCTCAGTCTCACACACACACACACACACACACACACACACACACACACACACACACACACACACACACATTCCGATAGTCACTCGACAAACAAGGCTATTAGTCTCCAAAAACATGTCCACTAATATAATGCTTTAGAGCTTTGGGATATCGGCTAGAGAGTACAACACACACATACACACACACACACACACACACACACAGGCATGGGAAAGTTTTCATGTGGGTCAGAAGCAGCTATCAGTCTGAACATCTCACTATTCAGCCATTTTGTGAAGAATGCTCAGGACAGTGTAATAGGAGCAACCGGACCTGAACAAACACACACACACACACACACACACACACACACACACACACACACACACACACACTCCATTAAGTTTTTTAGAGTTTCGATCGTTCGTTTTACAAGTGGTGCTTACTGAAAACACTGTGTGTGTGTGTGTGTGTGTGTGTGTGTGTGTGTGTGTGTGTGTGTGTGTGTGTGTGTGTGGAACCAGAGGCACTAAAACGGCACTTAACATCGACTCTGTGTGCATTTTCAGGCAGTGAGGTCATGATTACTGAAGTAATGAAGGTTTCTCAGCAGTAGTCTCTAGCGCCACCTTATTTCCTGCCTTTACACACACACACACACACACACACACACACACACACACACACACACACACACACACACACACACCTCCCACTCCATCAGCTAGGAGGCAAATTCCTCCTCTCTTCACTCCTCCTAAATTCTTCAGCCAGCGAGGACGTACAGGAACGCCTCTTAAATCAATGGCTCGTTACAGCAGTGTGTGCGTGTGTTTGTCTGCTTGTCTGCAAGTGTGTGTGTGTGTGTGTCTCTGGCTGGTAAACAAGCCTGCGTGGTTGGACTTACACACACAGGCCTATAATTAACTGAGGAGACGCCAGGCAGCCTGAGCAGGCACTCTGCCAGCCCGGATCAGGCCCTAATTACCAACGCTGTCTCTGATAGAACAACACAGAGACACACACACACACACACACACACACACACACACACACACACACACACACACACACACACACACACACAACTCTAAAAGGATCAGGCATTCACAGCGCCATTACAAACACCTCTGAGACTTACCCGGTCTAATTCCACTGAGTGCCGGTACATAAGTAAACACCTGTAGCCTGTAATCTCTCGTTCTAATCTCACTACTGGAACCCACATGGTTCTAGTGGAACGTAGCTTGTGTTCCAACAGTGTTCCTCCAATATCACCAGGAGTCTTTCATTTTTTTTTTTTTATTGATTATTAATTGATTATTGTTAGGTCAGGGCTCTTCAAATGCTCTTCAGGGTTTTCAAAGAGGGGTCCCAAAACTGTTGTTAAAATGGGGACCAAAAAGGGTTCTCAAAGATTGATCTCAAAACAGGTTTCACAAAGTGGGGTCCTTAAAGAGGATTCGTAAAGTGGGGACGCAAAAAGAGTTCTCAAAGTGGGGATGCAAAAAGAGGGTACTTAAAGTGCGGTCTGAAATAGAGTTTTCCATAAGGGCCCCAAAAAGAGTTGTCAAAATCGGTCCCAAAGCCAAATTTTCTAATTCTTTTACAGTGGCTGAACCCAAAATCACATCTTATGTTTAAAAATAACATCAACTGGGCCTCCGAGTGGCGCAGTGGTTAAAGCGCTCGCCCCATCATCCGGAGATCGCTAGTTCGAATCCCGGGTGGTGCTGTAACCTCTCGCAGCCGGAGGTCTAGAGAGAGCTGATTGGCCGAGCTCTCTCAGAGGGGAGGGATGAGAGGTACTTAGTGCTCCCACATTAATCACGGCTCTACAGCCAATCAGGGGCGTCTGTGAGCTCGCGCAACGGAGGGAGTGGATAGCGCTGTCCTCCGAGTGTGTTACGCCGCCCCCAACGGTGCGCGAGCGAGCAGTTCGAAAAGATGCGGTCGGCTGGCGTCACGTGGTTCGGAGGAAACACGTGATAGTCTTCGGCCCTCCCGGCTGAGTGGTAGTAGCAGCCTTAATGCGGGAGCCCCCTAGTGACGGGGAGGAATTGGACACGACTAAATTAGGGAGAAAATCGGGGAAAAATCCAAAAAAAATAAAAATAAAAAAAAATAACATCAACTGAAATCTAAACACTAGCTTAAATAATCTCCTGAAATAGTCAAAACATCATTAAATGACACACACACAGTGCATTGCAATACGTTTATGTACGTTTATGCAATACGTTTATGTTTTTTTAGTTTTTTTTTTTTTTTTTTGGTAGCTGACTCAATACCCAAAAAAAGAGCCAGTATTCCTTTCTGACTTCAGCAAAAAAAAATAAAAAATGTATTCTGTGTTTTGCTACACTTCATTCATTGTGATTCAAATGCTATAATTATAGCACGCTAATCATTTGATCTGTTTCTCTGTCATAGAATTCTTTCTATTAAATAGCAAGGTTGACAGACGATGTTTTTAAGATGAGGAATGCAGAAGGTAATTATTTGCAAAGTTTGTTTAGAATTCCAATAAGATGAAGACAAAAAAAAGGATTAAATTGAGACACTAATAAAATCACGATATCGCAAGACAAATCGAATCGCCACCTAGCTATCGTAATATTGTATTGGGTGACCGCTTGTGATTCCCAACCCTTAAACATTTGTTTGCGTGAACTGCTGTGCATGAAATTGTCAAATTAGAAAATAGATAATTGTCCATCGTTTTTTTTTTTATACCCAAAACTTCATGTTTCTGTTGAATATTTTATTTAATCGAACCAAGAATCATAAAAAAAAACAAAAAAAAAAACAAGAGGCTCGACTCTCGAAGGCAGGCGTTGGAGCTGAAACAGGAAGTTATCGGCTCAGGCAGGCGAAACGCGCGTCCTGCTGTTAACATTGCCCGTAGCGCTCTGACACACCTCAAGCTCTTACTTAACAAATCCTCTCACGCCTCACGTGTGCATGCGCATATGTGTGTGTGTGTGTGTGTGTATGCATCTATGTATGTATGTATGTATGAATGAATGAATGAATGAATGAATGAATGACTGACTGCGTGCGTGCGTGCGTGCGTGCGTGCGTGCGTGCGTGCGTGCGTGCGTGCGCACGCGCGAACCTATCTGCCTCTAGGCGGAGGTGTTCGTGTCACTGAAGTATGCGTGGCCCGTACCGACTGTCTGGAACCAAAAACCAGCACCTGAGGTGAAAAATGAGCCTTCGAGCGCGCACAATGTCGGCGTATCTACTCTCCTGAAGGTCACACTCACGATTAGCGCCACTGTCCATCTGTATTTGTTTAACTAATGGGGGGAAAAATAGAGGCAAATAAAAAAAAAAAAAGTTTCCTTCTCCACGAATGACCTTTAAGGAGAGATAAGAAGGTCTGCTTAATGCGGCTTGGCTCTTCTGAAAAGGAAAAGCTTCTACACTCGCTCTCTTGTTCACACACACACATACTTGATGTAGAAATGCCTTCCAGTACTGCTCAGCCTTTTTTTTTTTTTGTCGTCCCCCCCCCCCCAAGACTTCAAGCCCACAGGTCTCCTACAGCTTGATCGACGACGGGTTAAAGTGTTCCTCCGCCACAAACAGCTCGTTGCGGTATTGGCTCGGCGCTGTGAGAAAAGGTCACAGGAAATAAATTTCTTTCAGGGTGCTTGAGGACCTGGAGTTGCGTGTATGTATGTGTGTGTGTATGTGCGCCAAGTTTGTGCTGATTGACAGGATTAGAGCAGGGCGGGCATTGTCGGCGTCTTTATGCAGCTCTGCACACATGTAAGATCTCGCTGGCTTTTTTTTTTTTTTGGCAACTTGCGCTCAGGGTAGCGTCGGATTCCTGGTAAGAGCGCCACCTTGGCATCTTCTTTTGGTGTTTTGCACATCCATCTCAAGATTCGACGTATACGATTCCCTCTCATCATCGTCATCATATTTATTTAGTCATATGCTATCAATTTAGATTTAAAGACTACTTTCTACTTTAAAACTATTTTCTTTAAACTCCTGCAACACACACACACACACACACACACACACACACACACACACTCTTCAGTCGCTTGTGTCTCCTAAAAAGACTGTCTGTAAATTATGGATGCGCGCAGACATGAAAGAAATGGATTTAAGTGATAAATGTAGAGGCTGTATGTGACCGAGTGTGTCTGTGTGAATGTGTGTGTATGTGTGACAGCGGGAGAAGAGAGAATAAGACGCGGTTTGAAGCGGCTGTGCTAAATTCGATCCGACACGGCATTACTAATCCCTCGCCGGTCCAAAAACAAACCCGATTCACGGGAAGGCTACTAGACGTCCGCGTGCGCCGAAGGAATAACCGAATAAGAAGAAAATCACAATAATTCATAGCGAGAGGTGGAGTAACACTGAAGAACTGGCACGTCTGTCCTGAAGCGAAGAGGGATTTATATCTGCCACGGAGAGTTAAAACTGAAATAATGACTTCCCCCGATCGTCCTCAGCCTTCTCTAAACGGCGCAGCAGCACAAAAAATAAAAACGCCAGACGCAGACACTAACAGCGAGTGTTGCACCTGCATTTTTATTTGTCTTGTTTACTAGGAGCATGTGCCTTAGGACGCCTTATACGCTTTAAATCCTTTAACCACCATCGAGCAAAACACAGAACTCCTGGAGGTTAGATTTGGTCCTCATTCCTAAGCAGAAATCTTGCAAGAATCCATTTTTCATGGATTGACAGGGTTGCCAGATCACATTGACAAAATCCCACCTAGGCAGTGCTAAAACCCTGCACACTCCGATAAAAAAAAAAACAACAACAAAAAAAACAGGGCAAACAATATCATTAGTAGTATACTTTATACTCGTACTAGTACAGACTCTTAATCAATCAATTATAAAACAATGGGCCGAATTGTTTCTATTTTATTTACAATATTTTTTTTAATCTAGCAAATGAAAATTAGCCTGTGTATGCATACATAAATAAGGATCATCACACCACGTATTGCATTTTAACTTACCAACTGAGTAGGAAACGTTTTAAGGTTTAATTTAAACAATTAGGCAGCTTGAATCTTTCAATGGCAAAAGTTCTAGCTTTAAATGTTCTCCAAGTTCTGCAAGTTAGAAAAACGATCTGATCCATGACTCAAGTCGCTCTTGAACCTGAGCCGTGACTTTGGTCATCGGTGCCGCCCCTAGTTGCTATAGTGATGGCTCCTACTCCTAGTGTCTTGTACCGCAGACACTCTAAGTAACATATATATATATATATAGATATATATATATATATATATATATATATATATATATATATATATTTTTTTTTTTAAAGTGTCTCTGGTCTCACTGCTTTGTAACAATCATAGCACATCTTTACGACATGCAAGTTTGCTGGTTTCTCAGTAAAAGTGACGAGCTGTGAGATGCTGCTGAATGCAACGATTGGCTGTTTATCTATTAATCAGCTGTTTAATTAGCGCTGCTGTAACGTAACTCAGAACAGGAGCTAAATAGTCTTATGGTCGTCCAACAGCGTTAAATCCAACCAAATACTACTGAAATTGTACAATGTATGTTTCACTATGAAATTAGCCACTGTAATGTACAGTAGTCGCCATGGTGTAGGCCCCTCCTGTGGCTCGACTCCGTGGCTGCATTTTGAAGTAATTTTCACCTTCTGTGATGGGATTTGCTAGAAAAAATAACTTCTGCAGAGGGGATGGTGTAGGGGCGGGCCAATAGCTCATTTGCATTTAAATGTAATTTGTAACGCCAGAATGCATGATCTGAACTATATTTCAACTAGAAAATAATTACCGGACACATTTAGGAAAGACTAGAATTAAAAAGTTCCCGCCCAAAGTAGCACAATGTGGCCACTTTAACTTGAAGTTTTTCAGAACCGAGGACGCCGAGTTCTCCTTCCCTTACGTTTTTCTTTTTTTTTTTTTTTTCCATTAACCTTTTTCCGCTTTTGTCTCCTCTTCCTCTAATACCTCCTGTCACTTCTGCACTCGTCCAGCTGTTTTTGGTGTGAGGTTGCGTGAAACAACCATCTGGTCAGCGATGTCGGGAGAAAGTGTTGCAGTGATGCAGGCAGATGTGTTGATGAGGTGCTTATCTGTGCTGAACATGCTTTAATGGGGACTGGAGCTTTCACGGGGCCTTGGCATTTTCGTTCGGCAGAAGAGTTTAAATTTACATTTCAGCGCGCCCTATGAGGGACTATGAGTAAAGTGCAGCGAGGAGAGGGGGGGGGGGGGGGGGGGGTTAACATCGGTTTGGTCAGTTATTGCACCGCAGGTTTATTTCATCAGCGTGTAGCGCTCTGCAAATGTCGAGTCGCTGCCAAAAGGTGTGACGAGTCAAGATTAAAAATTTTACATCATGATATGAACTTAGCCTTTCATTTTCCTGATGGATTATCATAGAATATTAAAGAGATGTTTATTTTCTTATAGAACTGTACCGCATTGAACCAAGGGCTGATTAATATTTAATAATAGTTTGTCTATATTAAAGCAAATAAACTATTTTTTTTTCTCATAATTATTAATACTATTAAGCTTTCTTTCATTCCTTTTACGCCACAGCAGCTTGCCAACAATTTCATGTTTTATTTATTTAATAATTACAGGCACACTATTAACTTTAAATCCTTTAATGTTGTGGAACATCCAGGAAACAACTCCAGACTTTTTATTATTATTATTTTTTTTTTTTTAAAGATTGGTTCACGTTGACTGTCCTTTCAACAGTTTTTTTAAATTAACTATTTTTAACCAGGAACTATCTATGAACTATCAGGAATAAAAATTAAAAAAAACACTTAAATATGAACTTGTGATTTGGTTTAGCACCGCACTACTGTCAGAGCTGCCGCAGCTGCTTGCCTTGGAAACGGATCAATATCCTGAACATACATGCACACACATGTATAGGTGTGCGTGTGATGATATACTGTCTATCTATCTATCTATCTATCCATCTATAAACGTAAATACCAGTGTGGATATCTGTTCTGTTACCGTGCAGCAATGAAAAAATAATGTTTACATCCAGGGCCTGTATAATACAGTTACATGTTAAATGTAGGGCGTACAAACTTTTGCACTTGCCAAGAAATACAGAATTATGGATATGTAGGATTGTATATAAGGAAAAAATATTACATTTTATTGGTGTTAAAGAATATAAGCGTATGACAACGTATAGTGCAGCAGAGCAAAACTTTGTTCACAACTGTGCTACAGTATGTAAAGGATTGCTAAGTAAATACTGAATTTAGGAATATGAATATACCTGTACACAGACACACACACGTAGGTGTGTCTATATTTCTCAAGCTACCTTTCTATCCATCTATGCACATATTGGTGTGTAAATCTGTTCTGTTCCCGATCTGGAACTTGCATCATGATACGACACGACGCGTCTTCGCTTCTCACAATATGTCTGGAAGCTGATGATGGGGAATCCCGAGCTGCATCTCATCGTCTTTGATATGGTAATAAATAAATACATATTAAAAAAAAAAAAAAAAAGGCATCTGAGCCACGAAGATAAACCATCTTGGTTGGAATTAACGCAGGCTAACATTTAAAGGCGGGTGTAATAAAAACATATGAGCAGCCGGATGCCGTTAGAGGAGAGCAATCATGGAGGAAGAAAGAAAAGAAGGGGGGGGGGGGGGAAACATGGCACACTTACACGGTCGTGCACTCAACCTTCCTAGCAGCAGCAACTCTCCGACTTCACTCCTTCAGCCCACTCCTTCATAAATAATTCATGCCGTCATTAATTATTCATTACAACATTCCAAATAACAACAATGACAACGCGGCTTTGTTTCCAGCCGTGCGGCGGCAGGCCTGTTGCCATGGGAGCGCGTGATAAACAATGCGATTCCCAGATGATTCCTCTTTGTGGGGATGTTACGCACTCGACGGAGAACAAAGTAGGTCAGAGTAAAACAGCTCTCGAGGGGATTGGAGGGTTTAACACGGTAACAAAAGTAATTAAGTAAAAGTAGATACTCGACAGTTCGGGATGCACTGATCCGTATCTTTCTTTCTTTCCTTTTTTTTGAATACAATGCTGATATCTGAGCGCTGCGTGTCAACTGATACCCGATACAACATGCGCGTTATAATCGAAAAGTCGTTCCACAGAAAAGAACCAAGATATCGGTATTCTAGTTATTTATGTCCACAACCAGGACCTGAGTATCGAGTCAGTCAATGTTCAGTGGCTTTCATTTTCATACGCCTCCACAGGGCGTACAAACCTTTGCACTCGACCACCAAGAAATGCACTAATCAAATACAAATTTATGTATGTTTGCATATATAGGATTGTATATAAGAAAAAAATATTGAATCGATGCATTTGTTCTGAAAAGTAAAGTATTATTGCAAAAGTTTGTACACCCCCAGGAAAAAAATAATGAGGAAAGAATGAGTGCTGCTCTGCTTAAAACTATAATTAACAACAGGATGGTGTGAGGCAGCCTGACACCAAAGAAATTTATCAACAATATATGTCAACAATATAAGATGTTTAACTTGATTAACGCCTTGTTGCTGCAAGTTTAACAGTTTTTTTTTTCCTTTTTAAAATAATACTAAAACTCTGGAAACTCGTTGAAAATAAATAATAAAAAAATGAATGTAAAAAAAAATTATAATAAAAAACTGTTTAGAATTTAAAATTTCTCATGAATAAAAATAAAAAAAATTTACAAAAAAAAAGTTAAAATGAAAACTTCAAATACACGTAATCAATAATACTGTAAATTATCAGCACTGATACCGCCTTAAAAAAAAAAACTGGCATTACAAAAAAAAAAAAAAAAATGTTAAACCAAATAAACTAATTTTGTTTATTATAAATAAAATTATTACAATTATAAATACAATAAAAAATTATAATAAATAAATGCTAAAATATATGCAAGAAAATATATTTTAATAAAATTTAAATACGTTTGAAAATGTTTTAAAATATATATATAAAACTGTACGCAATCAATAATATTATATCAACATTAATTTCTCCCCTCCCCACAAAAAAAAAGAAGGAAAAAAAAATTCTAAAATCCCCAGTTCCCCAAACTCCTATTGTTCGGCATCTAAACCTACTGTAGATATTCATGTATCTAAAAGCTCCTCCTACAAGCTGCAGGACTCGAGACATCTTATTTAACGGATTACGTTTGGCCCAGAAAGCGCTGTGGCGTAAATTTTCTTTTTTCTGGCTGAACTTTTCCTTTTGCGACGTCTCTCCGAGCTTTTACGAGAGCCAGGGACCCAAACAAACGGGAGAGAGCGGGCGTGAGCTCAAAAACGCACTTAAAAACTTGGTTGAGGAGTTTTCTCACACACTCGCTTTCCTTTCTCACACACACACACACACAACACACACACACAAGATGAGCAGTACTGAGTAAAATACCACAGATGTGTGTGTGGGTGCCAGAAAGAGTTTCTTCACACTGGGGTCAGCCAGGCCGCGAGTGGACTGAATCAGGGGAACTGTTAGAGATAATAGGAAGATACTGTGCGCTAGATTTTTCATGCCACACACACACACACACACACACATACATATACATATATATATATATAAAACAAAAGGAGGATGAAAATCAAATCTTGATGGACAGGGGTTGTGAAAAATAAGTGTGTGTGTGTGTGTGTGTGTGTGTGTGTGTACATGTGTTGAGCCTCACCTCTGGTGTGTTTTTCTTAAACTCGCGGCTCTGGTCGATGAGCTTTTTCCTGGACTGTTCGCTCTCATCTTGTCTGTTGGCCAATAACGTGGCAGTGGTGTCTAGTTCTCTCTACAGGGAAAAAACACACACACACAGGCGAGTAATTACACACTGCTCGGCATGGGGGTAGATCATTTGCATACACAGACAAACACTGCACGGCAGACAGGAATCCCAAGACAGGAGCGAAGCCATCAGAACGTGTGAACACCTCCGCGGTGGTGCCATCGACAACGGGAGAAGCGTGTGTTTAGCACCAGGGGACCGCGAGCTGCCGACGTAACACACACACACGCACGCACGCACTTTGGAAGAACCGAAGGCTGCTCGAATCATTTTCTGATTAGGGTCAGGGTGGGATGACTATTCACATGGTTCACATTACACTCCAAATTCAAAGACATACTTTTGCCCCAGCATGAAGCCGCTTCGCACTCCCACTCTACTGTTCAGCGATTAACAACAACAACAACAAAATAAACACTGACAGCTTATAACAGCCTCAATATTTTTTACATACATTTCCAAGAAAAGAAACAAAAATGTTTTAATTAATGAAGACGTCTTAAACAGAGTCTAATGAATCCAGCATTCACAGTACAGTGATGAGACGCTTAGCCGAAGTAAAACCTTTGAACGGTGCAAAACGTTTTAAAGAAGGCCGTAAGTCGCAAATGACGATCCCGGCCGAAGTGGCTCTTTGATCCTTGAAAATCAACAGTTAACTTGTTGCCAACTTACAGGAGAGATGCATCTGTCTGTGGGAACTGTACACACCTTCATTCACCAACACCACTTGCACGTTACAGGAACTCGGCTGGGAGTCATTGCCATATACAGTCCTGACCTCACTCTAAGACATTTCCACACGTTTGAGCCATTAAAGGAGTTCCAGCGAGGCCGGAGTTTCAAACATGAAGCAGGCAGGCAGTGTCCGGCGTACTAAGAAAACCATCTATGCTACTCAAGCACTAGTGAAACACTTGGATAAGTGCATTAATGTAGTAGGGGATCAAATCTACAGTATACATACATATATATAATAAAACTGTAAAGTGGGCGTGTCTGTACATTGAAGATATTTGCGAAAAGATAAATTATGCAGACCTAAGATGAGTAATACAACACCTTAAAAAGGTTTTTGGAATTTCTGCCCGTTTGTCTGTCTGTTTTCTTTGTTTGTGCACGCATCACGTAAAAACTACTGAACGAATTTTAATTGGGTTTCCGCAGGTGTATTTGTCCGAGCTTTAGGCGACATATAAGCTTTGTTTCATCACAATCAGCCCACGCGAAGAGAAGATATGCTACTTTGAAAATTAAATAGAAAACGCTCTTACATCATTAAAAAAAAATGTATTCAAAAAATTCATCTCGAAAGACATGGAAAATATACATCGAACTGAAAAAGCAGCGATTTATGATCAGACACGGACATTTTTTTTCAGTCAGTTCCGCCAAGTATGAATCCAAAAATCTTCTGGTAATTTTAACCCACATTAATATCTATAAAGAATCTAAACTAATAAATAAAAATCCAAGCTGAACAATCTGTTACTACTGGTTTAGAGTAATCTCATGAGAAGAAAATAATTAGGAATTTTATATAAATTTTATTTTATTCGTTTTTTTCTCTTAATGCATCATAAAAAAAATTATTTCAGGGCGCGTCAAATAAATAGCTTAAAAATATTAAACTAGATAAATAACTAAATAAATGAGTAAATCTAAATTACATACATTAAACAATTTAAAATTCTTTTTTTCTACCTTTATATGCATATCTTATTTAAAATTAAAATAAACCCATTATAAAATCAAGTCTATTTCCAGACAATTCTTTTCAAAAGCAGAAAATTTTACTAGAACAAGAAACTTAGTTTGATTTTTTAAAAAATCTTAATTAAAAAATTTATAAAACTTCATAAGAAATTATAGAAACAATAAACTTTCAACTTGCTATCATATTACTCTTCAGAGTGTAAAAACATCCAGACACCTCTTAAGCTCTTACATGAAGTGTAAGTAGATCTACGTGAGACTATTTGCAATAAACACAAAACGTAATAAAAATAATAAGAACGCTGTGTTTTAACTAAGATTCCCTGGAAGAAGAATTTAATCAGTTGACTTTAAATAGCTGAATAATACCATGAAACGGTTCTATTTTTAGCCCTGGTTATCGCACTGTGAGCTCTTCAATCATTCGAGGTAGCTTTAATAAAATCGTCACGAAGATCACACTTTAACTTTTTAAAACGTCTTGCTTTCAAAGGCCAGGAAAATCCTCTCAAACTGTGGTCACACTCGGCAACGAGCTCCACTTCACTACAATAGTCTGCTGTCGCCGTGATCGTCATCATGATCTCAGGAATAAACTGGAAAAACCAGGCACCTGGCACTTCACGCAAATCTTTCAAGGGCGCTAATGCAGGGTTGTAGGGATGAAAAAAGGAGCAGGGTAAAGGGGGGTGGGGGGTTGCGATCACTCACTAATCGCAAGTTAGGTGGGGTTAAAATGCTAGTCGGAGGGTAAACACCAGTCAGTGGAGCGCAAAGCGGCTAGTCAGGGGAGCGCACGGCTAGTCAGGGGAGAAAAAAGGCTAGTCTGAGGGGTTAAACGCTAGTCAGAAGTAGGTAGTCATACCATGCTTTTTGCCCCCTGATCAAAAGCCTGGTTAAACCCCACCCACTTTCCAACCAAAACTCAAAAACTTAAAAGTTTTAAAATTAAGCAGTTCTGTGTTTTCTGTATTTCCAAACATGAGCCGCTCCCCTGCCCTTCGATCCGTCCCAGCCGGAAATCGGGAGTTTGTACACCGAGGCCACTCACCACTTCACTCGACACACTCGGCCGTCTGAGAGAGCCTCACACATGTTCTCCAGATGCTACCTTAATCACCCTTGCATAAACAGCAACCCTGCACCACGACAACACAAACACGAAACACGCAAACAACCAAACAAATCCGCTCCTCTTCCACGCCTTGAGCCACAGGTGCGGATATATATTATAGTTTAATGCATGTGTAAACACTGCTCACGTGTTTACACGACGGCAGCTATGAGAAGAAAGAAAGAAAAAACAAACAAACAGGAAGAGCACAAAAAAAACGACTAAGAAAGAGGTGGCATGGTGCCAAACTGCGTGACCCTCTAACTACCTAGAGCAGAAGCATGAAACTGGAGCGAGCGCTTCCTCCTTCCTGTTCCCCCCTCGGTTAGGTGCACACCCTCGAGAGTGATTAGCAGACGCCGCCGTTACGTTTATTATGCAAACTAATAGGCTAATCACTTAAAAACCTGATTACCAGGGGGCCCCGCGGATCCTCATTTAAGTACGCCAGACTCTTTGGACTGCTCCAGCTGAGACGCCACGGGAGCGCGAAGAGATGATTAACACTCCGCTCATTCTCATCATCATCATTGCCATGATCTCACACACGCAACCACACACACAGAGCCAAGATGTGGAAAATTGACATGTGTATCAAAGGCCACGCAAAGCTTCCTGACAATAAGGTGTTTCTGCCTGGTCTGGTTACACCAGAACAACGCAACACACACACACCAACAGGTTTGATCGGGTTTGCTAATCATTCGTAACCACATGTTCTCACCTGAGGGGATAAATTTTTTTTTTTTTTTTAAGTCTGCCAAATGTCAAGCAGCGTCTCAAATCCTGTTGCTACGACCTCTTACTTACACGCTCGTACTGTGGAGGAATCAGCAAGATTAGCGCCTTCAGTATGTTTTTATGTGTTTGTACAAGAAAAGGTCTGTTAAATCCAATAAACATGTTTAAAAAGCCTCGGCGCTACCTGAGGTCGGATTGCTAATTAACCCTGAGAAATGGAAACGCTTCAGGATGCGCCACAACAGGAACGATCCCGCTAATGACACGGATACTTGCTAGCAATTACGTTTTTAAATCATTAAACGACGACATACTGTTCGTCTATACATTTAATATTTGTGTGGAACGTCTCAAAAACAGAATCTCATCAGCCCTGAAGACTTCGCCGTGGAGGAAAAACCCACGTTAGGACTTTAGCTCGGTTGTTACAAAGCAGTAACACCAGAGACTCCTTATACAGTACATCTCAGTACTATTCGTAAGGACGGCACATTTATTAGCTAGTCTTGGATTTCAATCACCGCACAATTTTTTGGATCTTTTAAACGGTGAGTCGTCGAATCGATGGATCGGTTTTCGATTCGGACATTTCTCCTATTCATACTTATTTCCAAAATCTTGCAAACGTTAGGCGCTCTAAAATTTAAGACTTCCTTAAAGAAACGATGCCACAGCTTTTACAGAAAACACAAACTACTTCCATCTTCATCGATGAGTGCCCATACTGCCACCTACTGGACTGGAGTGTGACATGACTACATAACATTCATTTAAACGATCAATGGCACAATTTACACAATATTGTAATGCATACAAGATACTTTCTAGTAGTTTAAAACCTTTAAAAATGGATTGATTAGACAGTCTAACGATGATTCTCTAATATAATAAACTCTAATATAAACCTGCAACGTAAAATACATTAAAAAAAACAAATCGATTTCTCTCTACCAATTAGAGTAGAGAATTCATTAGCGCTGTGGTACAAACTAATTCGTCAACCTTACGTTTTTATGATGTTGAGACAAAATCCCTGACGCGGGCACACCATATATATATATATATATATATATATATATATATATATATATATATATATATATATATATACACACACACGTTACACTGTGAATGCATTGTTTGTATACGTAACTCTTTGTTAATAACTATAGCCCTTTGTAAATAAGCCCTGTCTACTTTGCAGGTAAAACTGCTTTTGACTTTAACATGCTACAAAAATTATCAGTACAGGTGTGCATGATAACATCGCTAGCTGTGCAGCAGTAACTGCGGACGTTTAGCGATTAAATTTGCCTTTATTTAATTTTTTATTCAGTGCGTATATAATATATATGAATATATATAGCTAGCTTCAGTTTAAAAAAGGGTAAGGGGGGGGGGGGTTTACACACTACCCGCGGACCAGCATTTAACCCCACCTAACTTGCGACTAAATGCCAGTCAGGGGAGCGCAAAACGCCAGTCAGGGGAGCGCAAACAGCTAGTCAGGGGAGAAAAAAAGCTAGTCTGATGGGTGAATATATATTCTAATATTCTAATGAATATATATAGCTAGCTTCAGTATAAAAAAAAAAAAAGTCAAACGTTTTTTCGTAAACTGTGCATTACATCACTGTTGGAAAATGGTGGGAAAAGGGGCGGGACTTCTGTGTAGTATCAATTAATATTGCAGCACTAGCAACATTGTTCCGAAATCATCTATGTTTGTTATTTTGTTTTTGTTGTACCTTGTACTACCATATCCCAAGGTTACATTTTGTACGTTTCCCAACGTAAAAATAACGAGCTGATTAGATCTTTACACGAAAAGGCGTCTGATAATAAACCCGTATTTTTGGTGAACCGGTTAGCTTTAAGCGTAAACATAGTCAAGCGACTGATCACAATAAACAAGACGTACAGGTTTAACGTGAAAAAGACATTTTTGTCTCTATTAACTTTTCCGCAAAACAAAGAAAGGAAAGGGAAAAAAAAGCAAAAAAACAAAGCAACTTTGTGTTTCATCACCATCCGGAAAGCCGCTTAATGAACGCGACGGCGCTCTGGTACAGAACCGATACTGATAAGCCTCTGGTCAATTCTGAGCCAATAGCCATGGAGTACCGATGCTATCACATGTTTGCGTGTGCATATTTGCAGCGAGGCGTGACGTCCCACGCTGTGTGTGGCAGCGGTGGGAACGGAGGCAGCGAGGGGGGAGGAGAGAGGGAGGAAGGGACGGAGGGAGGGAGAAAGAGAAGGAGGGTTGGGGGGATGAAAAAGGCCAAACAGGCTCGGTTAATAGCGTTATAATTTTCCTAATAGAAGCGTTCGGCTGGCTGCGAGTGCCGGCGCTTGTCTGCGTTAATTTCTGCTCGGTAGTAAACGCTGATGGAACAGATTACGGCCGCTCCCGAGAGAGCCTCCGAGCTGCCAGGAGAGACGGCGTGGAGAAAGTCAGTGTGAGAGAAAGAGAGAGAGGAGTAAAAAACAGGAAAGAAATAAAGGTTATAGGAGAAAGATGAGAGAAAAGGTGAAGAAAGTGAGAGAAGGGGAATATGAGGCGGGAGAGAAAGAAAAAAAAAGACAGAAAGTAAAAAGAGAACAAGAAGGAACAAAAGAAAAAGGCAGATAGGGAGAGAGAGAAAAACAGAGAAGTTGTGAAAAAGCTGAACAGAATAAAAGCGAGAAACTAAAAGGCACAAGAGACAGCCAAGGAAACGGCCATCGTTTTGCTCAAATTGCTGGTTTAATGAAGTGACTCCTCACTGACCCAACTCTCTCTCACACACACACACACACACATACACACACCTAATTATGCTGCAGACTCATTAGGCAGGAGGGAGGGGGTTCGTGGATCTACAGCAGGACTGAACCCTGCACTGTGTTAGTCAGGACCATGGGGAGGTGCTCGAGTAAATACTCAACACTCTCTCTCTCTCTCTCTCTCTCTCTCTCTCTCTCTATATATATATATATATATATATATATATATATATATATATATATATATATATATATATATATATATATATATATATATATATTCCCCCACTAGATCTCTCTATCGTCCCTCCCTCTATTTCCTCCCTCTTATACATCTCTCCATCTTTCTCTACATTCTCCCTCTCCATCTCGCCATTCTCGCTTCCTCTATCTCTCCATCCCTCCATTTTCCACCTCACTATCCCTCCATTATCTCTTCTTCTATCTCTCCATTCCTCCTCTCTCTCCCTTCTATTCTACCTTTCTCCATGTCTCCATCCCCTCATCTCTCTCTAAATTCTCTCTCTCTCCATCTCCTCCCTCTGTCTCCAACCCCTCTATTACTCATGCTGACATTCTCACTCTCGCAGCCTATCATTGGGAAAATTACACCAAACAAGCGTGGTCCTCGTGCGAGTGGGAGAACGAGGGCGAAACCCCAAATCCGAAGCCGGAGCGGGCGTGAAGCGGAGCGCAACACTCCAAGACGTTGGGAGATTTTCGCCTCGTCAGTGCTGACTAATGCCCGCAGCTGTGTATACAACACAGATCTGCCTGCCCTCGCGCCTTTTTTGTGTTGATTAGCCAGATTTGCCGTGGGACCTCGGCGTCGAGCTGCTACATCATGGTTTTTAAAAGCGACGCCGCATTTTACAGAGAAATATTACTTCCATCTTACAGTTCTGACTGAACCAGTGGAGAAGAACGCGAACCGAATAAAGAAACGGCAGTAACTTTGAAACTACGCTTTACTCTCAATGAACGATGTGTTTGTAGAGTGTAAAAACAATCAAAAGTGTTGTAATTGTGGTAGTTTGCGTTGGTCCCAGAGAAACTTCACAGTTCTTTCCGAAGACAAAACAAAGAAAGGAAAGGGAAAAAAAGCAAAAAAACAAAGCAACTTTGTGTTTCATCACCATCCGGAAAGCCGCTTAATGAACGCGACGGCGCTCTGGTACAGAACCGATACTGATAAGCCTCTGGTCAATTCTGAGCCAATAGCCATGGAGTACCGATGCTATCACATGTTTAAAGGAAAGACTTTCTCCTGCATGTTCGCCAACACTGGAGACTCCTTCCACAAAATGTAATACGTTTTAGATTTTTTTCTCTGAGCAAGATGTAACTATAACAGTTACTAGAAACAGTAAATAAAATTTCAGCTTCAGTCAACCTAAAAAAATGAACAAATAAATAAGTTTTGTTGCATCATAATGAAGAATTTCGAAGAAAAAAAATTGAAAAAATTGTAACAAAAAAAAAAATGTAACAAAAAAGTTTAACTAGTTTACACTGTAATAAGGAGATACTTAACTTCAAATACGGTATTAAAAGTTACATGTAGTCGTTTTGTTTACATTGTAATGGAAGTATTGTGCGATTTGTTTTTGGGAACTAGCGGGAACATAATTGTTTACAAAATAGCAACATAGCTGAAAAACTGTACACAATTATCGATTGCGCACGGCTAAACAATCTTTATTAGACGTTGCTAGTTTTGTTCGGACCAAAAGCGCATGTTAACGACAGTCCTATTTGTTTTTTGCCTTTGGGGGGTGGTTGTGTGTGTGTTGTTAACGTTGCTTCCCCAAGGTCCTTCAGTTCCTGAGTGTGACTCGTATGTCAGTTTAATAATCATGCTCTCAGTCTGTTCTAGCTCTACACACTCTCTATTAGCGAAAGGGGTGTGACGCAACACACACGCACACACAACTGAGTGTGGCGAGACACGCTAATATTTGCTTCGAGGCTCGAAATAAAAACAAGAGCAGATTAGTAGGCAGCATGGTCACAACGCTCGCGAAGCTGATTTAAAGCCGTCTCGCACAGGATGACAAACACACGCCGTCTGTCCACGACTCTCCTTTTTGGGTTTTTTTTTTTTCCATACTTGTACATTTTATTCCTCTGCTAATCCTTTGAAACTGCCTATCGCGTGGTTCGTAGGGTGTGAGGATAAAGCTAGCTAGGACAAATGTTTATAGCTCACAGAGGTCTTGGTCCCCATAAACCCCAACAGGAATGTGTATTTGAGTTTAATACCAAATATCATGGGGTAAAAAAGGACCCGGGATAACATTAGATCGCAAGTGTAAAATAATGGCTGCTTCACTTCAGGTCAAACAGGGACAGATTGTGGAAAGATGAACTCGCGTATGCGTCCACGGAGACGCCGTAACATCCGACGTCGGAGTGTCGCGTCCTGGCCGAGAACGCGATGTACGCCGGGGTTTGCGTTCCCTTGTCTACAACACGGTTACACAAATAGAAAAAAGAAGGAAAATCTATAAAGAATAAATGATTAAAAAGAAATCTCATATTAAATACAAATAAATAAAGAAAATTAATAAGCAAACTTAATAATAAACCAAAATGGTGTGTTCATACAAACATGTATTTGTGTTTGGGGGAAGAAAAAAATAGTTCATTGTGGAAGCACCACATTTCCATATTATTATTATATTTTATTGCAATTTGTACAAAAACTAATAAAATGTAATATATATTTTAAAAAAAAGAAGAAAAATAAAAGTGTGCTCAGATGGTGTATAGTGAGGACCGACTTAGAAGAATGCCTGCAGACTTGATTTGGGACGAGCCCCCGTTTAGGCGCACACACAAAAAAAGAGAGGGAGAAGGAGATCCACACGACTGTGTTGAGAGAGTGAAAGAGAGAGAGAGAGAGGCGGCGTGTCCTCTGGTGGGTCAGGGGGAAGCCATGGGGCTTTACATTAGCTCAATTTCACACTGACCACTGAGGACCACGACAGGCCGGGTCACCAGCTGGCCTCTGTGTGTGTGTGTGTGTGAGAGAGGATTCCTGTGACCTGCATTCAGACTCCTTAAGATGGTGTAAAGACTCCGGCTCTAACAGCAGACGTATCAGATGCATGTCCGAATCTTGATTACGCCCCCCAACACACACCGATTAACGGGACAAAAGCGCGACGTAGCGGCACGCACGCGAAGAACGCCGTACAGCGTCGCACACACAGATTCATTCTCATTACGGCGTTCGTGTCGCATTAGGCTGAATTTGGGAGGCGATTATCAGGCACGCTTCATTACGCCGCAGCGCTGAGCGAGCTGATGGATGAAGCAGTTGCGTCCTAACCGACCGCTCCACGCTGATCAATGTGCTCCTGCGCTAATCCAACAGGGATCCAGTTTCAGCGGTTTCTTAAAGCACAAACAACACCGAATATCCGACGATTTTTTGTTGTTGTTTCAACCTCTGTGTATTTATTAGCAATGAACACGTTTTGTTTTGTTTTCCTTCTAGCTTAATTTCTAATTCCTACAAACCACGGAAAAAATACTAATATCTGAAGTGAATCTGTTTTAAGTAATCAAACAATGAGTGTTTACACTTTGAAATGTCCTTTTCGACGCTGAAAAGCTAACGTGAAATAAAAGCTGTACACTGAAGCGCTGTAGAATTCTCAATTCCAATTGATCAAAAGATTGTTAATATCTTTTAAATGTCAGCTACTGAGGTCCTGTCCAAAACGTATCCTGACTCTGAGTTGCGCATGCCTTAGACATGTGTTTTTTGGCTTTCAGAGCGAATTTCAAGAACGATAGTCTTCTACATGAAGTGTGATGCGTATTTAAGTGCTAATTTTGCGGGCTAACTGTTCTAGGACCAAACGATTAAAAAAGAAAGAAAGAAAATTATAAATCACATTGTGATTATTTTGACATGTTGTGGTTGCGATTTAAACCACGATATGTAACTATTAAATGGTAACAATTCAGACCTGACTCTTCAAATAAAGTTATTAGTGAGCATGTAAGAACAATATCTAGTCAGCATGGCTAAGCTAATAAGAGATTACAGCTGGGTTGTCGAGATTATCGCTACATGCAAGCCAAACCGTATCGGTTAATACATTTTAATCGGTTACATTTTTAACAGGATTACATCAATTAACGCCTTTAATAGATACACACGTGGACAAAATTGTTGGTACCCTTCAGTCAATGAAAGAAAAACTCACAATGGTCACAGAAATAACTTTAATCTGACAAAAGTAATAATAAATAAGAATTCTATGAATGTTAACCAATGAAAGTCAGACATTGCTTTTCAACCATGCTTCAACAGAATTATATATAAAAAATGAACTCGTGGAACAGGCCTGGACAAAAATGATGGTACCCTTAACTTAATAGTTTGTTGCACAATCTTTTGAGGCAATCACTGCAATCAAACGATTCCTGTAACTGGCAATGAGACTTCTGCACCTCTCTGCAGGTATTTTGGCCCACTCCTCATGAGCAAGCTGCTCCAGTTGTTTCCGGTTTGAAGGGTGCCTTTTCCAGACAGCATGTTTCAGCTCCTTCCAAAGATGCTCAATAGGATTGAGGTCAAGGCTCATAGAAGGCCACTTTAGAATAGTCCAATGTTTTCCACTTAGCCATTCTTGGGTGTTTTTAGCTGTGTGTTTTGGGTCATTGTCCTGTTGCAAGACCCATGACATGCGACTGAGACCCAGCTTTCTGACACTGGCCAGCACATTTCTCTCTAGAATCCCTTGATAGTCTTGAGATTTCATTGTACCCTGCACAGATTCAAGACACCCTCTGCCAGATGCAGCAAAGCAGCCCTAGAACATAACAGAGCCTCCTCCATGTTTCACAGTAGGGACAGTGTTCTTTTCTTGATATGCTTAATTTTTCCGTCTGTGAACATAGAGCTGATGTCCCTTGGCAAAAAGTTCATTTTTTGTCTCATCTGTCCATAGGACATTCTCCCAGAAGCTTTGTGGCTTGTCAACATGTAGTTTGGCATATTCCAGTCTGGCTTTTTTATGATTTGTTTTCAACAATGGAGTCCTCCTTGGTCGTCTCCCATGTAGTCCACTTTGGCTCAAACAACGACGGATGGTGCGATCTGACACTGATGTTCCTTGAGCATGAAGTTCACCTTGGATCTCTTTAGAAGTCTTTCTGGGCTCTTTTGTTACCATTCGGATTATCCGTCTCTTTGATTTGTCATCAATTTTCATCCTGCGGCCACGTCCAGGGAGGTTGGCTACAGTCCCATGGATCTTAAATTTCTGAATAATATGTGCAACTGTAGTCACAGGAACATCTAGCTGCTTGGAAATGGTCTTATAGCCTTTACCTTTAACATGCTTGTCTATAATTTTCTTTCGAATCTCCTGAGACAACTCTTTCCTTCGCTTCCTCTGGTCCATGTTGAGTGTGGTACAGACCATGTCACCAAACAACACAGTGACTACCTGGAGCCCTATATATAGGCCCACTGACTGATTACAAGATTGTAGACACCTATGATGCTAATTAGTGAACACACCTTGAATTAACATGTCCCTTTGGTCACATTATTTTCAGTATTTTCTAGGGGTACCATCATTTTTGTCCAGGCCTGTTCCATGAGTTTATTTTTTAAAATAATTCCGTTGAAGCATGGTTGAAAAGCAATGTCTGACTTTCATTGGTTAACATTCATAGAATTCTTATTTATTATTACTTTTGTCAGATTAAAGTTATTTCTGTGACCATTGTGAGTTTTTCTTTCATTGACCGAAGGGTACCAACAATTTTGTCCGCGTGTGTATATATTTGAACATTTTGTATTCTGTGACCTAATACTGTTGATGTGTTAAGGCTCAAGAATCTAAGCCTATAAATTCTCCCAACACAATCCATCGTTCTAGAAATTCCAGCTATCCGACAACACGCGTGGACCACGTTTGAAAAATAAAGTGCGGTTGACGACGAGGACGGCCCTGAGGAACACGGCATTCTTTATGTTTCAATTCTTTCACCACTGAGAACTTCCAGACTGACACAAACCAGGCCAGCAAGAAAACCGCAAACCAAACCGCTGGAAGCTCCGTCAGCATCACACCGAATAAAAAAACAACAAGAAAAAAAAAATAAAACACTTTCCTCCATCAACCTGAGTGTTTCTTTTCCCCCCTTGTTACACCGTAGCTTGCTTTGCGTCTCGTCTTCTCAAGCATTTAACCCCCCCCCCCCCCCCCACACCATCTCGTCCTCGTTCAGCCCCCCACATCCCCCAAAAGCCTCCACATTCCTCGAATGCTCACTCAGCTATGCCATGTCTAATTAAGAGAAATTACACAGTGCATGAGGGATGCGGAGGAGTGCAGCAGGCGCCGGCGCCCAATCTCTACGTCTTACAGAGGAGCTGACGGTAGCAGGGGGGGGAGGGAACGAGGGGGAGGAAAAGAAAAAAAATTGCTTGCATCTCAAACCTGATGATTAATTAGCGCTGGTTATTGTTGCTGTTTCTTTTTAAAGTAATTGGAAGACTGGTGGTGAGCTGGTAGTAAAAAAAAAAAAATAAATAAGGACAAAAATAAAATAAAAAAGGGGCGGGGGAAACAAGCTGTGAAAGGCTGTTGAGTCAAAAACAAGAACTTACAGAATAAAAAAATAAAAAAACTTTGAATGTGCTATAGAGAACCACTTTTTCAAAATTATTATTAATAAATACATGTACTTCCATGAAGTTTACCTCGAAATGTACAAAAGGTGACAACAAAAGTCACATTATATCCAACAAACAAGCCCAACTGAGTAGTATAATATTGCTTGGCATTTTATTTATTTTTTTATTTATTTAAAAAGGGGTCAGGAATTCATCCTCACCCCCAGACCCGATTCTTTTCAGGTTCATTAATTATTATTCGGAATAATAAATGAATAAAGAGAGAGAGCGAGTTTTCCCGGACGCTGACATCAAGTGGGTACGCAGACAGACAGAATGCCGATTGTTAGCCGTGACGAGCACGTATTGTCGCATGACATCAGCCGAACGAAACGACGCGGGCACGTCTCCCCGACACAGCGATCTTTATCTCTGTGACGCTTTTGTGTGGCAGAGGGCAGAAAGTGGGACGCGTGCCCACGCCCGTCTGCGCCGCGCACCCGAACGCGACGACGCTGTCTCCTGCATAGATACGCCCACGGCTGCACTTTTATTTGTCAAAACAATAATGCTTCCTGTCTGAGGTGCGCTCAGTGGGATCTGCTTCCGCCCCTCCCTGTTTCATCACGCATGGTTCGATCCGGCTGATACATGCGCGTAATTTCGACCGTACCATTTCGGCGACGTAGGTAAGACGGGATATTGAGGGATGAGTTCAAGGTGCGATGGTGTACAGACACACCACTGACACCACAAAAGACGGCTTTTTTTTATCTCACAGTGCGTCGGATATGAAACCACACTGCAGCGTGGGTTGTGTGTGTGTGTTGTATTTTTTTAAGGTGAAACCAAAATTATGTGTAAAAAGCGAGATCTGTACTCAAATTAGCTCGTTTTTTTTTTTTGCACAACATTTCAGTTGGATAATTTCAAAAGAAACAAAAAAAGCAAGCAAAGTTCATGATTTTATGCACCGTCACGTGATGGGCTGATTGCATGAATAAGTCTAAATCCAATAATTATCAACATTTTAAGAGATTCCTCTGTAACAGACTTGTAATTATGGACGGGTCCGGACAAGGAACGTTTCATGAACGCAGGCCGTCTAGAAAACTGAAGCAGTTTAGCTGACATAGAAAATATTTTGGGGGGGATTTTAAGAAAAACTCACGCAGTTTAATGTAATGTAGTCTAATTTGTGTAAAGTGTAGAATATAAAGTGATCATGTATTAGATCTGATGTTCCTCCTTTAGTGCAGTGAGTGCAGATGATTCTCACAGACTCTGAACTTCAGTTGAGTCCAAAGAAAAATCAAAGTGGTTCCATGTTCTATTTTTAATTTGAATTCTAACTTGCTATTTAGGTACTGATACAAAAATGTGGGTGGAGCCTAGCCCTTCTTTTACATTTCAAACAATGCTCTAGTCCCAAGTGGACACCAGAGCTTCCAATCACAGCTAGACTTCGTCCATGTGTTGATACGATTTTAGCTCATCGCACTTTTCAATTCAATTTGATTCAATAGCGCTAATGTTTACTGCCTGATTCGTCTCAAGCACCTACGTATATTTCTTACAGGTTTTCAAATTACTCAAACTATTAAGCAATTATACCACTAATTGTTTAAACAGTCCCTTCTCATTTTTTCCCTGACAATCTTCTCCTCCACACTCCAATCCAGCAGGTGGCAGTATTGCATCAACTGGCCATAAATTCAATAGAAGATGATGATTTGGAAAGCAAATGAAAAAAAAGCTTGTTTATCAACAAAAGCTGAAATTTGATATGTTTTTGACAAGTTTTGAGCATTTAACATTTACAAAGCGACTTTATAAAGGTAATTTAAATAAGTGTGAATAAATAAACTGAGAGGTTAACTTGCATAATAAGGGTAGGCATCACTAGGGATGACATGATACAATATTATTGTGATAACTAGAAGCCAATTCGATTAGCTTTTGTTACAATTCAAAACAAACTTAGCCAATAATTTGTCCATGAGACATAATTTGACATGAGACCTTGCGTTGCCTGATAATGTGTGAATAGTTTATAATAGAGTGTGCCTCCTGTAGGATTATAGAGGAATTGCAACATTTTACCACTTCAAATGCAAACCTGATTATAAATTAAACAATAATCACTAACCGATCTCTATTGGTTAGTTTTAAGAATAAAGATTCACCCCTCGTCTTACAAACCTCTAGGAGTAATTGCTGGTTAAATAAACAGCTTCACACACACACAGACATACACACCAAGCCAAACAACCTGACACACTTTTTGACTGACCGTCTATGTCCACCTCTTCTCCTCTTATCGGTCTTCCCCTCTATAACACATCCATATCTAACACGAGAGCTGTCAAGGTTCAGAGAACAAGGCTCCAGCAAAGTGCGGATTAAAGCCAGCCTTTAGCGCTGAAGCTTTGGATCGATCCGCTTTTCTTCCAGGTGAGAGATTTTTATTTTATTTTTTTATGTTTTCTGGTTTCATCTACGGATAATTCCCTGACAGGCCTTTCTTCGACTAAGCAGCAGGAGCGACCCATTTAAAAAAAAAATTTTTTTTAGAAAATTTGCTGTAACGGCTCTGGCTCGGTGCAAGGTGACCCCGACATATCCGGCAGCTTTCGTTCAGAGGTTCTGCTTCAACCTGAAAAGTCAGAGCTGCTTACAGCGGGATGCGTCTGGCGCCCGGGAACGGAGACAGAGTGTTCTTGGTTTTAGTAGACGACTTCCTGAATCGCAGGGAAGGTCAGGAAACACTTTTAATACGACGGCTTTTCCCACGAGTCCCTATATATTTTTAATGCTCATTAAAATTAAGGAGCCGAGAGAACGGACCTGGAGGAAATCTACGCTGTGTTTTCCGACTTGGAAATCTGATCACTTATCGAGATCATAATTGTCTAGACAACCTAAAGATCACGGCGTCTGGGGGTAGAATCGGTCTTTGACATACTTAAAAAAAATATAAACAAACAATATAGTTTTCCCATGAACAGCAGGTGATGTAGCAGGTGCTAACTGTTTTCCAATTCACTTCTACAAAGGAAAAAAATTCCATCATCCTTGGATACACGAGCAGAACAGCGAGGACTGAGATTTCATAAATGATCCATAACTCCAAAAATGTACAAAAACTACAAAAAGCCATAGACATTGTATATGTATTATTTCCCTTTCCAAAAAAGAAAAAAAGAAAAGAAAAAGGCCAGGCCTGAGAAGAATCACGACACTCATCTCAGAATTAATGTCTACACCCTTACAGGAATGCAACCCGGGCCTCTGAAAGAAGATTAGGAGGCGAATGCGGCAATACCAGCCTTTTAAAATGGTGAAAAAAAAAAGAAAAGAAAGAAAAAAAAATGGATGCAGGGAGCACCAGACAGCAGGCTTCTGGGATTAATGGCATCCAGATGTTGTATAGGAGGGGAACAAGAAAAAAAAAAAAAAAAGCGTGGGATTGTTGGTGGCGGATCAGGCAAAGTGGTCAACTTTATGAAGAAGGCAGCGTAAACAATAAAGCCAAATCGGGTGCTTGTGCAAAAGCAATACGACTTTCTCAAAGCAGATGCCTTGTCTTTTTTTTTTTTTTTTTTAATATTCCCATCGCATGCCGGAGACGGACTTTTCATCTGGCTAATGTGTGCTAGCAGGCATTTGTGAGAACTTTTTTTTTTTTTTAAGGAATAAATAAGGAATAAACAATTAGCTTCTCCGCATGAGCGTGGGAAAGCCCATGAGCAAAATATATGGTTTTGAAAAAAAAAATTATAAATAAAATGAGTAAACTGAAAACGAGGAGGAAAAAGATCTATTTTGAAAGACAAGTGTAGAAAGTGTGTGGGCTCGAGGTGCCATCGCGGAAGCTCTTAAAGCATCATGGGACAATGGCAGACACAGAGGGATGAGCTTGGCGATGCTGCCGCTCCAGTTATCTGGGACAGTGAGGCGGTGGGAAATGCCTGCGAGGGCTTAAAACGCTGCACCAGCAATAAAGCCTGGTATGAACTAGCGTCCATTAATAACAGCGCTCGGCTGGAGACGACTAATAAAACGGTTTGGTGCGGTACGCGCCGAGGTGGCTGTGCGATTCTTTCTTTCTTTCTTTATTTATTTTAACAGAGGATATGCAAAGCTCTCGCTGCAGGAACACCGCTTTTCCTTCCTTATACATTAAAGTCTAACGCTCTCGGATTTTGTAATAAATGCACCCTACGGTTTACGGGGATTCGTATTATAGCCACTCAACATACTTACATGGGGGGAAAAACTAACTCTTTAACAGAAAACTAAATGTTCTGACAAAATCTTGATGCAAGGAGTCTCCAGTGCAAATGCTTGGTCAAAATGAGCAGGTTGTCCACTACAGGTTCATGACCAGTCGGTTTTAATGGTTTATTAGCTAGAGTGGTAACTTATTATTAGATCATTAATTGTCTAATTAACTTCATGAGAGTGAGAAAAATTAGGACACGGTGATGAAGAAATGACTTCATGGATCTTTCCACAATAGAAACGGTAGAGCTAAATATGTAAAAGTATGACGAATCATTCTTAAATGAACAAAAAGTTGGCAAATTGCTGACAAGCAGGAAAGCACAATCGGTTATGTGGTGTTAAGTAATCAACTCAATTAGTATTAGTTCCTTAAGCATCGGACGGATAAAACATGTATTGAGCTAGAATGTTTTTGCAGAATGTTTCTCCGTAGCTCAAGGACCTAGTAACTTATACACCACAAGAGGGAGCATGTGCAGTTCAGGCATCGGATACTGTATTTTTCGTGGCGTCATTTTTGAAAGAGGCGAAGAGCCGAGCTGTATTTGAGTTGTTTTTTTTGTTGTTGTTGTTTTAAAAGATGCTTTAAAAGCAAAGTAACTCTGCGCTTAAGTATTTCTAGTTTTTTTTTTATTATTATTAACTTGTTTTTATGACATCATTTGTGCCATTATTTGTTGTTACCCTGGTTAAATACGCTTGAGAGAAAAAAAAAAGAAAAAAAGAAAAAAAAAAGGTACATCGAATAGCTACGTGCCGCAGTTTAACATCGCAATCGCAAAATGATCAGGATGTGAATTTTTGTTGTTGTTGTTGTTGGATCGAATCATGCAGCCCTGGAATTCTCCGTTCTCCCTGTTTGCCAGTGTCTGTTCATTTTAGTTACCATAAACATCATGTCCCATACATCAATTCTACAAACAAGTGCATTATTCAGCGTGATATTTTTGGAATTTTTTCACAAAAGCGTTAACATCTGATATATTGTGAAGTATGAAAAACGTAGCGAAGCGGTTCACTCGCACGAGCGTTTAACAAAACAAAAGACGAGTGATTCCCCTTCACTCGAGCTCATCTTTAACAGTTATGATTCACAAGCGTTCGTCAGTCGACGCCGACTCTGATGCCTTTTGAAGTTCTTGGTTGATCTTGTACGGCGCGCCCACCCTGTGTGGGCCTCTCTGTGATGAAAGGAAAAGCTACAGAAAGTCTTTTTGTCTCGTCTTTCTGGAGCGCCTCACCTCTCGTTACGTTAATAATGCAGAAATGGCGCGGCAGGATCGGCCCTGGAGGGGTTTAAGTATTTATTACGGGCAGGATATCAGACGAGCCTCGTTAACCGGTCACCGCTTTCCCATCCCCCTCCGTCAGTGGCGAGTGTTTGCAAAAGAAAGCTGTGCTGTTTCTTCTTTCGGGGTAATAAATAAAAGAACGTCGGATTTACACCACAGTTTCATGTCCTTAGTCAAGAACCTGCATCACAAAAGACCTGCACCTCCGACTTACTCCCTCCACCACCTCCTCCTCCTCCTTGTCGTCCTCCTAATCCTGCTGCAAATGAAATCACATGGTAGCATGCACGGAGTAACACGCAACGTCGCAACAACACGCCATTGTGTACGGCTTTGTTTCCACAACAAGAGAAACATCAGCGATGGCTTTTTAGTGCAGCTGGGGTGGGAAGCCCGGGTTATTGACGGAATTCCACGCAACCCCATTCACTTGAGCTGAGTCCCACTTTTTATGTAATTACACGCTGGCACTCCACTGGAGACAATGGACGATTTGTGTCGTTGAAGACGAGCAGCCATTACGCTCGGTGTAAAGGGAAGAATAAAAATGTTTGTGCCTGGAGTACCGCAGTGACTTCGGTCATTTAATAAGGGTTTATTTCAACTCTCTGGCTTAGCTGTTGTGTACCTCGGAATGTCGATACATGAGGCTTGGGAGCCGGCACATACAGCGTGGGTTTTAATTCTGATTTGCTTAAACAAAGTATTAAAAGTTGACTAATAACAGTACAGTATTATTAACATCATTGCAGCAAACATTCTTTACACATCATTTTACACAATGCAAGCGTAGTTTGGAAGGTTTACACCGTATTTGACCTTTAAAAAATAATAATTAAAGAAAAGGTGCAACAATAATTCAAATCAAGTTGATTCCAGATACCGGCTATGCGATTCACCGCAAAAATTCAAATGAAAAATTCGTATAAATATTAAAAACAGAAAAACAGCCACAAATATAGATTCAATATCATAAACAATATCTTTCAACGCTACTTACAGAACTTTTAAACCCAAATTAAAGTATTCCCTTTCACTTGTGTCCTGCTTTTTTAAAGACAAAATATACATCTCACGCTGTCTATATTTAAAATTTTCAAACCGAACCAATCTTTTCCTGAAATGCTGCCACTGCTGGACCTGTGTTTTTTTTTTTTTTTTTTTTTTTTTTTATAAACACAAACAGCACACAACATTATTGCTGTGTTTTTATTCAGGATACTTTTTCCTCCCACACAAGATTTTTCTCCCTGAAATACTTGTGCTCCATTTTTTCTTTTCTTTTGCGTAATCAAAAATCGGCACCTTGTTTGTGCCCGAGCGCTGACGCCTGCCCCTGAGAAGGTAAGATTAAACTTAAAGGAGTGAGCCAAAGAAAACAGAACATGAGATAGGACATTTTAGTATCCTACAACGTCATTTTTCGTTATTTGTATAAACATCAAAGGACATCACTGTCAAGGTAATGGGAGTTTTAGACAGCGGAACGATAAACGCTGGGGAGGAAAGCAGAGGAAGATCAAGAGTCTCCCTCTCTCCCTCACTCTCCCGAACAATCAGCGTAGGCACAGAGCAAATGCATTCCTGAACTGCAAAACTCTGGCACTTTTACGACCTTCCTTCTCTGTTTGACTCATTTTTACATTTACACAGTGTTTTATGGACGACTATTATGGTTACCATAGCAATTCCACCAATTTTACTGTCTTCTCACAAAAGGCGTTTGGACTGCAAATTTAAACAAAAAACAAGGACACCAGACTAAACCAGTCTATAATACATTTTTCAAAGCTGGTATTTAACAGATAAAAAGATAGACAAAACAGGTTTGGGGACAACAAAACATGTAGACGCGAGCGAGTCGCTTGTGCGTGTCCAGGCACATGACGTCTTATGAACGTCCGATGACGGAAGTGCCCACATACAGCCGCTCTGTTGCCCAAAGGTCTTGACATAAAAGACATCCTACAATAGATTGATTTCCTCCAGCAAATTCCAATTTGTCGGGGCTAACGTGTAGCGGCTTGCCGACTGGCTGCCTGAAAACAATGGAGGAACAACTCGGAGGAAGAGCTCTATGTGAGGAGCTATGGCGGGGTGCCACCTAGACCATGGGCGCTCAGACTGGGCAAAGGGGCATGGGTCAGCGCCAGTCTACTCATTAACAAGCAGCACAACTGGCCTGTGACAGAATTACACCATGGCCTCTCGCTCACCGTTTTGCCCAGAGAATGCCCGTCTAGACGAGCGCTCTCCCACTGGTTATTACGGCCCGATGGTTGCCAACAACCGAGGCAATTGAATGATGTCATTGTGTGGCCAGTGGACCCACATAAGAACGAACGGTGGGGTTCTCGCTGGTATACATATTTCCTCAGACAGCTGCTGATGAGAAAGAGTTTATAAGGTAGACTTTGGAGGTCTTGGCTGGCTCTTGGGCCTCACTGCCATGCCCTGACCCAGGTACTCGGCACTAAACTTTTCTTCTCATTACTCTCGACCACAAACCTCCACCACATTTAATGGACATACAATGCACATTTTCCCCTCATAAGAGATGACTATTTGATTTCCCCTCACTGTGGCGTGTTTAAACTCTTTAACCCAGGGCTCAGGAGAAGAGTTTCTCAAACTGGAATTCAAGAACACTCATCTGTCGCACATGTATCCCGACAATGCCACCTCCAAATACGGTCATGAGTCAAAAAAAGCAAAACTGGCCTTGCTTGCTGTGAGGGAGTGATGGCGTTATTCCTTTGTTAGCCAGATCAAACACAAGCTCGCAGAAGCCTACGAATAGCTTGTGTAAGTCGAAGAGGGAAGAAGGCACTTTCCGCCGAGCGTCTGGCCACGCTGTAGGGTAGAAAGGATAGCAGTTTGAAAACATGCTGTAGTTGGCTTTACTTGCCAAAAACAGGTAGTGGCTGAGAATTTGAAAAAAATAGCCAGACATGGAGAAGATCGAAAGCTCAAGCTAAAGATGTGCCGAATGATTCTGTGCCAATCGCGCAAAGGAAAAGTGTTTACTTTTACCCAGAGATCGCAAGTTTGATTCCCGCGACAGCCATCTGTAACCAGAAGCCCAGTGAGCAGATTGGCCGTGCTCTCAATGGGAAGAAAATCAATCATAGGAGCCCCAGCCAATCGTGGGCATCTTCTCCTTAATCCCGCTCTCTGACGGTGCATGTCAAGCAGTTCAGACATGCGCAGTTGTCATGCGCTGACACACTTGCCTCAGAGAATAGACCTAACAGAAAGTTCCAAAAAGTTTTTCCACCCCCAACATGTACAAAGATGCAGAATGTTTGTTGTCGTGTCATACGTTTTTGAGCCAAGGTCAACCGCTTGATAATAGTCACCACAAAGTACCTAATACTTTGATAAAACTCCTATCTTTACTTAACACCCACTACAAAGCTGTGCTAGGCATCATCGTGGGAGTTTTTTTTTCCCCTCCCCGTAAGACAGACAAAGCAAAAAATAAATAAACGGACACCCATCCTTAATCAATGAAAAACCCATCAATCCGATAAAGCACAGCAAATTAATTCTGTTGCATCTGAATCAATTCATCAGCTAAAAGTCAAACAAAAACACAAGAGGATATGTACTACATTACTCTCCGTCATGAAACGCAGACAAAATGTTTGGGAAAAGGGGGAAGGGTGCCGAAGGAGGAAAAGAAAAGAAAACCCTTCACCAACTCGCTCATCACACACACCTTCCTCTGAACAGCCCCCCCCCAAACCACAAATTCGACCCCACCTCCTTTCAGGGTCACCCTTTAAAGAAGAAGAAGGGGGGAAAAAGGACATCAATCTTTCCTTTCTACTAGAGCTGCTCAAGTTCATACAGATTCCCACTCGCTCACATCTGGAGCTCATTTTCTGGGGCTCCTGAAAGTTCAGGTCACTATTAATAACCACAACGAGCTGAGCTCAAGTTCAGCCAAGTTTCTGTGCTTACCTCCCTGACTGACATCGCTTAGAAAGGCATTAGAAAGCCTATAAAAGACAGTCATGATGGAGGGTGTCACCAAACGTAAAAATTGGAAGCAACAGGGTTTTCAGGTCATGTTCAAAGAAAAAAAAAATTACAATGATATAAAAATAGATTGACCGGTTGAGAAGGGAGGGTGCAGGGCAATACACTGACTCCGAAATCTATATATTTTTTAAACTATTATTATTAAACATTGCAGTTTTTCTTAAATGGCAGCCCAGTGGTTTATTTGGTGAGCACTGTCGCCCTGCACCTTCAGTGTTAAGGGATCGACTCCTGCCTCAGGTCTGTGTGCATGGAGTCTGCATGTTCTCCCAGTGCTTAGTGGGTTTCCTCCCACAGTTCAAAGACATGACTATTAAGTTCTCAAATTACCCGTAGTCTGTGAGTATGTGTTTGTGTGCCCTGTGATGGATTGGCACCCCAAGTATACCCCCCATGTCATGCCCCAAGTCTACTGGGATAGGCTCCAGGCCCCCAGCAACCCTGTATACAGGATAAAGCAGTATAGATGATGAGCAAGTTCCTCTATAATCGTTGTTTCACACACAAAATAAACAAAAAAGGTGTTCCTTTCTGATTGGTATCTGTCATGTCACATGGAAGAGCATGCTGGTGTAAGGGAACAGACCGAATTGGTGGGGAACAAAAAAATAAATAAAATAAATAATACCAGAACTGGAAATCAGTGGAAATCAAGTAATGGGATGAAATTTGCCCAAAATAGTTGCATTATTGATTATAGACAAACACTAGCCTGATATTTGATGAAGCACTTTTGTGACCGCTTACTACTCAGGATTTCAGTATCAGCCTAAGAGGAAAAATTGCACTGGGCCATCTCGAACAGGATTTACGTAAATATACCAGAAAAACACATGATGTATAAACAAAAAAAGAAATAAGGGCGTATAAAGAAAGGCGTGCAAAGGAGATGCAATAAAGCGTGAAGTAAACATTTTATATGCATTCCACCCTGTTCAGGACTGTTCAAGCACAATAGGGTTGTATTTTGTATTTTATTTATTTATTTATTTAGTGTTGACTTTGTGTTTGCCTAAGGGTTGTGTGTGTGCCCTCTTAATAAATATTACACGATCGTAAAGAGAAGTGATCCGATCACTAGCGAGACCAGGAGACTGAGGATACTCCGTATTTATACGCACTGCATCATACACTGGATATTATCATCGGAGATTTATCTTTTAAACCCGCAAACACCCGCAGGGTTTAGGAAATGTGCTTAGAGCATGGGAAAACTAAAACAGTGCTTTAAATAAATAACAACACCAAAAAGGTAGCCTATAAGCCCCCTGCTAGTCCAAGCACCCGTCTGAGTCTGCTCTGCACGGTTAATATGATGAACGGATAATTAAGTCGGATAGTTTCGGGTGCGTATTGCCGTGATTAATACGAGCTGTCAGTCGGCGGACTATCAGTCATTTAAAAGCTAAGCGAGTTTTGTTTAATGAGCGCAGAAATTTGAATGAATTTTAACTAGGAATTTCAGAAGAAGGGAACATCTGGACGCGTTTGCGTTTTTACTAGTTGAGCATTAGCCACACATCAATACGGATCAGGAACGTCGGTCAGTGACAGACGGCTGCTGCGGCTCCTGTCTGGTGGACAAACAAATAAGTGTGTGGCCAAAGACGGCATTAAAATGTGTTTTGAGTCACGAGGGAGGAACTCGACACCCAAAATTCGACACTACGCGAAAAGATCAGACACTATGCAAATCTACTTCCGATACTTCTGCATCGATTCTCATCCAACACCCAACACGATCCCTTCCAACAGCCTCGTAAGGTCTGCTTGTGCTATCTCCACTTTAAATACAACGTCAGCAGGTTTGACGTCCCCCTACAGTACGTCTCGAGCAGTTTCTGGGATCGCACACTAGCAAAGCGACAGCAGGCGCATTCGATATGATATGAAAAGGAAAAGTTTGCACTGTGTATCGGGGACTTGATATTAGCAAGTGTCTCTCCAAACAAGTCACCATGGGCAATTTTGCCACTTTTTATTCCATTCAATTGCTCTAAAGTTCTAACAGTATGGTTTGTCTAAAGTCAAAAGTTTGGACACACCTTCTAACTCCATGGTCGCTCTTGATTTTTATTTCTTTCTACACTTAAAAACAATACTAAAGGCGTGCAAAATATGAAACGTATCTGATGAACAGTTGATATTGAGATGTATCTGCTACTTCAGCTCTGTAAATCCTTCATAACGGCTCTAATCTGAGGTGCTGTTTGTTAATTGGTGATTTCTGAGCCTGGTGACTCTAAATTAAAAGTTTTGGTCTTGCTTT
This sequence comes from Clarias fuscus, assembly GCA_030347435.1. Taxonomy (NCBI): domain Eukaryota; kingdom Metazoa; phylum Chordata; class Actinopteri; order Siluriformes; family Clariidae; genus Clarias; species Clarias fuscus. Next base: position 35,625,458 of record CM059208.1, on the reverse strand, counting down.
CCTGGGAAGGTTCATCATGGTGCTTGATGGCTTTTGCAAATTTATGACAATACTGTTCTTGCAAGAACTGTTTCAGAACATGTCATAAAATAACAACTTGGTGTTCATGCTGCTGTTGTTGTTCTTACTTAAATACCTAATGCCATACGTGTTATTTTCATAAGTTTGGGGAAAAAAATAAATAAAATAAAAAAACACAGTACTGTATAGAATGTAGAAAATAAATCCAAACTTGTGTCCAAACGTTTGACTGGTACTCTATATTTCTTACAGGTTTTAACATATCAAAAATAAATAAAACTACAAAATGTGTCTAAAAAGCGGACAATGCTGTATAACTTGTGTTGTCGATTGTTCAATTTTACGTCACGTACAATCGTCCAATCCGATAGGTGACAATATTGCACCAACTGGTCAATAAACTCTAAAGAAGAAACAGAAATATTTTTGCAAAAAAAATGTAAGAATTTTGCGTCTACTTCCTTTAAAATGGAGGCGGTTTGTATAGTTTGCAAACGCTACAGAATATTTTTAAGCAATCTAAATTTTTGACAAACTCACCCACTGATATATGCAATATTTTTTGAAATCCATTTAGTACTTGGAAATTCCATGTAAACCTTCATTTTTTCTTTTCTTTCTTTGATTTTACTACTATACAAATATAACCATTAAAACTGTCCTACGATGTTCTCATTCGTGATTAAGAGCTTTATTTTTCTAGACGCATCGTGTATCGTAGAAACGTCTTCAAATATTGCGATATGATATTCTTGTCTTGACCCCCAGCTCCGAGTAGTGCGTGCGCATCCGTGCCAAGTTCATAGACTATATTTAGGCAATAATTACTTCAGGGTGGATACTGCGGGTTGGGTGTGGGGTGGGAGGAGGGAGGTGGGTTTTGGGAACCTAAAGATAATAAAAAATTATTTTTGAACTTGTTTAATGAATACACCAGCCGAAATCTTTTTTTTTTTTGTGAACTAAGACGAAAAGAGCTGCCACAGGAATGCAGACGAAAGAAGGACCTGACTAGGCTGTGTGTGTTTGACCGCACGCACCGCACTCTGTATCATTAGTAAAAGTAGTTCAGTGACAGAAGCAAATGATGAAAAGCGAGACAGAAGCAGAGAGAGAGAGAGAGAGAGAGAGCTCAGGGATCAAAACGGCCTTGAGAAAGTGTTGGCGCGAGCACGAGAGCTCCTGAATAACGCGGTTCTCCGGGCTTGGTGGCGGCGAGGCCGTCGTCTGTGAAGAGCTGGCAGTCATTAACCTTGATGATTTCACAGAGAGGAGAATGAGCGCGCTCAGAAAGCGAAGGTTAAACGGCAAAAGGAACGAAATCAGAGTCTTTGTGCGCGTCTTGTGGAGAGATATGCTGTTCATTCAGCGAGGCCGTGAATGGAGCTCTGTTCGGCTACAAAGATGAGGAGGCTGGGTGTTGTGTCAGAGAGGCTCTTTCACTGAACCGGCACTCACACTCTCACTCACACACACACTCAAACACACGGAGAAGAGGGCTGAGAGGCCAGGCTGAGAGGACAGGTAAAATGGTGCTTTGCATAGACTGATCTCATTCTCATGCAAACCGGTGTGGTTTTATGACTACTAGATCTCGTTGGTGGTTTTTATTTTTTCTTCCGCTTCCCCCCTCCTCCCTTCACCTCCACCCCCCCCCCTCATGTGGGCAGGTTTTTATCTTTCGAGAGTGAGCTCTCGAAAGCGGTTCACCTCTTAATGCTCCCGTGCTTTACGTAAACATTTCAAGTAACTGTTCTTCCATGCAAAGTAGCTGATAAAGGAGGATTGTGTTCCAAGGCTGGAAATCAAACAGAAATCAAATGACCTTGTGTGCTTCGAAGAAAGAAAAGGAAAAAAAAAAAAACCTTTATGGACGATAAACTCGGAGAAAAAAAAAGTGCACAATGCACAAAAGGACTCGGTGTGAAAAAAAAAAGGGGAAAAAAAAAGAATTGAGGGCGTGTACGCGTGTGCGCATGGGGGGGGGGGGGGGGGGTATTTTTTAGCATTTGGGATGGCAAGCGTTTTGTGTTGCTCTCGCTGGCGTGGCAGGAGAAACACAGGGACCTGGCACAAGTCATGTGACACACCAAAACACACACGCAGAGCACTCTTTAGTGTTCCAAGAGATAGCAACTGGAACGCTAAGAACCTGTACACTGGGATTACTGATTTTTTCGGTTGAGAGAAGCTTCGGCACATCAGAGCTCCGAGGTTCCCGGGATGATGCTTACCTTAGTGTTAAATGTCTGTGTGGACATACTGTATTTTGACCAAAAAATTAATAAATTTATGATTCGCTATGATTGTTATTGAATATTCATATCTTAATTTGCATTATTATAATTATTTTATCATCAGTGAATTTTATTTCTTAAATTTTTTGAAAAATTAAATAAAGGTGAATAAAATATATATTATAAAATATAATATATATATAAATAAAACAAGACAAGTTTTGTTATTAACAGCAATATTAAAAGCATAATTTAATAGATTTCTTTATACTTCTAATTTGAAAACTTTTAATTAGAAGTAAATTAAAATTTTTGCTATTGTTAATCAAATGTCTTCCTTACAATTTAGTTTTCTTATATTTCTTAAAATATTTATATTTCTTAAAATCTTTATTAAACATTTAAAAAATATGACTAATTGTTATTATATTTTTTTTTAATTCTCATTCCAGTTAGCTTGTATAATTTTTTTTAATATCTTTTTATTAACAGCATATTTAACTACCAAAAAAAGTCTAATGTAATTTATCACAATATTCCATCACATCGCTCAGCTCCATGTGCACAGGTAGGTTTCCTCTGCCGTCTCTGGTTTCCTCCCACATAACAAAAACATGCTGATTGTCGACTGGCTGCACTGAACTTTCCTGAGATGCGAGTGTAAACGTGATGGACATTACATTTGTATTTCATCCTCACGGACAGAACCCAGCACCATCCTGCCCAGGATAAATCACCCGGAGTGTTATTATAAGAGAACGGTCTCGCGTATAATGATCCAGCTGGCGATTGTGAACCGCTCAGGAACTGACTGCAAGGTTGCGAGTTCAAATCCCAAAGAAGCACAAAACTCCCGCTTAACCATCCTGACCAATCTATTTCTCTACCCGTGTTGACGTCTTGCAGCGTTTCCCAGACAGCGGCGGACTCCGACGGGCTGCGACGCTCTAATTAAACATGACGTGCGAGTGAAAGCCACCCAATAAAGCAGGCTTCCGCCCCCTAAAACATTTAACGCCCCCACAGACTCGCCTTTTAAAACACAAATCAATAAGAGCACACTGCGCACTCTTATTCCCCACACTGAATTAAGAATGAGGCCTGGAAAAAAGCTGAGAAGGGGGGGGGGGGGGGGGGAAATCACTAGACAGTCTTGGCCTCATTCACTCAGAAATGAAGAGTGAACATTTAGGTAGAGAGCACTAATGCTTTTTATTTTTTAATTTCTCCGAGCGAGGCGAAGGAAAGAGAGAGAATCCCTCATCCTGTCTTCCGGGCGTCCGCGGGCATTAATAAAGCCCGGCTTCGAGCTGATAAGACCAGGGACGTCTTCTCGGCTACGGAAACGCCTAGGAGGCTGCGAGGGCATGCAGCACGTGGTTTTTCGGAGAGAGCCACAGAAGAGGGGTGGGGAGGAAGTCGGGACTGGGTTTAACAGGAAACATCAAAACAGATGCAGATCTATGTTATCCATGCGCTCGGTTTCAGTACCCTCTTCACCTTGAGCTCAGCATTTCCTTTTCGGTAAAAATCTCAATTCCATCTTAAATTTTAAACGCCTCGGGGAGGGGCAGGTCATCCGTTTATTAACCCAGGTAGAACGAAAAATTAAAAGGTTTTATTGAGCCTGGAAACTATTAATTTTTTTTTTTTTTTAATGTAATAGTGGTAGCGAATGAGATGGATGTTAAATGACAAGACACAGCGATGTAGTTCGCTGTTAAAGGAAACAAATTATACAAGAAAAAAAAAAAACATTCTGTACATTTATTATGCATGTATTTTAGGGCGCCTTCACACTAGGTAAAACTTTGATTTGTACCGTGCCCAGGAACGATTGCGTTCACATTATTATTATTAATATTATTCTCCGTACTCGGGTACACTTGCGTATCGTATCTTCACTCTCCGATACAACAGGTGACGGTATGCACCTAGTTGGTTTGCGAGCCACTGTTAAACACAAAGAGAAGAAGAGAACCAGGAATTCGATGAGATTGTCGCGTGCTGCATGCGGAAATCTTGGAGGAGACCGATGGCACTGATGGTGCTGCGTTCTAAACGAACCAGGCTTGTGTGCATTCAAAAACGTTCTCTAATGTGAAAACGTCCCAACAGACAGACTTGTTAAAGAAATAGTAACATACCAGACCTTTAAAGCAAAAGAAATGAGCATAGGAACTTGTGGAATGTGATCTATGTCCATCCTAGATGCTTGTATCCTTGAACATAGTCTTAGGCAAACAAATGAACCTAGGAACTGTTTTTTATTTTGTTCTTTTTGTCTTCAATCTGTGATTAAAACACACTTTTGTTCTGCGCCGTTTACGTTCCTCTATAATGTGTGGCACTACTAAATAATCCAACTAGCGAAAATCGCTCAACCGTCCAAGAGGCGTTGGTTCACCGTGACGCGTGTTTACATATAATCATAGATAAACACCAGGTGAAAATGCTCGTTCTGCAAAAGTACAGGTTCCTCCTCTGGGATCCCGGCGTCATGAAAGGGTCCAGCCTCACATTGTTCTAAAAATTTAGATGTATAAAGTTACTCTTTTTTAAAGGGCGTATAAACTTGTGTTCGAGTAATAAAACTCGGGTTCCAGCTTGCTGGATCCACGTTACACATCGCATGTTATCTTATTCAGGCGGTCGGACCCGGAGGAGAGCCAGCGCCGTAACTCACAACGTGAACTATTACCAGACATCGGGATCATAATTCATTACCTGAGCAGCAGCGCTGCAGGCTCGAGGCCTGACAAGACCGAGGTCCTGACTTAATTTAGACCTATGTGCTTTGAGAGGGAACGGAAAAGCAGAAGGAGAAAGAGGGAAAGCGGGAGGTGTGGGGGCTGGGGGTGGGGGGTTTCTATTGGAAGAGTTTTCCACTTGTAGCTCCAAATGTATTTTCAAGCGTTTTCTCTGTTCAACCACTTCCAGATGTTGCAACAGCTGCACAGAAGCAGGAAAAGAACACATCGCTGCTGCGTGTCGTTTGCTATTCTCTTCAACGGAACGCACCCGACAAGGCCGCAAAAATGTCGGCCAGCGCCGGATCGGCTCTGACTTTGATTTCTTTACGAGAGAGCCAACTCCGAATTAACGCCTCGGCTCCGCCAAAACAAACTCGCCGCCGACGGCAAAACAACAAACCGTAGCGTTTCGGCCAGGATAGAAGGAAAAGCTGGTTTTAATGAAAACGAAAAAGTGTGGAGAAAAGGAAAAAAACAATTCAACCTGACCCTGTCACCTGTAACAGCTGACTTGACTTACGCACCTATTAGAAAAGGAAATGTAGTGAAGAGAGCGGAGAAAGGGGAGAGCGTCGGAAAATTGACCTCCGTCCGCTTGCTCGAGTAAGTGTTTTTGCCGGCTGTAGTGCGGGCTTTGTGATCGGGCCAGCACTGTTCACCAGTGGGTCACCCACTCGGGGAGGGCCGTAAAACAAAGAGGAGCGGTGAAATAAAGAAACGGAAAGAAAGGAGGGGAAGGGGAGAGGAGGGGTGGTGAGGTGTCAAAACTGTGCACCTGAGGGTTACGGTGCTGCATCTTCGCAGTTCTGGGAAACTGCTGAAAGTTCTTCTAAGCGCTGAACATTTCTTCCCTAGTTTTTTAATACCATTTATTCCAAATCATGTGCAATGTACGGAAATGTGTCACCCTAGGGTTATCCGGAGGACACTAGGTCGATTCTTGGAGCCAAGTGTAGCCAGTGAGCCCTCACAAGCGGAAGGGGCGGATAGCACTTTCCTCAGTGTGTGTTCACGCCGTTCCCAGATGTTGCGTGAGCAGTAGGGAAGAGGATCCCCCGGACCACTCGATACGATTTTATTGCGATACGATTTTTTACACCGATTCGATTTGCATTGCGATTTTTTTTTTATTTAAATTTAGGCATTTGGCAGACGCTCTTATCCAGAGCGACTTACAAAAAGTGCTTTAAAGTTTACATTACTGGATAGATACTTACATTGGGTTAACTAGGTCAATAACTAAGTGCGATTCGTCTAACACAACTGGGAAGAGAGTTGTTTTACAGACTTGCTTACAATTATAAACAAACTTTGCAAATAATTAGCTCCTACTACACGGGACGCTGTGGCATTTGACTAATTTAAACTATTTAAATCCCCTGTAGGATAGTCGAATGAGAACATTTTACAAATCTCAAATACAAACTAATTAAAAATACATAGATTTTTAACATCAATTCATGCTGACTCCAAAATTGATTCTTAAATACGTATCAAAATCGGAGGAAGCGCGTGATCGTCTTTGCCCTCTCTGGTTGGTAGTTGGCGAGCTGATGGGAGAGTCCCCTTATAGAGAGAGACAAGTTTGGACTGGCTATGACTAAATTAGGGAAAAATACTGAGAGGAAAAAAAAAAAAAAAACATTTAAAATCATTTGTGCCTAGCTACGTTAGTGCTTCAGATATTTATGCTAATTAAGAACAAACGCAACACCAATATACAGAGCTAGCAAGATCGACAATCAGCGCATATTGAAAACTTTCAACTTTATGGTATTTTTTCCACAGATGTAAATAAAACTTGGTGGAAAAATCATGAAGGGCAAAATAATTCACACAGTTAACGCAAGCGAAGAACGAGCGGTACAACAGTTCAGGCTAGTTGGGCTAATTAAAATACACACAAGATGAAGGATATTTCCAGAACGAGGACGTGAACCCGAGGAAAAAACATGGAAAAAAAAAAAAGATTTCACGTACAATGCGAGCGCAAAATTGTAGCACAAAATTTCGTAACCTGAGACAAAAAAAACTAACAAACAAACAAAAATAAATAAATAAAACACATATGACATGACCAAACACTAAAGTTTATTTTTGTACACGTCAGTGCATTTGATTAACAAACTAGCTTGGTACACGTTACATAGTTACAAACAATTATTCGAGTCATTTAGAGGAATATACAAGAATTGCCTTGGACTAGATATTTAAGGTCGAATAAACATCTGCATAAAACCAATGGAAGTAAACATCTGTATAAAATTTGACGTTCAATGGCATTTGGCAGACAACTTTGTTGAGTCCGACTTACATCGTTATCTCATTATACGTCTGAGCAACTGAGGACTAAGGGCCTCGCTCAAGGGCCCAACAGAGGCAACTTGGGGTGCTGGAGGGATTTGAACCTGAGACATTCCAACGCCTTACCCACAGAGCTAACCCTGCCCTATACCGAGTCCATGCGGATTTGTTAACCTGTCCACATCGAAGACCTTCACGGCTAAAAAACATTGGAGAAAAAAAAAAAAAAGCAACGGCCCTAGACAAACGACAGGACAGGTTTCTGCACTCGAGACTATTCTATATTTAGTTAAAAAGTCTTGAGACGAGGCAGCCGGTTTATTCATCCACTTGATGACTCCCTCCCATGCATTTAGAACCAGATGACTCAGCCTCAGGTGTTTGGACGCCACAGTGAGAAGTACAGGACAGAAAGGAGGAGAGGAGAAGAGAAAATGGAAGGGGGGTAAGAGGGGGAAAAAAGAAAGAAAGAAAAAACAGAACGAGAAGGAAATACGGCACATGAGGCCAACATGCTCCAAATGTCTGCCGTCGCTGCGGGTACGGATACACTCAGCGGATCCAGTGAGTCAATGGAACGTCTATGCATCACTCGGAGGAGGCTCGGGGGATGCATCAAGCTAAATAAAACTGACAATAAATAGACCTGAAGTGGATATTAAGCGTGCAGACGATTTTTCAGATATGCGCTCGTTTTTTCGTTTCTCGAGAATCCGAGTGCACTCGTATGGAGGAGGTTGCAGGTGATGGTGGAGTTTTCACGCACGTGGACTGCATGATATCGGATCGTATGTTGTGCAAGTACAAATAAACGAGCATGATATCGAAACACAATCGTGTCACGCACTTTGTCAGTGTCTTTGCTTTTATAACCTAGACGCGAAACACACACAAGCTCCAGATTAAATATGTGCACAAAAACAAGGGATATATATGTATACATAGCGTGTGAGAGAGAGAGAGAGAGAGAGAGAGAGAGAGAGACGTGACCAAACTGCCAAGGGAACACAAGTCCCTTTTTGAGCTCTACGTAGCGCTCGGCTAGAGTGCGAGACGAATGACGCAACCCCGTCAGAACCGCTCGCCGTGTAGCAACAGAGAGACAAAAATATCATCAGCCTGCTAAAACTCAAGCTCATAAATATAACCCCCCCTAACCCAAATAACCCCCACTTCACCACACACCACACCACCTCACCCCCCTCCCTCCCCCTCCCGACCCTCCTGGGGATGACCGCAAAGACTGGCCAAGGTGCAGTCTGAAAGCCTGAGATAGCCTATCTGTCCCAAGTCGGACAAATACATTTTCGCAGATATGAAAATGGCTACGATTCCGTTGAAACAAAGTCGTGATTTGTTTTGTTTATCCGGGAAACATGCGGCCTTAAACTTATCGCGGAAACCTGAGCTCGAGAGTTCTCGCCGCGTCCTTGATCGTTCTGAACTTCTGCGATGGACTCGAGGTTTTGCTCAAGTTTCTGCAACGTTTTTTTTTCTTTTTTATAAAAAGCTGTCAAAGACAAGCTGAGACAGGAAGTGTCATTTATCAGCCTTTGGATCCCATTAGCCCTTCTTTCACCCGTTTAAAGAACCTATTTATCACGTCAGAGACACCGCGTGTTTTTACTCGGGAAGTTTGGACGTTGAGCGTGTAATTCTCTCCAGCGTCTGCACCCGCAGTATACTTCAAGTGCCTTCATTAGAGGGTAAAAATAACTTCTTTTTTTTTTTCTCTCTCTCTTTTGAAAAGTTCAGCGATCTTACCGGCGCCTGGAACGAACGTCAGCAAAAAAAAAAGAAAAAAGAAAATAATTAGCTCTTATTTAAGGCGAGCTTAAAGTAACGATGATTACAATGACTTAAATATAGATTTTGACCCAAAATAACACTTAGCCCTGTTAGCCCATACAGCGTCTGTGTTGTTAATGTAAGGTTCATTTAGCATCTGTAACCGTGCCTTTATAACCAAGAACTGGGGAAAAAGAGAATAGAGTTCGCACCCTTGAGAGCGGGACATATCCACTTAATTGGACGAGCTAGGGTACAACAGAATGAGTCAGCAATAAATAAATAAATAAATAAATAAAATTTGCAAAACTTTTCACCTGTTCCAATATGATATCGTTTCTATAGTAACAATTAAAACAGCGAACCTTCTTAATTGGGTTCGCTGCTTTAGTCGTTACTATAGAAACATTGTTGAACAAAGATAACGCAAGTAAGCCAACCTTTCGTAAAAGATGTTTACCCTTAATTTACTAATTTCTCATTAGAACTTCCTGAAGAAATGATTTTAGCCAATCATGTTTGTTTTGCATAATATTTCTCCGGCGCCCATGTACCGATCAACGTGCTCACCAGAGCACTCTTATTTTTCTTAATTTTTTTTTCAGCGATCTTAAAGTACAGAAGGACAAAGCAGTATTTTTTTTGTTTGTTTGTTTTTTTTTTGGACAGCATGAGAAACGAGAAAAATGTGCGTTTTGTTATTGTTAATTATTAATGACGAATCAATTGTTTAAATAGGAGTGTAAAAAAATTAATAAATAAAAGTGCAAAATTTGCAACTTTATTTTTTTTTAATTAACTATACAGATTACCATATTTTTGTCGACAGCATCAAAATAGAGATACAGTGGTGGAAAAAAAAAAAACCCTCATTTGTGATTGCCTGCACAACTACAGAGATGTAAACAAGTGACATGGCTTGAAAGGACCCATCTGCCAAACGTCATTTTTCCAGAAATCCCGAGCAGAGCTGAGAAATCTGCTGACATTTTCACATGGAAACTCTGCGTTCACAACAAATGAAAAAAAAAAAAACAGTTAAGCGGTGAACGAGAATATCTTATAAATCCTGTGAATCGAGTCCATGTGTACACAATCAATGGCTCGACGGATTATAAGGCATTTAAACATGCCTCATAAACCCTCGGGTCTTATTTATTTTTATTTATTTATTTATTTTATTCGCTGAAGCAGAGCGAGGTCTGAGTTTTCTCTCATGGTCCGAATCCTGTGACGCAATATCTCATAGCAGACGAGTGGGCCATCGTGAGCCGGACGCTCCGGACCAAACGAACCTCGCTTTAAAAGAAAGTAAAAAGACAAGAGCTGTAACAGAAGCTTTGTGTTAAGGGATTGAAAGAGCAGTGTGGAGAAAAGCCACCCTGGAAGCGACCACACTTTTTTTTTTTTTTTTTTTTAAAGACAGCTGCTTTATTTGCAGCTCCATCAAAGTGCGGTGGAGTGCAGAGAGAAAGAGACACTGGGCCCCGACAGCTCTCAGATGAAGGGAGTCGAAAGGAAGTCGCCACATCTGAGACGCTCCGGGGTGACCTCAGAGACCTCGGGCGACGTTTGTCGCAGAAGCTACAGTACGCTGGCAAGCCCGGTGGGTCCGTACGTGACTCGAGAGAAATCATCCGAAAAGCACAAATATCAATTCTAATACTAAACAAATATCCAATTTAATTGTTTAATGATAAGGTGCAACAAACCCGACTTTTTTTTTTTTTTAATTGTGCTTTTGAATTTTTATTTTTACTTTTTATCCATGCTTGTGGCTTTTGAAGAGTGAACAGTGTGGCGCAACTTTGTTGGAAGAAAAATAAAACAAAAACTTACATCTACTTACATCTACTTAAATGGCAAAAATCACCATGTTTGCTCACTAGAAACTGGGGGAAAAAAATAATTGTTCAGTTATTGTTTATTTTATATATGGATGTATTTGAGGTCGCAAAATGTTGCAGTTCCTCTATTGTCCTACAGGTGGCTCTAAACTATTCACACACCAGCAGGCAGCGCACATTCTATACGGTAGTCTATTACTTGCTAAGTGTGTCTAGAATTGTAATGAAATTTGTTACAATTTTTTTTTTTACTTTAATATCGAATTGAGATATGTATAAAATCGTAATATATAATAAATAAATAAAAATACGCAATACAAATGGAAACAACACCTGAGTATCTTGATATCGTATCGAGTGGTCTCTGGTGTCTAGGTCATGTTTAATATCAAAACAAAGTGTCCGTCTATCCTACAAGATCCCTCTAAAGCTTTAATTAATGAAGGAATGAATTAATGAATCCAAAAAAAATTTTGTAATTTGAGTAATAAAAATAAACAGAAATCCTTCACAAACACTAAATCGCTTGCTCAGCATCTTGCTACAACGTTCAGGACGTTCTAAAGCACCGATGTTACATAATACGATTTCCGGACTCACGTCATTGTCCCTGCAGGCACATGGAATCACGATCTCTTATGACAGGATAAGTGACGTCTTTACGTAAAGCCTGCACACATGGGGGCCGCTCTGATCCTTTATCAATACACACTGACTGTTGGTCACATGACCATAACATTAACAGAGACTGTACTTGTACACGACTCCCATTCTGAACAAGAAGAGAACATATACCTAAACAAAATCACACGCCCGTCGTTTAAAGTTTGTAGAGAACGTGGATCATTTCTTTTTAACAGAAAAAAAAAATAAAGAAAAGATAAAGAAATTGTACGGCAAGTCAAACCAGGAAGTTAAAATCTGACTCACGGGATCACTGAGTCAGTTACTGTCGCGGCGCAGCATCGCAGACTCGATGAGAGGTTTGGGGTGGGAGAGGGGGGAACAAAAAAAAACTAGATTATAAATCTTTATAAACGATGACTAAAATGGCTTCCTAAAAGGCTTCAGGAGAGATTTTTAATCTGAGCATAAAAAAGATCATACCAACAATACGGAGTTGAGAGAGACGGGCTGCACGCGAGGACAGCTTTGTTTTTAAGATCGATCTCAAAGCTTACACAGCGAGAGAGAGAGAGAGAGAGAGAGAGAGAGAGAGAGAAAAACAGGATTATAAAAAGACATGACAAGACAGAGTGCTCTACACTGTGGTTCAGGATTCTGCTCAAATGGCAGCCCTCCAAGAGCCATTCTGTGGGAGGCAAAGTAAATAAGTTGTCATCAATAATAGACAGCGAGCGTTCAGCTCCGGCTGGTTCCTATCCTCCAGACGTACCCGTCGGCCTGAGATTCACTGTCTCGGCTAATAGCTTTTGATAGGCCTTCGTAATAATTACCGAGGGGCAAACGCGCGGCATGCATATTTCATGACGTGGCTGCGTGTTGGCGGGCCGGCTCTCCGGAAGCATGATTGGAAACAAATTCGCCTCGGTTAAGTGAAAAGAATGAAAAGCATAGAGTGAGAGATTGATCACAGGATTCTGGAAAGCGCCCGGAATCGAAGAGGACGGCGGCGAAGGACGCGTCAATCACTCACCAACGCGATCACGCCTAATATGAGATTCCTTACCTCAATAGCGATGGACTGAAAATCCAGAGCGCTACAACAGACAATTCAGGGTCCACTTGGAACGCTGGTGTTGACTAATTCACAGTAACAGCAACAACCCGGAGGGGTTTATTCCTCATCTAATGCACCAAACTAATTATGCATAATGCAAAGATTTCTGGGAAATATAGCTGGACGTTTAGATGTTTGAAATTTTTGTTGCAATTTTTTTTTTTACTTGGCACAACTAGAGATGTGAATCAGAGACAGACTGTCGATTTTTTGCGTATCGTGATTTTTCTATTTGATTCCTTTTAATAGCACTAAACGTTTACTGTCTGATTTGTGCAGCTATATTTCTTTTGAATTATTCAAATCTACTCAAAATATCTGAATAAACTCTAACAAATAGCATTTCATTGTTGTTCAGTAGGTTGTAGTTTTGCCCCAAGTGCCCATAAACTCAAAAGAAGAAGCGGTACTCTCGCAAAATACGAGTATTTTTTACTGGAGACAGAAGCAGTTTATATTTTCTGCTCAAGCTGTGGTAAAATGTTATTTTTTTAACCTTCAATTCAATCAATTAAACCAAATCATAGAATGTTAACCAATTCCCTTCATCGAATTGACAACAACACTAATAAAATAATATATAAAGTACCTTGATTCTCATTTATTTAAAATAATATAATAAAAATTTTAAGTAAAATCGTAAAATCAACAGGTTTCATCTGAACTGCAGATGTTTAAATCTGCAGCATCATAGCTGACTTGGCCATCATGCAACACCTAACACGCTTTATTGTTTTTAAGTTATATTATGTGAGAAAACTGCAGATGACCTTTTTTAAAGCACTTAACATAAAAAAACAACAACAAAAAATGGACATTTGACTTATTTACAATTCACACAAAAGTTTGTTCTTGTTACACCCAATCAACAAACATCACAGCGTGCCTGAACCTTTGACACTGGAGACTCCTTCCAAACAATTCCACTTTGTGACACAGGTTACGCTAAAGAGCACCAAATCCCAAGTTTCAAGCTTGTTATAACAGGCTGGGTTAAATATCACAATCATCTCACACTGTGTACTTCATTCACGTAGACGTAGAGCTGTGTTCACAATGCGAAAGTTAAAAAGCGCATTGAATCCAACACTTTTTAACAACAGTTAATAGTGTAAACAGCTGCTCCACTTTCCTAAGTGTTAACAAATCCAAAAGCTGCGTTTACAGAGACCTTAGAATTGCACTAATAAACTGAACAGTCACCCAGTCTAAATAAAACTAAGTCTTCTTATTCTACTTAATCTTATTTCTGTGAGCTCAGTAAAGCATCTAACCTATCACGGATGAGACGGAATTACTTATAACCAATCATAACGCAGAAGGCAGGATTATCAGAAAAGATAGGGAGGCCTCAAATGACCAAACCTCAAATATAAAGGAAAATACTTCTTGTTCTGTTCTTTTTCTGCAGATTAAACGCTTCACAGCGAGCAGAATCACTTCGCGCGCATACAAAAAAAAAAAAAAAAAAACTTTTATTCTGATTAAATCCTTTGAGCGCATAAACACATGTCTTATCAGATCAGAGTTGACGTAAACAGAATGATCTCAAACAGCTTGAAGGAATATTGTCCGTGTAAAAGTAGCTACTGTAACCTCAGTCTGAAGCTGAACTCGTGCGAGTGTTACATTGATCCTGAAGCTTCTTGTGCAATTTAACATGCAGCAAATACTGTTGTAGCAACTGTCTGGTTTAATAAAACTAAGGAAGAAACGGTGAGAAAGTGAGAGTGTACAAAATACAATGTTATTTAACAAAAACTGAATAATAGATATACATTTTTTTCGTTCTCAAAACCACAGATATTAAAGCCTATCTATCCATCAGCTTCATGAGACATTTTTTACAGAGCATGTAACAGTCACTCTTTTACGTTTCCCTAATCCCATTTCACAGAAACGTTAACATGCAGATGAAACCTGAAACACTCGGCGTTTAGACTGACATCGGGGATCAGACATATTAAAACCCGACCTGAAACCGGATTAGGATCGGATCAGTCAGCAGCACTTCGACATGATACACAGACTTCCACGTGCAGCTGTTTGCAAACACGCGAAAACTGATGGAATTTCAGATCAGTGCAAACATCTCTAGAAGCCAGAGAGAGAGAGAGAGAGAGAGAGAGAGAGAGAGGCAGGCAGAAAGAAAGAGAGATGGACCAGGATAGAGACAGGAAGAAAGAAAGAGGAGAGAGATAGACTGAGAAAAACAGAAAGAGAGAGACAAAACAGACAGACAGACAGACAGTAAGGCAGAAAAAAAATTGAGAAACAGCTACAACTAGAAAGACAGTAAAATAGACAGAAAGAGAAAGAAAGACAAAAGGAATCAGACATACAGACAGAGAGAAACAGAAAACGAGAGAGAAAGAAAGGCAGACAGACAGAAAAAAAGAGAGAGATAGGGTGAAGAGAGAAAAAGTTAGATGCAGAGAGAGAAAGAGGGAGAGACAGATAAACAGAGACAGAGAAAAAGGAATGAGACGGAGAAGGAAAAACAGACAGAGTGAAACAGAAAGATAGACAGAAAAAGAATGATGTGTAAACAGAGAGAGAAACTCTGTATATGTGCAGATTATATTTGAAGTAAATATACCAAGCCTTAATCACATTTACTTTCACAAACATTATTTATATATATTTTATAGATTATAGTAGTTAACTTTTACTTAAATTCATATGACCTTTCTTTTTTGTATAAATGCACTTAAAAGGCATTATTAACATGTTGTAAAATATTTTTTCTAGGAATTTTTTACAAATCTCAAATGTTTTTATATATACATATTTTTATATAATTCATATTTTCAGACTTAGATGTACACACTAAGATTAATGCAGAATTTAAAACTACATTTGAAAAACTTTTTATCTTAAGTTTTTAAAAATAATTAAACAAATAAATAAAAAACATCTACATTAAGTTCTCCTAAACCAGATAAATATCACAGAATCTATAAATTACACATTTATATCATGATAACACTCGATTATGCTTTATCAAGCTTTTTAGAAGATAAATCATCACTTTTATTAATTTTGTCCAAAACGAAAAGTGTTTATGATTTCCCTGGAGTCATGTTAAACATTAAAGAAGGAGAGAAACAAGGAAAAATACCCGAATTTAAAGCAGATTTCCTGAATATCAATTAAACCTTGTCCTCAACAACTACTCTCTCTCTCTCTCTCTCTCTCTCCTTTTTTTCTAGCTTCTCTGTGTGAGAGAGTCTCCTGGAATTCCACACACTTCAACATTTAATCCCAAAACTGCACTAAAACACTTTCTGCCTATATAATTCGGTTTCTGAAGCTTTGAATCGGATTTGTTTTTGTGTCAGTAATAACAATACTCAATCTAAATTAATCAACAAAAACATCGTCGGAGCTCCACGAAATAATAATAACAACTTTAACACGGTTAAAAGTAGGAAATTTTACTAAAGCCAAAAACAGAGAGAAAAACAGAATTAAATAACAAATAAACAAACAGCGTCTGTAGCGCACCGTAGCGTTGTTCCGAAATACGAAATAGGCTAGGGCTGGATAACAAATATTTCATCACTTTATTCCCAATTTATATTTAAAGCAGCTTCGAATGCTACGCGTTTTAACGGGAGCTAACCGAGCTAGCTTCTTTAAACAGAAGCCGAGACGTTTAAAAGGAAAATATTTACAAAATGTAAAATATATTAATTAACCATACCAAAATAAAAAACACGAAGCACCGGGTACATATAATATATGCATATATTAACTGTGTTTTGGTGTATACATGTGTTAATAAACAAGTACACAAATAAATAACTTTGACTAGTCCATTCAACCAGGATGACAACCAGGAGCTAGCTTAGGCTTTTTAGCTAACGACCGCTCTGATCCCAAATACCTGTACATCACATATACAGTGCACTACAGAGTGCGCACAAGACCCTATTACATACGGCCGGTGTAGTGCACCGGCTATAAGGACCACAGACCAGTTTGGGACGCGGCCCAAAGCGCAGCTAATAAGCGTCACGATAGCGCCACCAACGTAGCCGGGGCAGCACGCGCACTCTTCATTTCGCCCGAAAAAAAATAATTCAAGCGTAACACCGAATCATAAACACGGGTAAAGTTACCACCGGGGCAGGTGGGTATTACCACCCGAGCACAGGGGCACAATAAAAAGAAATAAACACACATCATGTAAAGCATTAAAGCCTTAAAGCCAAACGGCGTGTGGAGAGGCAGCGCCATGACCACGGATCGATGCGAATCGAACAAAGAGGATCAATTTCCGATAAGCGAGAAGGAATCAATGGCGAGAGAGAGTGAGAGAGAGAGAGTCCCGGAAAAAAGTCCAAAAAAAACCCCGAAGATCCGCGAACAACCGAAGAAGGGCCAGAGCGCGCGCGCTTCACGGCGTCCCGGAAAGCGAGGCAGAGAGAGCGGAGAGAAAAGCAAACCTGCAGCTGCTGTAAATCAAAGCGCTTCCAATATTGAAACATCGATCCCGCATTGGCCGCCATCTTGAGACATATTGAGACGGAGTGAGAGGCTGATAGAGAGAGCGCGAGGGGCCGGAGTTCGCGAGAGGGGGGAAAAAAACACACACAAGAGCGGGGACGCGCGTAAAACCCGGAGCGGAGTGATCGAACGCGGCCTTCGCTTATCGAACAGCGGCGCGGAATGGAGCTGATCGAACTGCCAACCTCGGTGTGTATTGAACCGCGCCACGGAGCTCAGCGATCGACCGGCGATATCTGTAACGCATAAAACGCGGACTGGAGTTTTATTTATCGGTCTTTCCCAGAAGCAGGATGTTTATTCTCTGAATGTGAACATCGTCTGAACACAACAACCAACACTGCAGTATTGATTACCGAGGTATTGATTTGATTACTTTGTGTTCTTTCTCTGTTCTTTTGGGTTTTTTTTTTAAATAAAATATTTCAACACAAAATCTTTTTAAACGTATTTCTTCATCAAATGTTTTGTTTGTTTGTTTGTTCATGAACTGATCATTCATTATAAAATCTGTGTTTTGTTATCATGTTATTAATGATTGTTTCTATCCATACTGTCATATAATAAAAATGAATCACGTTGCTATTATAACAGGACATAATTATGTTATTATTATTTATATACTATTATTGTTGTTCGTTTTTAATCTGAATATTATTATTCCTTTATCCATATTATAAGTCCATATTATTATTATTATTATTATTATTATTATTATTATTATTTCTCAGAAACAAGTTGTTTACTGTCTGAATGTGAACATGGTCTAAACACAACAACAATAACAACAACAACACTGCAGTATTGATTACAGAGGTATTTATTTGATTACTTTGTTTTTTCTCCCTTTTTGTTTGTTTGTTTTTACTTAGTTCAACACATTGTATTTTTTTACTTTTCGTCTTTCCTTCAAATGTTTTTGTTTGTTTGTTTGTAAACTGATCATCATTCATTATAAATATCAGTTCACTTCGTTATCATGTTGTTAATTATATACTGTCTCATCTGTTATAAAAAATGAATCACATTACTATTATAACAGGACATAATCATGTTGTTGTTTATTATATAATTTTATCGTTGTTGTTGATTTCTAATCTTCGTGAAACATTTGGATCGTATGACTTTGCTGATTTTGTATGATATTGCATATATTTTCTTCCTGAATTTTGTTATTAATAATGTTGATAATGTTATAAAACTTTCGACTTTTTAGACTTATACAGAATCTAAAGTATATGAAAATCTATATATATTTAAAATATTATCTGCATCAGTATAGTTATTATGCTTATATGATTAATTATATTATATTATATTCTTGGCGTTTGAACGTTCAGATATTGTTGTTTTGAACAGACCACGGAAGCGTGCTAATGGCGCCCCTACAGGCCGACACGAAAAATGCAGTTTATTAATTTATTTATTTATATATTTATTTTTATCAATTGCTCTCATTACCTAGTGATGTAATTATTAAAAGTACCTTACTTCCTTGTTGATCCTTTCACTCATCTTTAGTCAGGGATTTTTTTTTTTATCCTGAAGGTGAAGGTCATGAACATAAAGGTCAGGAACACTGGGTGGGAAGTTGGGAAGACATCCTGGACAAGACATCATGTATTTAAAAAGTATGCACCCATTATAATGTCTGCACCTTATTTATACATCGTTGTGTTTGTGTATATGTATTTACATATGTATTGCTTATATTCATTAAAAATGTATATACAAGAGGGGGGGTTGGCCAGATTTTATTTAAGTGCTGTAAGTAAGCACACAGAATAAATGACCGATAATGTACAAAATATTATATTTATATATAATTTCTCACAAACCTGGAATAATTTTTATTAACTGTCATATAAAGTGTTATGGACCGTTTCAGCCTGATAAGTTGTGGCATGTAGATGTACAAGCATTCCTCATCCATGTTTGGGCTTAGTTTTTGTTAGCATTATTTGGGGGCAAGGTGTTTTGGGCCCAGTCTTCGTTATTAGTGGTGCTTGAGAAAGCGAAGCACTACTATTATAATCTCACAGGCTTATTATTTTTCTTTTTTTTCTTCCGTGTGAACTGTTTGATGCGTAACTAGTCCTGCACCGTTTGTCGTAGACCCATGAATGAGGTGTCAAATCGTGCGGCTTGGTTGGGAATGGGGTGCTATGACTTTTCCAAAAAGTCCCATAGACTTAACCTTGAGACCAATATCAGCTATGACATCAGACATCAGCTACATCCATGACTATGATATCAGCTACATCTATGACATGGCAAGCATCACTCACATTTTCTTAAGAAAATGTGCCTCTCTAGTTATTAATATTATTATTATTATTGTTATGCCATTGTTTTCATGTTGCATTAGTCATAGCAGCTTTAAGTCTAGTATTTGCTCCCCTTTTGAGTCCTTCTGAATTTTTTTTTTTTTTTTTTTTGCAATTTGGTGGAAAGTTCAGCATCTCCGTCTTTAAATTTTAAAATGTAATAAAGCCAACTTTAAAGCACTATACACCATACAGCTACAAACGGATCCCTGTTTGTATTTTTAGGCACTTTGTCAACTTGTGCTTATTACATTTTCCAGATGATTCAGTGGAAACCCCTGTGACTGCATTTAATTCTGCCTAACAAGTCTC
>CM059208.1:35303116-35600616 GCA_030347435.1 Clarias fuscus | reverse complement strand
TAAGAATAAAGCTTATATTTATCGCCATAGCTTGTTAGACATTGGGTGATAATTAACTAAGTAATAAATTAAAAACTCAAAAGGTGAATACAATGCGCCAAAGACGCATTTATAGCAACAACACATTGTGCTAAAGATTTCTGATTGCAATACCTTTTTACAAAAATACGTTTATAAAAAAGGCATAGTAAAAAAATACCAGCAAAGAAAAAAAAAAAAAGATAAAATGCGCTTTTCAGTATAACGCAGGGACTGACTTGAGGTCATACCCTCTGGAAATATTCAAAGTCACTTTCATGCATATGATAATTACTCCCACTTGTTTCGAGCCGCGATTTGCTCGCACAATTATCGTCATTGCTAACCTTTTAGCGTAAATTCAGCTGAAAATAAATTGTACACCAGATCCAATAAGCTGTTGTGAAATAGTTCAGGGCTGGATAAAGTTCAGCACATTGAGAGAGATACATGTCCAATCTATCCATGTGTTCAAGCCAGCACGTCACTCATCACCCAGCCGGGAGAGAACCCCGCCAGCGACGCGTTCACACAACCTCCGACCCCGGGGTCAGGCTTAGGGTCAAGGGCAAGGTCAGGGGTGCGCAGGGTGCAGGAGACCTCACTAATCATGACTTTCTGACATCTTTCTTTTTTTTTTTCTTTTCTGTCTTTCCTTTGGACATTTGGATATTGACCAGAAATAATCAAGACTTCCTGAGGGGAAAGGAGGAGAGACTGGAGGAAAAGATCAATATGAGTAAAAGAGAAAGAGAGGGTAGGAAATAATTTAGTGGAGCATGTAGAAAGGCCAGGGTCAGCCCTCTGCTGGACAAATCAAATCCTGACACTTCGGAAAAGTTCGGCTGACTATTAGAGGTGGGACTTTTTTTTTTTTTTTTTTACATATTCTTCATGTAAATATATTAAACACCTCAGAGGCAGGTAATAAATCTGTAGCGTGTGCGTATGTTGTTTGTGCATGACACACCTTAAAGCTTTTATTACTGAAAATAGGAACAGGTTCTTAAACGTCAGACCCGATGAAAGATCAGAGATGTGAAAGGAAGTTTCACAATCAGATCATACGCTGTGACAAATGTTGACCTTGGGACAAAAAAAAAAAAAAAAAAAAGGGACAAAACCAGTCAGCAGTAATTCTAACCAGGCTTTCGTTCAGTATTTAGCAGCGTTAGCGTTTTACTGGTTTGAAGTATTACTTTAAAAGATGATCTTGCACTTTTTGAGAAGTGTGCTTTCGTCTGGAATCTGCTTGTTATCTCGAGCAGGTACATGACATATGACAGATACTCTCTCTCTCACTCTCTCTCTCTCAGGCAGGAATGATAAAAGCTCAGACTCATGCCAGGCCTGCTTTGCAAACACGGCTATGACAAAGTGCTGGCTCAGTGGCGTGCCTGAGAAGGAAAATAGCTCCACATTACGAAGGGAAATGCTCTATTGATCAGAGGAGTGTTTGCTTACTGAAGGCCACGTCTGTTCATGGATGAGTGCATGCGACAAGGAAGCGGTGGCGTCCATGTGCTTATGTGTGTGTTGGGATTGTGAGAAGAAACACACACACACACAAACACACACTGTTTGTCAGAAAGCATTCAGAACTGGTAAAACTGGTAAAAAAGTCGTTCAAGTCGAAACGGGGACTTCTTTTGATTGTGCAGAATAACAACACTAATGCTACACTAATGCACTTATCCCAGCGTTTCACTAGTGCTTGGATACCATCAAGGTACAAAGTTTTCTCAGTATGCCTGAACCAGTATGATTGGACTCCTTGCATCATACTGTACCTTACTTTACCATACTTTAAAGGCCCAAACATTAAAGGTGCACTGGGAAATGTCTTGGAGTGAGGTCAGGACTGTACAGGGGATGTGACAATAACTCCCAGATGAATTCCTTTAATGTACAAGCGGTGCTGGTGAATGATTGTATGTACACTTTCCACAGACAGATATGTCACTTGTTCACCGATTGATTTTTTAAAGATCAGGCGTTGCACTTGCTGATGTTCAGTGAGTTCAGAGCCACCTCGGTCAAGATCGTCATTTGAAGATGTAAGGCCTTCTTTAAAACGTTTGCACCCTTCAGATGTTCTACTGCTGTTCTTTGAATATATATATATATATAAACCATATATAACCCAACTAACTAATCTATAAACATCATAACCCATTTTCATAGCTTAAAGCCATAAAACAAGGCTTGAACAACACGGCAAGAGTTAGTTTGACACACCGATGTGCAGTGTCAAAACTTTCGCTCTTTGAGCTTTATTCACAGAATCCTGACACTGTTGCTTTGATTAGAGAGGCGCATGCAGCACTGGGGTTTTGTTGAAAGAGTTTTCAAGGTGCAGTAAAAGAAGAAAAAAAATACATACATTGCTATTGATTTTTTTTTCAAAGTCAGTTGCAAAGAGACCTTGATGTCGATCTCTCTCTCTCTCTCTCTCTCTCTTTCTTTCTTTCTTTCTCCACTACTGTGCATTGATAAAACTCTCTTTAATACTACAAACTGACAGAACTTTCAAGTTCGCACAGTTTTCCATGGACAGCCTTCAAAGAAAACTGATAATTCACGCATACATTTTAAAAAATAAAACGCATGGAATGCAGCCAGTGTAAGAAAATGTGTTTTTAAAAGAGATACAGCTTTTATGACTGCCTTTCTTATTAACAAGCGCAGTATTTTTTCTTTTGAAAGACTTTCCCATGCTAACTCCTAAGAGCTGTGTCAATAGTGGTTAAAAAACACTGTACCAACACAGATTGATGAATTAGCTGATTCGGTAATCATTGCTACGGATGCTTTATTAAAGTCCATGTGTTTTAAGTTAACTATTGCGCTAGATTGTGTCTTAGCCTATGTACTCCAGTTACCGATGAACTGAACAAATATCACATGCATCTCATGTGAGAGTGACTCAGATAAACCAGGACATAGGTGATGTATTGAGCTCTGCACTGGTTCTACCAACATGCTAGTTGCTACACTAAATTGCGCTTAGGTTTGAATGTACTGTACAGTATGTGTCTATGGTGGCCATTGATGTCCTTGCTTTACATACAGGGTGTACTATTACCTCACATGATCTGTTCCCGACCGCCGATCCACCATGACCCAGGTTAAAGCGTATAACACGGTTCCTGGAAAACATTAACTTAGCAAGTTAAAGTATCTTAAATATAAGCATAATATTTACAAAATTAATATTTCTCTTTATTAGTTTAGATTGTGTGTAAAGAAATATTCTAATCATGTCTAGCTGACTGTATTGGCAAGCGTTTATTTCCAAAAGCATGCCTGCCAATAAAATAATACTATAAAAAAAAAAAAAGTAAATATGCATAGATGTAGGCTTAATGTTCTTAAATGGAATAAGCTTATAATAAAAACATTAGATCCTCCTGTATTCATTATGTCTTCAGTTCCTATCTTTCTTCCTACTGCATATCCAGTACAAGAGCATGAAAGAATAAAATGCAAAAATCAAGGGAAATCAAGCAATTCAAAGAACAACCGGTATACAAAAATCCACATTATGCGCAGTATTGTGTAGGTTCCTCTAGTGCCACCGGGCTGCTCTGGCCCCTTGTGGTGTGGGCCTCTGGGGGGTGTGCTGTGGTGTCTGGCTGTAGGACATTAGTAACAGTGTGGAGTCGCTGTGGATTGGACATGTTTGTCTGGCGCGTCCCATGGGAACTCGATTGGATTGGGATCTGTGGAATTTTGTGTCCAAGTTGGTGGCTGTGACCTCTTTGCCTGTTGGGCCCCTTGCATGGAGAGCTGTGGTGCACTGGGGTTATTGATACATTTCTATCATGGGCAGCATTGACCTTTTCTTGTGGAATCGGACCAGATGGGCTGGCTTTTGGTCACCGTCAATGTTAATACGTTAATGCTACGTGGTATTAATGTTATGGCTAATGTTTTGTAATTGCAGAGAATTTAGACATGAGAATGCACATTAATTAAAAACATTTTGTTAAAGCCCAAGCTAAGATGTTACCTCCAGGAGTTCTGTTATCGACACAACGTGTTCCATCAATGCATAGTCAATTTATAAAATCCAATTGGTAAAATCTAAGAAATAAACAATGAGCAACTATTTTGTTGAAACTTGCATACCTATACCATACAGTACACCCAGCCATTGGGGTTGGAGGGGGACCCTTCATGCTGGTCCCAAGCCCAGATAAAATTGGTGGGTTTGCATCAGGAAGGGCATCCGCCATAAAAATATCTAAATGGGCAACCCTACGGAAAAAGTCAGCTTGGTCTGATCAACTACCAGCTCCAAAGCTCACAGGCGAAGCCCGTCAAACTGGTGAATGGAAACAGTTGCTACTAATGCAGCAAGGCACTCAGATAATTTTAACCATTTATTACGCAATTTAGACAACTATTCTGGAAGCTTAATTTCAAGGAAAGATCGTCTACAAGTTCAACCAGCTCAGCCTGTGTTATGGCAGCTGAAGGCTGGTCAGACCAGCTGGTTTTTTTCAGTAGGGTAATAAAGACTTTCGTTGCTGAAATACAAAGCCAAAATACCAAACAATTCACCTCTAATTAGGAAGGAAGGGAGTTTGCTAATCTAGCAGTCAAAAGTCTAAAAACACAACAGAAAACATCTGTCACTCCCTTGCTAACCCTGCAGGCATTTTAACAATAATATGAGTACATGGTTTGCTCTTGTTACAAAGGAAATGCTTTTAAGCGTGCTATTAAATGCTATCTTAGGTGGTTGCAGCCAGACAATTGGCAATAATAACATCAGTAATGCTGTTGACTAACTGGAAAGCAGATGCGTAACGTCAAATACAATACTCATTACTTAACCTTAAATCTTAACCTCACAAAAAAAAACAACAACATAAAAATACTTATATTTCCATTATAACTAGGATGACATCCTACTACTGAATTTTCAAATAATTTTTGTGGATAAAACAATCTTGGTGGTTGAGTCCAGCAATGCTATTAAAAATAACAGATAAAGCAGATAACTAACTAACCAATAAATAAATAAGTAAACAAACAAACAATCACCTCACTTTAACTAATTTATTGCCTGCACGTGTAAGCTAATGCCCATTGACGACCATTAGCGACGGCTAATTAAGCCTGATAATGTGCTTTTCTTCTTTCCATGTGACTACAGTATGTCAGCTAACGAATTAACAAATTCAATATTAATATTTCACCTCAGAGACTCTTTCATAACTGGGTGTCATGCTTAAATTGAACAGAACAGAAAATTAGCTGCTAGTTACTGTAGCTGTTAGTCTGACTAAGGTTAGAACAGCATTTCTAGCTTTGAAAACTAAAACCTAAAGCAGTAAATGAAAAAGCACAGAAATAACTCAATATGAATGTAACTCCGAGAACGCTGTGGAAAAAGTAGAGATAGTGAAGGTCTTTACTTGAGTAAATGAGTCTAAATACATTTCTGAGGTAAAATTAAAAAAAAAAATTCAACCTCAAAATCTTCACTCAAGCTGAGATAGAAATGTGTAAACTCTTGCGTTTAATTGATGTACAAAACTACAAGACAAAAAAAAAAAAATAATCTAAAATTATAATAAAATTAAATAAATAAATAAATAATTTAGTTTTTGAAAGTAAATTCCTATCTCTTTTACCGAGAAAACAGTGTGGTTCCTCATCTATTAACGTTTAGCTGGCATGTTAATAGCTTTGACCATACAGACCAGCCGGATGCATAGCTAGCTGCCACAATACGAGCTATAAGCTCCTGTATAAGTAAAAGAAAGGTTTTGTCTGTAAATTGGTCAGAACTCGCCCTTTCAATGATATCTTTACGTTTCACACATTGGAGGACCCGAAACCAATCTAAGAAAACTTTATCAATCCAGCCAGATTTTGTCATAGCATCACTCAAAACTGGCTAGACAAAATTGAATGAAACTTTGCCAATCCTTAGGTATCTGCCTGACGTTAAACTTGTGCCATAAGTTTAACTTGTGTTCTAATCAAAATGTTGAGTAGAAGGGAAGTTACGAGCAGTTATAAAGCAGATTACAAACTGCAACTTTTGAAATCGTACTGTCCATGCATCAAACTGTGGGCGCGTCTTAAATCGATCGCCAGACAGAATTTTATGAAACTTTTGTGGTACTTAGATATCTGCCTGAAGTTTAACCTGAACCATAAGTAAAATCAAAATGCTAAATAAAAGTGATGTTGTGAACATTTATATGCCGGATTTAATGATCTACTTAAACAAACAAACAAACAAACAATCAAAAAACTAATATTAAGCTCCTCGCTTAATGTAAGCAAACACCTGCACTAGCTAACCTGCTAGGTAAACTAACCTGAATATTTACTGGGATTACGTAATATAAAAATAACAGTGCTATTAAAGCAGTTAAAGCTGATCAGATTACTTTTACCTTTAACCTTGTAACTATTTCTACAAATATTTCTCTTACTTACTAGTTATAAATAAAAGGCATACATAGGCAAAGATTTTTGCTGTCAAATTGTGTTCATTTTTACATTTACATGATGGAATTATTCCATAAATTACTTGATTGCTCCTTGATGCTAAGAAATTACTTTATGCCTATATAAATATCAGATTGTAGGGAAATGTATTGATGATTAAAAATGCAGTGAGAATTTCGGTGGTATTTAGGACGTCCGAAATATGGAAACTAAAACATACAGTATACAGACAGATACAGTATAACATGTACAGTATATTAGCCACAGTTAGCTTCTTCACCACACAAGATGTTACCGCTGTCTTTCCAAATAGCTGTTAACGTTTGGCTTCACTTTCTCCCAGGGGCTGGCTTTTTTCCATCTCTCTCTCTCTCTCTCTCTCTCTCTCTCTCTCTCTCTCTCACACACACACACACACACACACACACACACACACACACACACACACACACACACACACACACACACACACACACACAACCCCTTAAGAAGCTTGCATCTTCTGTCAGTGATTTGTTCTTCCAGCCCACTGACGCTCTGTGTATCCCCCTCTTCCCCACGCTCCTGCCATTTCTGTCTCCCCAATGACCGCCCCCATCCTCCATCCTAGACACCCTCCCTTCCCTGCCTCCTACCCTTCCTCCTCTTCCTCCTCCTCTTACTTGTCCTGTCTTATCTTGCTTGTGTTAATCCAACGTCATCTCTCTGGAGGCCAGGCCTAATTTTAAATAGCTTCTGGTACATGGGATTAAAGTTTAATTATGAGGGATGCCGGACGTCTCGGAACAATTGAAGAACGAAATAAATGGGGGCTCGCAAAGTGCACTAGGTTCTGCTTGTTTCAACGAGTTCCTGTGTGTGTGTGTGTGTGTGAGAAAGAGCAAGAGACAGAGAGAGAGATAAAGTAATGTGTTTCGGATATACCATGATAAAAATTTAAGGCCTATTTTATATTAATATATGATGATGTGATGCATAAAGGCATTGAGTTCTGGTTATGTATGCAGCTGAGGCGCCACTCAGTGGCAGCTGAATATTATTACACCCATTATATACCCTGCTTGATTATAGGATAATGGTTTATGGGTAATTACCCATTAATTTTACAAAACACACTCAGATATTAATTTTTTTAGCACAGACCTAAGCATCTGAAGGCATTTTCTTCAGACATGGGCAATCTCTTTGAATTAAAATTTCATTATAAAATTCTTAATCACCACTGTCTTCATCTGTTGGACACCAGCCAGCTTACTTACTCACTCTCACTCAGTCATCATCTATACCGCTTAATCCTGTATTCAGGGTCACGGGGGGGCCTGGAGCCTATCCCAGGAGACTTAGGGCACAAGGCGGGGTACACCCTGGACAGGGTGCCAATCCATCGCAGGGCACACACATACTCACACACTCATTCACACACTACGGGCAATTTGAGAACGCCAGTTAACCTAACCTATATGTCTTTGGACTGTGGGAGGCAACCGGAGTACCCGGAGGAAACCCACCAAGCACAGGGAGAACATGCAAACTCCATGCACACAGAGACGGGAATCGAACCTGGCTGTAAATTGAACTCGGACCCTGGAGGTGCAAGGCGACAGTGCTAACCACTACACCACTGTGCTGCCCAGCTCACGTATATAAAATTATATTTTTGGACATTTTGTGTAAAAAAAAAAAAAAAAAAAGTCTTATCAGTAAAAGACTCAAGGGCAACTTGTTATTTTAGCAACTAATAACATATAACTATAGACTGTCTACCTAACCCATAATCCAACTTAACTAAAGCAGTCTTGGATTCTCAGGTATAATAGGTCAGAAGCTCTGGATACATATATTACACAATAAAACTAAACATAACAAAAAAACCTGAAGTTTTTCATTAACGTTTATTACAATGGAAAAAAATATTGTTATAACATTAACAAAACACAACATTAACACAACAGAATTTATAATCAACTATTCACCAGTAAACTTGGGACAGGATCATGGACACCCTAGACTCACCCATGCCCACAGGGACCAGAGGTCAGCTCGCCTGGTCCGATCCAACAGAAAAGACAATGTAGAAAAAATCACTGAAAGATACAAAGATTCAAAGGAGGCCAAGCCAGCCACCAAACTCCCTAGATGCCAATCCGATCGATGAGCATCAATGGGACGCACTGGACAAACAAGTCCAATCCACAGAGGGCCCACCCCACAACCCAGAGCACCCAGACGATCCACTGCCAACATCCTGGAGCCAGACATCACAGCACATCACCAGAGGTCTTTTGGAGTTATGCTATATATATAAAACACGTAGGAATTTTGCAATATATAACAACAAGTTTTTATTGTTCTTGCAAGAACAGTATTGTCAGGTGGATTTGCAACTTGCATGAATGAAAAACACCACGATGAAACTTGCTCTGATGAAGATCATCATAGGAAAGAAAGACCAAAACTCACCTCTGCTGCAGAGGTGAAGTTTATTTAGAGTTACCAGCCTCAGAAATCACCAATTAACAAACAGCACCTCAGATTAGAGCCGTTATTAAGGATTTACAGATCATAAGGAGCAGATACATCTCAATATCAACTGTTCAACGGGGAATATTGTATATTTTGGATGCCTTTAGTATTGTTTTACTGTACAATGTAGAAATAAATAAAAATCAGGAAAGACCATGGAAATAAAAGATGTGTCCAAACTTTTGACTGGTAGTGTTTATGTGTGTGTATTAGATGGATAGATCAAAACATGAAAGTGTTGTAACAGTAACTTTGGCCTTTTGGCGGCCACATAACACTACCCTGTGATTGATTGATTATTTTCCTACACTAGGCTCCTGAGTGTTTTATTCCTTAGATAATGGATGAAAAATATACAGTAAATGGTGCATTCTTTGTCAATGGTACTTTGCTACACAATTGATAATACACCTGTACACAATGACAAAATAGCTCAGCCTGGTACAGCTATGTCATTATATATATATATATATATATATATATATATATATATATATACACACACACACACACGTGGACAAAATTGTTGGTACCCTTCGGTCAATGAAAGAAAAACTCACAATGGTCACAGAAATAACTTTAATCTGACAAAAGTAATAATAAATAAGAATTCTATGAATGTTAACCAATGAAAGTCAGACATTGCTTTTCAACCATGCTTCAACGGAATTATAAAAAAAAAATAAAAACTCAAAAACTCATGTCCAGGCCTGGACAAAAATGATGGTACCCCTAACTTAATAGTTTGTTGCACAACCTTTTGAGGCAATCACTGCAATCAAACGATTCCTGTAACTGTCAATGAGACTTCTGCACCTCTCTGCAGGTATTTTGGCCCACTCCTCATGAGCAAGCTGCTCCAGTTGTTTCCGGTTTGAAGGGTGCCTTTTCCAGACAGCATGTTTCAGCTCCTTCCAAAGATGCTCAATAGGATTGAGGTCAGAGCTCATAGAAGGCCACTTTAGAATAGTCCAATGTTTTCCTCTTAGCCATTCTTGCGTGCTTTTAGCTGTGTGTTTTGGGTCATTGTCCTGTTGCAAGACCCATGACCTGCGACTGAGACCCAGGCTTTCTGACACTGGCCAGCACATTTCTCTCTAGAATCCCTTGATAGTCTTGAGATTTCATTGTACCCTGCACAGATTCAAGAGACCCTGTGCCAGATGCAGCAAAACAGCCCCAGAACATAACAGAGCCTCCTCCATGTTTCACAGTAGGGACAGTGTTCTTTTCTTCATATGCTTCATTTTTCCGTCTGTGAACATAGAGCAGATTTGCCTTGGCAAAAAGTCCCATTTTTGTTTCATCTGTCCAGTAGGACATTCTCCCAGAAGCTTTGTGGCTCGTCAACATGTAGTTTGGCATATTCCAGTCTGGCTTTTTTATGATTTGTTTTCAACAATGGTGTCCTCCTTGGTCGTCTCCCATGTAGTACACTTTGGCTCAAACAACGACGGATGGTGCGCTCCGACACTGATGTTCCTTGAGCATGAAGTTCACCTTGGATCTCTTTAGAAGTCTTTCAGGGCTCTTTTGTTACCATACGGATTATCCGTCTCTTTGATTTGTCATCAATTCTCCTCCTGCGGCCACGTCCAGGTAGGTTGGTTACAGTCCCATGGATTTTAAATTTCTGAATAATATGTGCAACCGGTAGTCACAGGAACATCTAGCTGCTTGGAGATGGTCTTATAGCCTTTACCTTTAACATGCTTGTCTATAATTTTCTTTCGAATCTCCTGAGACAACTCTTTCCTTCGCTTCCTCTGGTCCATGTTGAGTGTGGTACATACCATGTCACCAAACAACACAGTGACTACCTGGAGCCCTATATATAGGCCCACTGACTGATTACAAGATTGTAGACACCTGTGATGCTAATTAGTGGACACACCTTGAATTAACATGTCCCTTTGGTCACATTATTTTCAGTATTTTCTAGGGGTACCATCATTTTTGTCCAGGCCTGTTCCATGAGTTTATTTTTTTAAATAATTCTGTTGAAGCATGGTTGAAAAGCAATGTCTGACTTTCATTGGTTAACATTCATAGAATTTTTTTAAATGATTACTTTTGTCAGATTAAAGTTATTTCTGTGACCATTGTGAGTTTTTCTTTCATTGACCGAAGGGTACCAACAATTTTGTCCACGTGTGTATATATATATATATATATATATATATATATATATATATATATATATATGGGGAGATGCACTATTTTGAAAAGTTGGGTACAAAAAAACATGTAGTGTAATGTT
The DNA here is from genome assembly GCA_030347435.1 of Clarias fuscus. NCBI lineage: Eukaryota > Metazoa > Chordata > Actinopteri > Siluriformes > Clariidae > Clarias > Clarias fuscus. The sequence goes on along the minus strand of CM059208.1, from coordinate 35,589,341 downwards.
GATGCGAGTAAGCAGATATAAGATATAAAAAGACTTGTAATATACATGTTCATCTGTATAATTATTCAAAGTTGCTGTGTTTTTAATAAGAATCTACAGGAATATTATTACCAGGTAGAAACAACCAAAAAAAGATAATACTGTCCTGTGTACATCTCTAGTTGAGGCTTATTATGAACTCGAGTGATGTAGCTGAGGTCGAGGAACTGCCAGAGTTAGAATTCACACACGATTTAAAGTTACACCAAAGTAATGAAGCATTAACTTCATGCTTGTAAATAGCAACTACCCTATAAAAGAGCAGATCTGTAGGCCTTAGAGTCATCTGTGTGCATCATAAACTAAAAAAGGTTCATGGACTCTGGAGCCACATGGTTGGTGATAAAGTCGAGCCTAATTACCGAGACTGGAGGAAAATACAGACTGGAGCTTCTCGCAAATACAGCCTAATAATAAACCTGACTAAATTCCACATCTACAACTGTTGAACAAATGCGTAGTAACAGTGCTAATCCGTTCTGTCAGCAAGTAGCTTGATCAGGTCTCGATCTAACACTTTGTCATACAGTATATACTCAGCAGTGTGGTTATTCCTAACACGGGTATTTTAACTGGGGATCCAATTTTATACACACATGCCTTTTTAGTATATATACACTGCAGCTTTAACCTGATCAGACCATGAAGATGACATGATCTCTAAAAAAGTGAATGTGCATGCACACACACACACACACACACACACACACACACACACAAGCACACACACACACACACGCACGCACACACACACACACACACACACACACACACACACACACACACACACACACACACACACACACACACACACACACACACACACACACACACACACACACTCTCACAGACACACATTCCATGCCTGACTGCTGCCTCATAAATAATGCCAATAATGCCTAAGTCTATATTTATCCCCTGACCCCACTTACTCCATCCACCTGTCCAGGTTGTGTTTTCCCAATAGACGCCACTGTTTCTCTGGCAGCAGCCACAAACCGAGGTCTGTTTTTTTGTATTGCAACTAAGAATAAATGTAGCATGGATCATATTAATCAATCATTTCTCTCCCAATTTGGATGTAGACGTGGTGATGACATAATAACGACAGCGGTCTGGGTCGTGGAATAAAATTCAGAAACAAAGTAGCATGCAATCATTTTCTCCATCCGTTTAACCCCTCTTTAACGAGCATCTGGGTGCATGTGGATCAGCGCTGGAACGTTTGAGCCCGGGTCTATTTTAGTCCTCCATACATGGAAAGAGTTTAGGTGAGGATGACTATAATCCGATTCAGGGGTTATGATGAAGGGCAATCAGCGTTTCACAAATGCCTTTTTGGTTATGAATCTGCGCCAGTGCTGAGTGTTTGCTTTTTTTTTTTTCTCTTTCGTGCCACTTTGAAATCTGTCAGAACACATTTAAATATGTTAATTGTGCGTTGTAGGGTATTTGCAGGTCAAATCGATGTCTTGTGATGTCTTGTGACCAAAAGCTCACTCTTAGTCTCTTAAGACTGTCTCCTATTGGACAATTCGCTCATATACGTCAATGAAGATTTAATCAATGTCACAAAAATTCAACTTCCTATAATCTTGCCCAATTTCTAGATATGGATCAGTCGTACTTATTTTGTTTAAATGAGCCCAAAAAGATGCCCCTGAATATAACCCTTGTGCTGTTTATTTAGCTTTTTTTTGCCCCATTTTTTTCTTGCTCAATATTGGCTTGAGCAACAAACAGTATTTAGTCCAGCACCACTGACTGAAGGTTTAGTTTAACCACAGTATATCATGCTGAAATGAAATTATGGTTTGGGTGTTGTACATCTGAAGCTAAACACAGCAAAGGGGAACAAATGCTGTTTCCTTTTTCAGTCCTTGATTTCCCTGATTTCTTTTGGGATTAAAGGAACACGTTCGTTGTTCATCTTTACTACTGAAGAAAAAACCTCCAGATTCTATACGCATAATCTGACAGATGCACCCAGAACTTAAACAACTGTCTGAATACATTTAGATATTTCCATTAATTTAGAATTTATGTCACCATCTCGCCCCTTCAGTTGAAGCCGCACTGAAGTGAATATGTTATAAATACGGCAGCATACAGTATATGTCGCTATGATGAATTATCATCATGCAGTAGTGATGAAAATAACTCTTGACTCTTGCGAACACACACACACACACACACACACACACACACACACACACACACACACACACACACACACACACACACACACACACACACACACACACACACACACACACACACAGTAAGGTCATGCACTGGCGAGACCCCATGACTCGTGATGCCTTATGTTTACTGAGCAAATTCTTCCAAATGTGCCTGGCGTTGAGTACCAGCTAGTCAATCAGTTAGTGTGACACCTTCATACTTCTATAATGTATAGTTATACCATAAAGCATTACTTAAAGGGGACCTACAAGGGGTTTTTAAGTCAAACCGGGACCTTTGATTGTGCAGAATGAACGAACACAGTTATGTTTTACGGCTAAGCGTCTCATCACCATACCGCGAGTCTTCTGTACGTAAATGTCACTCGGTTTTCATAACAAGTCCTGGTTTGACTTGAACATCCCTCATATTATATTATTCACTTTTTAATCAATCAGATAAGTCTCCAGTGTGTGTGTGTGTGTGTGTGTGTGTGTGTGTGTGTATGTGTGTGTATCCAAAGAACAAATCTGGAGATAATTATGTCAATTTTTTAGTCTTGTATTGACCAGGCCTTGAACAAGCCAATTAGATTTTTCTCCTATTGTGACCTCATATGAGAAGATACTACTCCCCTGGATTGTTGCAAAATTGTGCTGCTGTCTGGAGGGGTGTGGCTCAGCAGTAGCTCATATCCAGGCATTGGAACTACTGATTGGAAGGTCTTAGGTTTATACCCCACCACCACCACCACCACTAAGTTGCCCCTGTTGTGCCCTTGAACAAGGCCCTTAACCCTCAACTCCTCAGATGTGTAATGAGATAAAAATCATTACAAGTCGTTTTGGATAACGGCGTCTACCAAATGCTGTAAATGTCAATGAGTAAAACAGTGGGAGTATAAAAAATTACATTTTCTGAGGGGTATTTCAGCCAAACTTTGAGGGACCTGTGTTAACTGGTGCCTTACAAGGTCGACTTTGAAGCTTTATAAGCCACATTCACCTTCCCAGATAAAAGATAACGACAGAAGGTACAAAACATGTAACCTTGATGGTACCACCGCAGCGACAAGAATACACAGTACACATTTATTTCTGAGAATGTAGGGTTGAGTTTGGCCGGCAGGAATCCGTGATTATGTTGCATGTCCATGTTTTAAAAAATCTATTCAGATAAATGTTACTTTTTTGTTGTGAAAAACATTATAAATGTTTCAACCTAAAAATGACCTCTATTTATGTTAAATTTAAAGATTAAAAAGTAAAAATCAGACAGGTACTGAATATGATTAGACTGCTAGCATAGTAGGCTAGCCAATGAGCTAACTGATTCAGTGGTTTTATTTGCGTAGCTACAATTCTGTCAACTGCCAAGGTAATATTTGTGGGTTCCTCATAATTTAAATCCAGAATCACCCAAACACATTTACATTCATTATAGCACACACATTTAGCATGACTTACTTTTTTATACTGGCGGCCCAGTGGCTTAGATTCCCGCCTTGGGTTCATTTACGTTTGCATGTTCTCCCCATGCTTGGTGGGTTGCCTCTGGGTACTCCGATTTCCTCCCACAGTCCAAAGACATGCAGAATAGGCTAATTGGCGTTCCCAAATTGCCTGTAGTGTATGAATGTGTGTGATTGTTACCTGGAGGTCCTACCATGGTTGCAAAAATGGGAATGGTCACCATTGGCATCCACAGTCCCTAATATGACTACAGAGGTTCCTAGATGTTCTTAGTTAGTTCTTAAGACTGGGACATTGATTTTTTTGACATTGAAGTCATAAAACTCTTAAATGCACTCAGGTTTGTCTTTTGGATTTTGGTTAATGTAATGTAGTGACCTTAAAACACTGTCTTGTAATCTGAGTACCGGTTTCAGAGAATAGCCACATTTACATAGCAGCGATCACCCACTATATTGCAATGATGGATGATTTGTGTGTGTGTTTTTTTCTTGTTAGACCATTGTTATTCATTGAATGCTACAGAGAATTATGGTTCATTCAAACTGTCCTGACCTCTCTCATTGAGGTCTTGCCATATAACTCCAGGACTTTGATCATGGACACAACTCTCTTTTTAAAGAGCAGAAGAGTTGCACATGGTCCACATACCTCACAAGGGCGGTTAGTTACTGCATATTTCCAAGCTAGCATCTATTGTCTAAATTTAGAGCAGGTATGCCTGGCCAGCGCGCATTTCATATATAAAACAGTTGGGCCGAGAGTCTATTGTCTCCCCAGAGTTTGACTGTGTGCCTGCAGGATCTCAGCCACCATCATAATGGTAGGATATCATTCGACTCCTGGTTTTATTAACAATTTAATAGTGATAGATTAGCAAGAAATTAATTAACGTTACTGATGCATACAGAGGATCGTGGATAATAACTGTGCCAAGGTCAATGGCATGTGGGATAATAAATTGAGGATGATGTTGAGGTATTATTTTAAGATTTAACACGATTTAACTCAGCATAAATCAATGTTGCAATTTTGTTTATGGATCATGTTTCGGACACAGCAAGATGTACTGATAGGAAATTCATAAATAATTGTATGAAAAGGTATTAAAGGTATTAAATGAAAGGGGTAAGGGATTAGGTTAGCTGTTGCATCCTTTCTTATGCAAGTATTCAAATGAATTCCAAAGAAATTGTCCTGGATCAGTGTTACACGTTCACATTCTTAAATACTCTGTGTGAGATCAGGTTTGTTTGACAGAATATGAAACAAGTTAATATATACTGTATAATGAGAAAATAATTGCCAAAATTCTGACAAGTTTACTCTTGTATACATTGAGGTTGGGGTGGAATTTTCCATTTATACATTTTTATACATACTGGGCTTACTTTACTGTATCTATCTTTTCTTAAAACTAAATGTGTGAAGAATTTTGCATAAGTCAAACCAAAGTAACAATTCCTGTTTACAAGTACACTGAAACTGCTTAGAGTGCATCCTAAATGCTGTGTGCCCTAAATTTATTTTCTGGCAACGCAGCTTAGGAAATGCAGAGCACCTTGGGTGCCTTAGATACAATCTTCTCTTGCTAGTTTTGTGTGGTTTTTTCCCGTTCCAATTGACATACTGTAGCTAGTATTATTTTAGATTTGTTTTGAATCATTTTAGTTTAATACGAAGAGCAGGGGTAGCTAGGTGGTTAACCCTTAATCGGGTGATGCGCCACACATTAGGTAACTTACAAGTGCCAGTATCAGTACATTATATCTAATACGACATGTTTTTTTGGTATTTTTGCACATATTTAATGTTTAAATAAATGTGCCTTGAAATGTATCTGTGATATATCTACTTTTTGGAGAACTTATTACTCCAAAAATTCGGAGTATTTCAGTGAGTGCCCAAGAAAAGGATGCTGGACTGCTGATCAGAAGGTCCCCACTTCGATCGGTGGCACTGCTGGGCCCTTGAGCAAGGTCCTTTACCCTCAACTGCTCAGTCCCTGTAAGGAACATAACAGATAAATGACAGATATCTCTCCACGGGTGGGAAGCATTTGTCGCCTTGTGCCACATGGACAGGCCGTTAGCTTAAGTTTAACATGAAATGATTGTCAGACTTTCGACGGCTCATAGTGCATCAAGGGCTCGTTACATTAGACCACCCGGTCCGCACACAACTTGGCACAGGTTTTGCACCGGATTCCGTTCCTGATGCAACACTCCCATTTTATCCGCATCCAGTGGCTGGAGTTTGGACGTGTGAATTGAACCCGGGCCTACCACATTTTCACAAAAATATTTCTACGAAACTTGTGAAGCAAATAAGCGACTAAGTGATCAGCATCCCCTTGAAAACGCCAAATTACTTGCAGTAATGCTAATTTTGTTATTGCTTAATGTGTCAATTAGTCATGTTGTTATGGCACTGCACCTACTGTAGGAGTCTAACTATATGAATAATTATAGGTTATAATATTCTGCTATATATGTTCATCTAGGGAGAGAGTCATATAACTCATTATATGAGAAGTTACCAATATAAAAATGACTGCAGAACATAATACAAGTACAAAAAAAAACATATTTGTATCCAGAGTCACACAAGAATTAATATAATTCCAATCATATGTTTAATTTAATGCTTTTAATGACCTCTGCTGATGTTCTCCAGGCACCCAAAAAGGCCAAGAAGAAGGAGTCCGCCAGCTCCAATGTGTTCACCATGTTCGAGCAGTCTCAGATTCAGGAATTCAAAGAGGCAAGAGCCTTTTCCTCATTTATCCCAACGTGCATGATATACGATATTTCCAAACAATACAAACCATAACTCACAGCGAGCTCTGAGCTTAACAGCCAATTCCTTGGCTGAGACCAGACCTCGGCTATAATCACAGTAATTTACAGTGCACATGATGGATGGACTCTTAACACATTAGTCGTAGCACATTTCTTTGATATATAGAGAGCGGATAATGTATCTTGAGTTAGTGTGTTGTAAATGCCTGCAGGCGTTCACCATTATGGACCAGAACAGAGACGGATTCATTGACAAGAATGATCTCAGAGACACTTTCGCCGCTGTAGGTAAACACTTTCCGTTTCTCAAGTAACAGTTTAACGGGTGAATTTACGACCGGGGTGCCATTTGGGTCCAACTGATATTACAGTTACATATGTATGGAAGTTAAAGACATTTTCAATATTTTAAACAAATATCCTTGCTTTGAATAAATAACTTAGAGCATTAATGAAAACCTGTAAAGGGTTTAGAAAAGACCAACTGTGCCTGTTCCAGACCACTATAATTACACTTATATCATAAAAATCACATTATTGTCATTGAAATATATTTAACATGTGATGCTTGAAGCATTTTCTCCATGGCTTGTCAGTTATAAGTTATGAACAATGTACACTGTAGTCACAAAATATTCAGTCAACACTGTTACAGTGTTAACACACTGAACCGTATCAAAGTCAAACAGCAAATATCTTCCAAATTTCACTTAAATTATTAATAACTAAACATAAATCTTGGGTGAACTATTAAAATGTGTTAAATCCTTCAGCAAGGATGCTAATTAAGTATGTTGTTTTTTGTACAAACTGCGTTCGAGTCAAACCGAGACTTTTGATTGTGTTCTTACAGTTATGAGAGTAAAAACTCCCTTTATTTTTATATATAATCTCCTGCTACACTAATGCACTTGTCCCAGTGTTTTACTAGTCTTTGGACACCATCAAGGTTGAAGATTTTCTCAGTATATTAGAGCAATGATTAGACTTCCTGATTTATATCTGAAACACTGGCCTCCTTTAGTGGAAATGGCTTGGAGCGAGGTCAGGACTATACAGGGATGTGGCGATATCTCCTGCCAGAGTTCCTGTAATGTGCAAGTGGTGTTGGTGAACGTGTTGTGTACAGTTCCTACAGACAGATGCGTCTCTTCCGCAAGTTGGTGACACGTTATCCGTTTTCCTGATCGATTTTCAGGTTAATTTCATGTTGATCGATATGATGCTTGACGACATGCTGAATGTTCACGGGACCTGTAGTGGGTTTAATGTCGTCATTCATGGATGTATTACCTTCTTTAAAATGTTTGCGCCATTCAAAGAGTCTCATCATTGTTCTGTGCTTGAAGTCTTCTGTAAAAGTCGATCTCTTTTTATTCATGAGAAAAGTCCTGGTTTGACTTGAACGCCCCTTCTATTTGCTAATTCTTTGCTAAATAAAAAACTCGACCCTGTGTCTCATACCCTCTCATAAACGCAAGCTACCTTGTTTTAATGACATGGTTTCCTTAAACAAGTATACGCATTTTAAATCATTTAAATAATTCATAATTTTTAATAGATTCATTATTGAAAAATGCTTAAACAGTAAAACTTGCTAGGGGCTACGAAGAAAATGGAAGCTACAGTAATGGCTTGATATGATGTTGAGACAGGATTCTGGATCACAAGAACCACCGTAACATGTACGGCATTTTAAAATGAGAAGTCCAAATGAGCATTAGCTCTTGTTTTCTCACTCATGCTTCCAGGTCGTCTGAATGTAGGTAGCGATGAGCTTGATGACATGCTAAAGGAAGCTCCAGGTCCTATCAACTTCACAGTGTTCCTCAGCATGTTCGGCGAGAAGCTCAAAGGTAAGCTACAGCTTCGGTTAATATAGCAATATAGCTAATATTCAGCTTCAATGAATGCACTCCCAGTTTATCTAATCTAACTAGTAAAAACTTTTTAGGTACTGACCCAGAGGAGAACATTCTGAATGCCTTCAAGATCTTCGACCCAGAGGGAACTGGTGTACTGAAAGGAGATGAGTGAGTTTGTTTGTTCTTGTACAGTGGTCAAAAATGGATGGATTGATGGATGTAAACCGTTTTGGTCCAAAGTTGCAATACGACGAATAAAGATGTCTTCTTGGTCTAATGTTGATTTGATTGGATATCACAGTAGCATAAACAACCACACCTCTTACTCACGCTACTCTTATAAAAATAAATTATTATATGCAGTCATGCTCCTGACAATTCCTTAGGACTTTATGACAATCCTTATGATCATCTTTTACCTTATAAATGTTACAACCTCCACCCAATTGAGATGATGTCATGATGAAAGTACACAAAATTGACCAGAGCACTGAATAGTGAAGGTGGAGGTAAAACCAATATACAGGGTGTCCACAAAGTCTGGGCACATAGGAATGGTTTAGCAGTGAATAAAATCATGGCTGTTGTTCAGTGACGAAGCTACGTTTTATGTAAATGGTCAACAGACAGAACCTTCAATACTGGTCTCGAATCAATGCAGACCTATTCAATCGAGTTCACCTTAATTTTGCAAGGCACATAAAATTATGCATTGAAAATGATGGAAATCATATTGAAAATATTATTTATTAACATTAGAATGAAATAAAAGTTGGATAAAAGCAATATGTCGTACATACTGTACAGCTGCATCACATTTATGCTGATATTCAGTACAACAGCACTCCCTCTCATGTGATATTCCGCAATTATGTCCAGGTTGTAACACTACAAAATGTAGATCATATCAAGGGGTGAATACTTATGCACTGCTCAATGATTTGTTCTTAATTTTTTTTTCTTTTGTTGTTCAACAGGATCAAGTTTTACCTGATGACTCAAGCAGACAAATTTACAGAAGCTGAGGTGAGCGACAATGAATGTACACTTCTTAGGGTGCTTTTTATTACAGGGGAAAAAAATGGACTGTGTACTTTTATAAATAAATAAATAAATGAATGAATAAATTAATAAATAAATACATATGAAATTCTTGAAAATTGTAGCTACTATAGGGTACATAGAAAAACTTGCTAGCTAGGTTAGCTGTATTATTATTATTATTATTAATAGTAATTGAAAAACTATAGTCGATTGAAATATTTTAATTTATATTTCATATATTAACGTTTAAATGAGTCACTAACAAGACTAATCTTTCACTATCATTTAGTCCTCCATTCTGCTAGTTAATATTTCAGACAATAGATTTAATACAATACACACACACACACACACACACACACACACACACACACTATCAAAAAAGGAAACACAACATCAGTCTGGTATTATCTGCGCATTTCCTCTCTCTCTCTCTCTCTCTCTCTCTCTCTCTCTCTCTCTCTCTCACACACACACACACACACACACACACACACACACAGACACACACACACACACACTCATGCACACAAGAGTCACTCATTTTGTGTAGCAGCTTTCATGCACCATATATCAAAGCCTTGAAAATAAATGCCTATATAACACACACTAACACACACACACACACTCATTCACGCACACACACATAAAAACAAACAAGCCCTCTGTTCCCATGGCAGCAGTGTGCAGTAATCTGATGGCTGGCTTCCCATGGCACCCTGTTCTGACTCACTGATGGCTCATGTGATTACAATAATCCATCTTCCTGTCAAATACCCCCCAAAACCCCGCATAGGATAATGTGGGGGAGGGGGCAAAATGAACGAAGAAAAATTGCTTAGGCACACTTTGGCTCCCATGTGTCCAGCAGATGAGCGGCCATGCTGCGTTGGCAGGGTAATGGACGCTCGGGAAGGAGGGGGGGTCCACAGGGGCTCGTGGGCAGCGCTCTTGATCAACCATGTGGGTACACACAGGAGACATGTGCTCACGCTCATGATCAAACGCTGTGCCACTTGTTCCCTATGGACGGGTCCCACTGGGTTTATTCCGAGTTCGGTTTCAGCTGACAGGAGCAAGAAAAACACACACGCACACACACACACACACACACACACGGCAGCACAGTATGCAAGGCAGAGAAGGACAGAGATTGGAGGCCACTGTGGCCAGGTGAAACAGGGATCAGATATGAGACCGAGAAATAAATTATTGTAGCAGATTCGAAGATGTATTACCTGTTTTTTGTCCACCAGAAGGTTGATAGGGCCATCATGAGCACGTTGACAAACTAGACAACATGGTATCAGGGCATACTTACGTATCAGTATTAATAATTCATTACCTTATCTGCCATTAGTGATGAAAAAGCTCAACCATGATATACTGTAAAAGTAATGTACTTTTTCTTTTAAAGGCCACCTTATACATAGAGCTCACATATAGACTTTGTCTTTGTCTGTCAAACTGACATGATGAGTGGCTTTAGGAATTCAGTGAACACAAAGGAACCACCCATAAAGAAATGGTATCATGGTAGCCTAAAAGCGGCTGTACCATATACAGTACGTACACTGTTTAGTGGAAAAAAAGTCGAACACTTTTAGATTTCATTCGGTCACCATTAACAATGTGGCGGCCAGTTCATATGTGAAAAAGATACCTCATGTTCCCAGAACACTCTTTCACAACTTGAGTCCTGGAATACACCCGCGCCATCAGGGGAGAAAAACTTTGTAGATGTGATAACCTGGTCATTCAGTAAATTCAGGTCGTCAGCAACCCCAGATCATAATACTGTCTCCAGAGGCTGGTACAGTGGACACTATGCATGATGGGTGCATCGCTTCATGAGCTTCCCTTCTTCCCCTGACATGCCCATTGCTTTCGAATAGGCTCAATCAGAACTTTTCCATTGCTACAAAGTCCAACCTTTATGCTCCCTAGTAAATCTAAGCCTTTTTTCTGATGAGTCTCACTAACAAGTGATTTTCTTATGGAGACACAGATGTTACGTTCTCATCACATTGTGTGTGTATGGAAGTCCTGTTACTTTCTTTGTTGAGTTTTCTTTTACCATTCAACATTTATATAGAGTGTTTATCTCTATTTTTGTTTCCTCCACCATATTTCTTTCACAAAGTTATCGGTTTAGCACTATCCTTCCAGGTTTTGTGTTTATGATAATGTGTTTATGGGTTCTTAATCCAGTTCCAGTAATTTCAAATCTCCTTACTAGTTTTCTTTGCTTGACGCAGCCCAATAATTTGACCCTTCTGAAATGACAATGTTTTTTTTTGACCAGACAGTGTTGAACTATACCATAAATACTATACCATGGTATTTTTGCCAGTACCATGGTATTTACAGTATTTGCTGATATAGTTCATGTACCATGCTAATGTACATGGTTTTAACATGGTGGAACCATGTAACTTTAGCTTTAATTCAGTGGTTCATGTACTATATCAGGGTACATGGTTCTACAGTACAGTACATATAGTATGGTTTCATTATTATATGTATGTAACAGTAATGAAATACTGTAGTGTAGGTTGAAACTCTTAATAATATATATACTCTTAAATATAATATGGTGCAATATGTACAAAATTTCATATTAGATACCTGCTGAACATTTTGTACACAAATGTTACTACGAATTGTTACTACGAAAGTACTATGATATTCAGAAAAGTGGTGTATCCTGTACACTGTACCCAGTGAAGTGCCACTATCCTTACCCTGGTATGCTATAATGTCCTATGGTGCCTACCATGGAAATATACCACGGTATGTACTGTAAGTTATATTACATACCAGAGTAAAATTTCTTATGGGCAAACACAAATGTATGCAATGTGGTATTTTGCTTGAGGTCACAGATATGACTTAATATGAACCTGAAAGAAAAATAATTAGGTTTTCCTCCGGGTATTCCAGTTTCCTCCCACAGTCCAAAGACATGTAGGTTAGGCTAATTGGCGTTACAAATTGCCCATAGTGTGTGAATGAGTGAGTGTATGTGTGTGTCTGTGCCCTGTGATGGTCCAGGGTGTACCCTGCCATGTGCTCTAAGTCTCCTGGGATAGGCTCCAGGCCCCCTGTGACCCTGAATACAGGATAAAGCGGTATAGATGATGAGTGAGTGAGTGAGCGAGAAAAATAATTAGTCCTAATTTAGTCCTCAAGCCTGACACAATGTGAACGTGCTAATTTTTATCACATCCTTGTTCACTAGACATATCGATAAATTTGTGATCTTCTTGTAGCACAGGACAAATGTCTTCGAGCACATGCATCACTATTTTCACCTAACTCTACCAGGAAACTGATTAAGCTCTTGGGAAGAATTATACCCAAGAGATATCCACCACAATATCCACCACTTTCTTTATCATGCATTTAATTTCAACCATCATTATTTGCTTCACTCACTCTTCTTGCAGATGACGCAGATGTTGCAGATGTTCCCTCTGGATGTTTCCGGTAATCTGGACTACAAGAATCTCTGCTATGTGATCACACATGGAGAGGACAAGGAGCAGGAATGATGGGACAGGGAAATAAACTTTGATTCATAATCGCATTTATTGATGTCATTGTTGTTATGTATGTTTGTGAATAAGCTTTGAAGACCATTGTGTATGTTGTGGTGAAGGTGGATAAAGACATTTGGGATTGTACAAAGCCTCCATCTTGTGGAATAATTCATTCTGGAAATGTTTGCTGAAAAGAAAGGGGTCTACTTTACATGGTGGCAGTACTGTAAAGGTTAAACTGCTAGCTACCGGTCATTTCAAGACAAGAAAATAAATGTAAGATATAATAGTACAATAACATTACAAGTTGGCACAGCTGGTAGCCCTGTTGCTTCTAAGCACCAGGGGAACTGGTTCAGTCTTGGGTTTTCTGTCTCTGTGGAGTTTCATCCAGTATGTCCTCACCATGTCCCATGTGTTCTCCAGTTTCCTCCCAGTAGGTGGATTGTGTGCATTTAAGAGCAAACAACAACAAAAAAATATACACCACTAATCTCATATCATTGTCAAAACCACTTTGAGAATCTTGTTGAGAATCATAGAAGGAAATAAACAGACAAGAACCAGACACATTACACTTAAATTTCAATATTTAGCTCATTTGGCTGATGTTTTTTATTCAAAGCAACAACTGATAAAAGGAACACCTGAAGGTTAGGAATTTTGCTCCAATTGTGGTATCTTGGTGCTGGGATTTGAACTCATAACCTTTCAGTCAGTAACCCAATTCCTAAACCCCTGCCAGAAAGCCATCTCAGAGCACACTACTTATCTCAGAGAGGCTACACAGATCAACATTCTCAGGAAGAAAGATGAACTGATCAGTGATTCCTATCCAGGTTCCTTCTGCATCATGCTGATGGTAAGATCAGAATTTGGAACAACCATTTTGTAGTATAGGGCATGTTTTCCTTGAATGCACAAAAGCTTCAGATAACCATCGTTGATGCCATTATGATTACAATTTATCACAACACACAGGGACTATTTTAGAATGTACTTTGAGTTAAAACATGTTTTATCTCAGAATGGCTTCAAGAACATTTTATTTGCTTCAGTGGCTTCTGGTATCTTTGGGATTATGTTAAACAGGGATGTTCACATCATGACTGCACAGAAATACATTTTACTGTGCAGCCCATATGATCCAACAGCCGTGCACAAGCAAATCCAGAATTTTGGAAACAGCAGAATTCATGCTGTTTCCATGAACTTGGTGATTTTCTTAATGAATTTGTTTAAGTCAAATTAATGTTTTAACTAAATTTTCAAATGTTCTAATCACAATTGTACAGTCTCACATCTACACACTGGCTTATCCTGTATTCAGGGTCGCGGGGACCTGGAGCCTATCCCAGGAGGCTTGGGGCACGAGGCAGGGTACACCCTAGACAGGGTGCCAATCCATCGCAGGGCACATACACTCACACACTCATTCACACACTACAGGCAATTTGGGAACGCCAGTTAGCCTAATCTGCAGGTTTTTGGACTGTGGGAGGAAGCCCACCAAGCACAGGGAGAACATGCATACTTCATGCACAAAGAGACGGGAATCGAGCCTGGCCGGGAATCGAACCCAGACACTGAAGGTGCAAGGTGACAGTGCTAACCACTACACCACCCAATCCATCACTGAGCACACATCAACAAACATACTTATACATTCACACACAATTAGCATGTGTTTTGGAATGTTGGTGGAAACTGGAATACCCAGAGGGAACCCACCAAGCATAGGGAGAACATTAAAAACTCAACACACACAGACCCGAGACGGGAATCGACTCTGAAGGTAAGAGGACACAGCGCTAACCACAGTGCTACCCACTCAGATTCTTATATATGTAGAATGTAGAAATTTTTTTAAACCAATATGAAGAGAAAACAGCATTTTACAGGAATAAACACCTCACACGTGGGTAAACAGGCAGCATGTCGCTAAAGGCTGAGATATGGAATGAATAGAGGATTGAAATGTCAGATAAACAAACTAATTTAATACATACAGTAGTCCTGAGTGGTAATACATGGTTGGAATTACCACAGAATTTTCAATGCTGACACGTTCAACATACAAACATGTTTGTCTTTTGCTAGCAAGAAGCTAGTTAGCAAACTCAGTTGAGTGATATGTTTTTTCTCTCCAGTGGCAAACAGTTTGGTCGATGTTTTCAAGCCAGTAACAAGCTAAAGCTAATACTACAACTATATACAGTATAACTCATTTAAACAGAAGACGTTTTGCTTTGTTTATTTCTGATTCTGTGAGAAGCCATGTCGATTTGATGTCTCTCCATAAACAGGAAAAGAACTCAGATCTGGGAATAATACATCCAGTTCATACATCTCCGTCAACTTGCAGTGACAATTCATGTAACAAACAACACGGTCCCCATCTGATCTGTTAAAAAAGGTGTGCATATAATGAACATTATGTTATTTTTAATATCCTTTAAATATCAGAACCGTTGTTTGCTACAGATGGCACTGTTATTATTATTATGAGTAGTAATAGTAGTAGGCCATTCTAACAGACACTCTAACACGTGGGTAAACGTGTCATTTTTAGATTGTATTGTGTAAGGACAAAAAAAAAAAATCTGAATTGAAATCAACAATTTATATAATTAAAAGTAAGGTTTTGTCTGTACATTAGAACTCGCTTTTTCAATTATATCTTTATGTTTCATGCTGTACATTGGAGGACCAGAAAACTTACTGTCTGTCTGTCTGTACAGCCAGATTTAGTCACAGCATCACACACAAAACTGGTTGGACAGAATTTAGTGAATCTTTTGTTGTACTTAGATATTTGCCTGAACCTGCACCATAAGTAAAATCTAAATGTTAAGTAAAAGCGATGTTATGATGCTAATAATCTATTTTAAAATAAGCTACTAATAAGCTCCTTGCTCAATGTAATCTGCACCAATAGATAATAATTAGTAAAGCTAAACTGAATATGTTTACTGGGACCAGTTCATGTTTCTCTTTCCCATTGATAAATAAAATGAAATAACAGTAACTTCAAAATCTTGTTGTGAACTAGATAGATTTTGTACAATTTCCTAATATTTAGCCACCAATCTAGTGGTAACCTATATCATATAATGTTGTAACATCAAACAAAATCTTTATTGCAGGCAGATATGTACTGTACATGGGCTTCAACCTAAAATAATATTATCGCTGATTACATTAAATTTAGCTTTCAACTCTTACTAAAGAAATCTTAACCTGGGTCCTTATGTTAGTTGTTCATAAAGAAGAAGAAGAAAAAAATCCTGATTATTATTACTGATATATATATATATATATTTTTTTTGGTTTGCTAGCCCTAAGCACAGCCGTGTAACTGCTCTCTCAATCCGAGATGATGAGTATAACTCAAAATTATTCCAGTCATGAAACTGAAAACTCATTCAGCTACCATGTAATAATAAGGCATATTGTATATCCAGAGAGAAAAAGTCTAGTTTTGCTTTTGCATCCTGAAAAAGAAACATTGGATAAAAAAAGTACACAACCTGACATTTAATAGGTATAAAAAAACAACAACAACAACCAGATGACACCATAAAGTCAAAGAAAGATAATCATTTATTAAATGACATAATTATTTTTTTTTGTGTGTGTGTGCACCGATAAAAAAAAAGAAAAAAAAAGCAACCTCCATAAACAAACCTCGGATCCATTTTTATTGCCATGTCAGCGCCATATCAACTTGACGCCAGAGTGCAAAAAAAAAAAAAAAAGGTAAATATTGGCTAAATACAAGGCAGAATATACTAACAGCCATGACAGCATACAGTCTTCAGTACAGTACAAAGTCAGGTCATACTTTTATATTGTGAAATATCACTAACATGGCTGTTAACTACTGTATGAGACCAACCTGGTTAAATATTTATATTTATATATATATATATATATATATATAATTTTTCAACTGAACCAGCAGTGTACTGTACCACCGCTTATCAGCTGCTGATGTAAGAAAGAGGTCAACTTACAGTATGGTAAGATCCTACAGGCTACAGTCGAAGTAAAACCGATAATTCAAACGCATAACATCTAAGCTAAAATGACAGTGAAGTCGTTAAATAAATGATTGGAAACGGGGCCCTAATGCTCGGAAGTCAGTGCACACTGTAATCTCGTCTCAGTGCTAATGGAGCGTAAATGAGTGAGACAAATGTTATCTGGGAAAGCGGCTTTTGAAAACAATTGGCTTATAAATAGGGCAATCCCATTACAGCAGAGCACCGAGTCACGGAGACATGTTTCGTTATCTTAGAGTAAGTACGCTATTAATTTCCTTTCTACAGAGCCAGCTGTACTCTCAGCAAACCTACTCGGGAGAAAAGACGGTCTGCGGCGGCAGACAGGGGAAGCTGTAGTCCGACTGATATGTTTGTTACACTTACACGCACGGTAGGGCGAGACAAATAATACAGGAGAAACCAGAACAGAAACACAACGAGAAAGCCAAGACCACGGGGAATCAAAGCCACGGTTGCAATTTAGCTGACAGAAAACATCCCACCAAATCCGAACAAGCTGTTTTCAGAACTGCAGAAACAAAACAATAGGTGGCTGGGGTGGTTTTTTTTTCTTTTTCTTCTCTTTTTTTTTTTGAGGCTGATCCAGATGTTTCTCATTTGACGATGTTTTATTTGGAGCTGCCTAGCAGGCAGGAGCCTCATTTGTTCCTTCCCGACTCACTACAGCCTTAACGAGCTTAAGAACCGAGAACAAGCCCGAAGGACGCTGACGAGCCATCACCAGGTGGAGTGCAGGACCTGTCTACGAGTGTGCGTGTGTTTACTGGGTATGAGCAAGAGCGAGCGGAGTGCAGAGACAGCAAGATGACAGTTCATAAACTAGAAAAATCTAAACTTACAAAGAGTACACACACACACACACACATACACCCAAGTACAAATATAAAAACACTTTCATGTCTTATAAAAAAAATTACGATTCATACATTGCCTTGTGAAAACTGTACAGCAAAAACAATTTCCCTATAAATGATGGAAAGTTCACGAGAAGTTCACGAGATTAAGTTCACTATTAACAGCATTGAATGACAGATACACAGAAATCACTAGCGTGAATGTCAAACACTCCTCCTCTTTTGCTGGCTGGAGTAGAGAGAAGAAGAAGAAGAAGAGCGAAGGCGCACTGATTCGGCCCGTTTGAACTTCATGGCCGGTAGACTGAGAGCATCTGACAGGCCGTCTAGTCCGGAGCCAGCCTCTGCTGGGTTCTCTAAAGGCAGAAAACACACACACACACACACACACACACACACACACACACACACACACACACCACACACACACACACACCACACACACACACACACACACACACACACACACACACACACACACACACACACACACACACACACACACACACAGCAGTTCAGCATTTCTCTTCATCCTTAACGTTATCCAGATTTAGTTCATTACATACACCTGTCCCGGGTGGTTTGTCTAATCTACCCTGTACTTCAGCTGCATTTCAATCATGTGCTCCGAGTCTCCACTACTTCCTTCCTGTGCAAGGTGTCAAAAAGGAAACCAGACTACACGCAAGCTCACTAATCATTCTTGCAAAAGGCAACACTGGGTACGTTGAGGAAGAAAAAGAAGAAGAAGAAAAAAAAAACTTATTCTATAAGAATCTCAGCCCCATTAAGAGACCAAACTGATGGACACTTGATAAATGGCTACAGGAGCATGAATAAGTAAAACGTTCCCATTACCGTGAATGCCAATCATGTGCTCCAGAATAAGCACTCGCTCAGCCAGGATCTTCAGTGCTTCCCTCAGCTGCTGAACTCCTTCACCCTGCAATCACATCAGCACAAGTCCATTCGAATTTCATCAAATGTGGCGAACGAGCCATTTTGCCGCATCGAAAATCTGTCTTTAATTCATTGACTGAAAGAAATCTCAAAATTTCTAGAGATCAAAAGCTAGAACGCTAGCAGTTAAACAATGTTAACTGATTTATAGGCTGCTAATTGTTCATTCCTGTCATTCCTTTAGCTTGATTTATGCTTCTGTGTCGAGTCTACGGCGTACAGTAGGTTTCGTGTAGGTAGTGCGTAGCCACGTTCCCTACGCCATAGCCTGAAAAGTGCACCTTTCTATAAGTGTAACCACACTTATAGCGGAGACGTGGACCACAACAACTCTGCTTGGTCCACCTGGTTACATCGCATTTCCGGCCTCTTCTTCTATGCTTCCATTGTTTTGTTTTTTTATTTATTCATTATGTTGACAGTTGAATAAATGTAGACCAAAATCAAGGAAAGATTAACCAGAGAAATTTGTAAATATGTATATATGTACGAATATTCTCCACCACACTATGGAGGCACATCCTTGGTTACAAACATCTGTTTGGACATTTCAGGGGTCTCCTCTTCTCCGATGTGTTTTCTCTTGTCTGCATTGAAGTAATTTCAATCTACTGGCTTCAATTCCATCAAAGATCCGCTCGGGTGCATTCGCCATTATTTACAGTAAAAAAAGGAAAATTCACCAGGGAGTAGTGATGAGACTTCTTAAGTGTCTTGGCGATGTAATTGCAGAGCAACATGGACAGCCCAGCGCACAAAAATAAGCTCTGCGTAATCTTGACGTAGAATCATACCTCAGGCTTTGCTTTAAGGTTCAAATGTCATATCAATATTAGTGTTAAAGCAGCTCACCTCATTAAGGCTTTCTCCTGGATCGCCTTTCTGCCCCTTGACACCCATTGGACCCTGTGAGGGCACAATAAGATGCAGGTGTGGCTCAAATATCAGATTCTTAGAAGCGAAAAAAGCATGCTTATGCTTGTGTATAAGAAAATACACTTACAGCCAAGCCTTGCTCTCCAATTAATCCTGGAGGCCCCTGGATAGACAAATATTTACAATTTACTGCAAGATAATACTCATAATAATAGAGCTACAGTTCTGAAGCTATGTCTTAGCTAAGCTTATTGCTGCATCTACAGTATGTGTGATAAAAGGACATGTTTAGTGTGGACTCTCAATATTAACTGGAGGTAGGACTCTTGCTTTTTTTCCGACACGCAAATTATTTTTAAAGGCTCCTGTTTTTGTTGCTTTTGCACCTATGATCCAAATGTAACTTTTCAGGCATTTTAGACGTTCATATACTGTATATTTGGGAATACAAACAAAAATGAGCCTGTTTATTTTCCTTTTTCCTTATTGCTGCTTCAACAAGCCAATTAGATTTTTTTCCTCTTTTTTTTTGACCTCATATAAAAAGATCCTCTCTCCCCGAATTGATCCTCAGCTCTAGATTTTTATGAAAGGGCGTGGCTCAGCAGTAGCTCATTTACAAAGACACAGAAACTGTGTGTTTGGAATAAGAGTGAAAAAGAGAGAGAAAACGCATTATCCGAGAGGTGTTTCAGCTGGACGGTTACAGTAAAATATGGGACATTTAAATGTAACTGATGGACCGAGTGATCTCTGATGAAAGCCGGTGTGATATACAGCTCTAGCCTATTTCATGAACGTTCCAAAACATTAAATCTAACAATAAACATACAAAACATATGTCTTTCATGATTAAATAAAACTACATTTTACCCGACGTGTTTTCATTGGAAAAAATGGCTCTGAATTCTGCCAGAACTTTGCTTTCATGAATCGTGACAGATCCACATCAGATCAAATGCAGGTTCTCTATCACCTTCCCTACAGATCACGCACTGGTGAAGGTGTCCTGTTTCATTTTTCATTCCCTCTACAATCAGTTCAGTCTAGAGATTGCTGCTTTTGCTCAACAGCCTCCTCCAGCTCCGCGGGCTGCGGCGTTACAGGGAGTGTATGTAAACAAAGCGCTGTTTGATCATGACAAACATGAGCTGGACACTTGAATATAAATGTAAGAATTATGAGCTGGAAAGAGCCGCTGGAAGAATATCAGATCTGATCTTCATTCACACGCAGAAATAGAGCCAGCGTTGCTCTTAGAGCTCAGTTTCAAACACATCGTAAATCCGGGATGCGCACTATGAACAAATCAAAAGATTCTCAAAAAATCCACCTGTGAGAGATTGCTCCTCTTGACGTCCCTTTCTCACTTTTATATTGTTAAAATGAGCGGACAAATTTAAGCAGCAGCCGGTCGTGACTGTGTATTTGGGTTACAGTAATTTTGACAGGCTTTCATTTTTTATCATATACTGTACTGTATATATACAGTATATTTCTAAATAGAAATCCATATTATCCGGTTGACAACACACAATCTCAGATTTTCATGTGAAAGTCAGAGTGGTGCACACATAGTATATTATCCTCTTCATAAGCACTCTTTCCCACTTCAGTTTGCTGCATTCCCAGCAGGAATTGATGGTTATCAAAACACTGTGATATGTGATATGGTTATTTGCAACATTATAGACGTTGGGACTAAATCGTTATTAGGCTATTCTCAGAATGACATGATGATGGGATAACATTGAACAAACCAAATGACATGATGATGGGATAGCTTTGAACAAACCAATGACTTTAAAACCATATTAATTGCCTAAGCAGGACTCAAAACTTCAGTCGCTGCAGTGAAAGCACTATGTGCTAACCACTGGACCAAAGAGAAGATGTTATTGGGGCTAGTAAACATGCAAACATAAAACAACATGAGATACACTCCCTGTGTGTGGGAAGCTGTTTTATCTGTCCTAACCTCCGATCAGAATACCTTTAAACCCTGTTAGAAACTTCACGGACCATGGATGTTGCGAATGGATGTTAATCAGCACAAACGCACCAAATAAAGGTTGAAATTAAGTTGTTGTTTTTGGTCAAAAATGACATTGTCCAGATGCTGATCGGCATTGCAACATTGATACAACCAAAGTTATAGGTATAAAAAGGTATAAAAGTCATCCAAGATTAGGGTTCTTGATGGGTTTTATCTTACAACAGAAATGTTTCTTTGCAGCATAGTGTCATGCACATTCGCTCCGCGACCGGCACGAGGACCCGGAAGTAAGACGGTCGCGCTTTCAGAAAGCATAAAAGGAAACAAGATGGCGCTTCACATCGCTCAGTCATTGAGTTCATTCATGCCTTCGCTATCGCTTCACCAACTATTTCGTGAGTACTCACCTATTCAGATCGCTTCCTTGATTGAGTGTGTGTTGCCAGAACGCGGGTTTATTTGTGTAGATCCTTGCTCTTTGTGTAAGAGAGTTCTAAGAGTAAATGCGTGGTTATCCTGCCTGCTCGCGCTGCTTCCGTGTTTGGGTTTACCGTCCACGCAACACGGGCTAACTGCTAAGGCTACTGTGTTCATCCCTCGGTTGCTCGTGACAGAATGACTGAGCCAAAGGCAGTAAACCCAGCGGAGTTTGCTCGCCTCTGCGCTGTGGTTGACCAGCATGCCGAACTGATCAATAAGCTCCGTGGTAAAGTCGTGTCTCTCCGAAAGGAGCTCCAAGACGAGGTGGCGGAGCTGCGGCAGGAGAACGTGACCCTCCGCGAGGCAGCTGTTCAGTCGGCTGTTGCCATGCCCCCTGCAGCGGCGGCAGCGCCGCCCCCTCCTCCCCTCTCTGACATTTTCATTGCTTTACCAGATAAGGGGATGGCACAGATGGGAAGTGCAGTGTGTTTTTAACAGCATTAGATCTTGTGTTTGAGTTCAATTCCACCAGGTACTCCACAGACCGACTGCGCGTTGCACTCCTCGTCTCATTGCTATCTGGGCAGGCAGCTGAGTGGGCCACGGCGGTTCTCAGGTCAGATTCGGACACAGCCTATTCATACGGAGAATTCACCCGCCAACTCAAACTGACCTTCGAACATCCTGCTGCTGAGGTGGAGACCGACAGCAAATTGTACCATCTGCGGCAGGGTGGGTCGTCCGTGAGCCGTTACACCGCGGATTTCCGTACCCTCGCCGTGCAGACCACCTGGGGGGACGCCGCCCTCCGGACGGCTTACTACGAAGGACTGGCTTCTCGCATCAAGGACGAGCTCGCCGGACGAGAGCTTCCAGCTACACTGGAGGGATTGGTTCAGCTCGCCCTCCGGATTGACCAGCGCCTGCTCGCTCGTCCGAAGCCAGCCCCCCGAACCCTGCCGCCCATCACGCCCCTTTTTTCACATTCCACGCCCCGATCACCAGCTTTCACCACCACCACTAGGGCGTCTGCCGGGTCTCCACCTCCCGCCGTGGTTGACCCGGGAGCCGGGGAACCTATGCAACTAGGACGCACCTCCTTGAACCCTGCAGAGTGAGAACGACGTTTCAGGGAGGGACTCTGCGCCTATTGTGGGTCAGCGGCACACCATAGAGCGATATGCCCTTCACGCCCGGGAAACGATCAGGCCCGGTGAGTCAGGGGGGCAGCTCACCGGGTCACCTCCATCTCGCCGTCACCACACCCAGCATCTCGCGTCTCATGGTTCAGGTACACCTCCAATTTGGCCACAGACGAGTCAAAAGTTCCGCGTTCATCGACTCCGGGGCTGCTGGAAACTTTATTGACTCCTCCTATGCCAAGAGATTGGGGGTGGAGACTGAGGCGTTATCCCAGCCAGTTCGAGTGACATCCGTCGACGGTCGGCCCCTTTCGTCCAGCCCTATCACCACCCAGACTCGGCCCATCATCCTCACCACTGACCAACACCAAGAAGAAATCCGCTTTCACCTCACCTCCATTTCCTCGCCACCCATCATCTTAGGATACCCCTGGTTATTGCAGCATGACCCTCTCATCTCCTGGTCTCAAAACCGGATCCTGCACTGGGGCCCGACCTGCCTCGAACTCTGCCTACAAACGCCGGCTGGGACGTGCTCTAGGTAGTCCGAGGCCCCCGATGTTGACACCAACGCCATCCCTCCTGCGTATCGAGACCTGGCTGAGGTCTTTTGTAAGAGACGTGCCGACCATCTTCCTCCACATCGCCCCTACGACCTGGCTATTGAGATCAAGCCAGGTTCCACTCCACCCCGCGGCCGTCTATACTCTCTCTCTTCCACCGAGACGCGGGCGATGGAGGAGTATGTGTCCTCCGCTCTCCGTCAGGGTATCATCCGACCCTCTTCCTCGCCCGCCGCCGCAGGATTTTTCTTCGTAAAGAAGAGTTCGGGCGAATTACGTCCTTGTGTTGACTATCGGGGGCTAAATAACATCACCATAAAAAACCGACACCCGCTGCCTCTTACCAACTCAGCCCTGGACGCCCTCTCTGGTGCCACCATTTTTACAAAGTTGGACCTCCGGAGCGCCTACAACTTGGTGCGTATCAGAGAGGGCGATGAGTGGAAGACAGCCTTCATCACCCCTAATGGACATTACGAAAGCCTAGTTATCCCCTTTGGACTCTGTAACGCCCCCGCAGCTTTCCAGCAGTTCATGAACGATGTTCTCCGGGACATGTTGGGAAAATGGGTATTTGTCTACCTAGACGATATACTCATCTACTCACGCACCGCCGAAGAACACATTCGACACGTCAGGGCTGTCCTTAAGAGATTGCTCGCCCACCGACTGTACTGTAAGTTGGAGAAGTGCGCTTTTCACAAACGCTCCACCACGTTCCTGGGCTTTGTCATCTCGTCCCAGGGTGTGGCCATGGACCCACAGAAGCTTGAGGTTGTACGTCATTGGCCCCTACCCAAGACTCTCAAACAGCTTCAACGGTTTCTTGGGTTTGCGAACTTCTATCGTCGCTTTATCCGGGGCTACAGTACAGTCGCAGCACCCCTAACCGCCCTAACTCGCCCCTCACCTCATCCCTTCCAACTCGACTCCACTGCCATCAGCGCATTCTCCAAACTCTGCCATCTATTCACCACCGCTCCAATTCTCCTCCATCCAGATGCCGACCAACAATTCGTTGTGGAGGTGGACGCCTCAGAGGTGGGCGCTGGGGCTGTTCTCTCCCAGCGGGGTCCAGACCAGAAACTACACCCTTGTAGTTTCTTCTCCAAGAAATTTTACCCCACTCAGCAGCGATACGGGGTAGGGGACCGCGAGCTGCTGGCCATAAAGTGGGCTTTGGAAGAATGGCGACACTGGCTCCAGGGCGCCAGAGAACCATTTATCGTCTGGACCGACCACCAAAACCTCATTACCATCAAGAACCTGAGACAACTCAACCCCAGGCAGGCGCAGTGGGCTCTATTTTTTGAGTCTTTTGATTTCCACCTATCCTATCGCCCGTGGTCAAAGAACATCAAAGCCGACGCCCTCTCCCGACAACATGAGGGGGACGTCCCCCGGGCGGACCCCGCGTCTGTCCTGCCACCTTCCAGAGTCATCGCCCCGCTCCGTTGGGAACTGGAGACGAGGGTTCGCCAGGCACAGGCCACGGAGACCGAACCGGCAAGGGCCCCGCCTGGACGACTCTTCGTACCCAGGAACATCAAGGCCGACGTCATCAAATGGGGTCACTCCTCGCCGCTGTCGGGGCACCCAGGCACACAACGCACCCTCAAATACATCCAGCGCGCTTTCTGGTGGCCCTCAATGGCCAAGGACGTCGAGGAGTTCGTTCGGGCGTGCCCAGTGTGCGCCAGGGCCAAGACCTCCAATCAACCAACACCAGGGGAACTCCAACCACTCCCAGTCCCCCGTCGACCCTGGATGCACATTGCCCTTGACTTCATCACGGGCTTGCCGGCATCCGAAGGGAAAGACGTCATCATGAACATAGTGGATCGGTTCTCCAAAGCTGTGCACCTGGTGGCCCTCACCGGACTCCCATCAGCTAAAAGGACAGCCGAGCTGATATTAGAGCACGTAGTCCGTTTGCATGGGTTCCCTAAGGACATCGTCTCGGACAGGGGGCCCCAGTTCACTGCACGGTTCTGGAAGGCCTTCTGCCGTCTGATCAATTCTACCTGCAGTCTCTCCTCGGGCTATCACCCCCAAACAAATGGTCAGACGGAACGGGCCAACCAACAACTGGAGCGCTACCTGAGGTGCTTCGTTGCCGACCGTCAGCACTCCTGGGCTCGCTATCTCATTTGGGCGGAGCTCTCCCACAACCTCCACGTCTCCTCCGCCACAAAGCTGAGTCCATTTGAGGTATGCCAGGGTTTCCAACCTCCGATGTTCGAACATCAAGAACCGGAGGTTGAAGTACCCTCAGCCCAACAGTTGGTCCGAAGGTGTCGGCGGTCCTGGACTCAAGCCAAGGAGGCCATTCAGCACACCAATACCCTCTACACCTCACAACATCGCCGTCGACACCCCCCGGGACGATTGTACCACACAGGTGACAAGGTATGGCTCTCCACCAAAAATCTAAACCTCCATACAGAGTCCAAAAAACCCGCTTACACGGTACGCCGGATCCTCGACGCGCGCCCTAGGGGCAGAGGTACTCAGTACCTGGTTGACTGGGAGGGCTACGGCCCCGAGGAACGGTCTTGGATTCCGGCCCGGTTCGTCCTGGACCCCGAGCTCATACGGGACTACCGTCGTCGGGTATCCGCCACCCCAGGACCGTCAAGAGTCGGTCCTGGACAGGGGGGTACTGTCATGCACACTCGCTCCGCGACCGGCACGAGGACCCGGAAGTAAGACGGTCGCGCTTTCAGAAAGCATAAAAGGAAACAAGATGGCGCTTCACATCGCTCAGTCATTGAGTTCATTCATGCCTTCGCTATCGGTTCACCAACTATTTCGTGAGTGATTGAGTGTGTGTTGCCAGAACGCGGGTTTATTTGTGTAGATCCTTGCTCTTTGTGTAAGAGAGTTCTAAGAGTAAACGCGTGGTTATCCTGCCTGCTCGCGCTGCTTCCGCATTTGGGTTTACCGTCCACGCAACACGGGCTAACTGCTAAGGCTACTGTGTTCATCTCTCGGTTGCTCGTGACACATAGTCACCCCAATTTGACCTACACTTTCACTTTGTTTGCAGCATACTGTATGTCAAATTTAAATCTGATCATTTGGTACAAAACAAGATCTGGGCAAGTATTTACAGGGGCTTTCCCACATTCCTGAGCACATAAGACGAATAACAATCAAAATTCTTGACATTTCTTAGTCACTCATTATTTAAGTCATCAAATGTCTCAAATAAAAATGTTAAGATGTACTAATGAATCATATAGGATTCAGCTACAAACTGTACCAGCCTCAAACTCTGCTGAAGTCTAAATAACTGTCTAAAACTATCACGAGTTACCTACCAACTGTTACAAAGTACCTACTACACCTTAAGAACTGTCAAAGATTCGTCCAGCACTGCTATGATTTCTTACATGTTAACAACAACCTGGATGCCCATGACTACAGTAACTATGAACCTGAAATTTTTAGCCACTGCAATTTTTGATTCATTTCAATAGGACTAATGTTTGTTGTCTGATTTGCATGGAGCAGCTATATTTCTTACAGGTTTCGGAATAGTAAAAACTACTAAAAACGTATTATAAGCATTGAAATGCTGTGTAACTTGTTTTAATCTTTTAAATGTCATGTCTCATACAAAGAAAAAAAGTTTTCTTTCTTTTTTTAAATTTCATTTCCACACCGCATTCCAGGCCAGTAGGTGGCAATACAGTAAACCACCACTTGCACATAAACACAAAAGGAGGAAGATGCAAGCGGATTCGAATTTCTGCAAAAACTAAGGTAGAGCATTTAAAATTTTGTCTAAATTATTGAAAAATTCTACATTTGAAAACTGTGTACTATCTATGAGAGAGTACAACAGTATGTAGTAGTTTGGATCTGATTTTTATCAGGTATGAGAGGTTTTTAAAAGGGCTCCAGTTATCTAAGCTGTCCATCATCATTAAACAAGGATTTTTCCAGGCCCTATGATTTATACAATCTTGATATAACGGTTTAGGATCAAGCACTTGTTGCAGTTCCTGTTTTACCATTTTGACATTTGAACAATGTTGTGTGTAAGCTTTGCAAAAAAAAAAAAAAAACCATCCCGGTGTTCTATCAGTTTTTCGTACTTGTCAGAATTTCCTACCGGTACAAAAAACAGATAGTTATACCGGTCATTATCCATTATCCAACATTATCCATAAGACTTTATACATAAGACTGTAAAAAAATGCAATACTCAGTTTTAACATGGGCAACAGATTCTGACACATGACGGTACTTGATCAGAATGTAATTCTTATAGTTTTAAAATACAAAAAAAAAAAAAATCACTCCAAACCTTCAATTTACAGGTCATCTGTTAAATATACGCATATGAATCAAATCAAATGTCAATTAAAAGCACAAAACTATGAAATACCTCAGTAAATCCGCACATCAGTGAATTTAAGCGTGACGTCTTTTTACAGCTCATGCGCAGAAAGGCTGGGTAGGAAATAATGATGAGCAGGATGAATTGATAGAACACCGGCCAAGTATGGAAACACAAGCAACTTGCTTGTGCGATGGAGAGGTACTCGGCAATCCTTATAAAAAAATCCTCCAAGCGATACAATGATATAACCCACGCGATCGCGTACTACATTGCCAAAGAAATACTAAAATAATTACTACAAAGTGTAGGAAAACAGTGGAGAGCGAGCTGCCGTCTGGACAAGCCGCACGTGTCCACATCAGCTTAAGTGTACATTTTAATGATAGCTGGAATCTAAAGAGTAAATGCTTGGACACCGCATATCATCACTGGTAAATTTATTGCGCAAACCAGTTGAAGACGGGCGATTTGGGATTTAGAGATACCAGAATAAAGAGAATTACAATAGTCAAGGCGAGATGTAATGAAAGCAGAGTCTTATAAGTGAGAAAAGGTTTGATTTTTGTAAGTGTATGGAGCTGATCAAAACTAGATCCGATCACGGTAGAGATTTGTTTATCAAATTTTAATTTGTCATCTAGCAGGAAACCTAAGTTCCGAACCTGTGAGGACCTAAAGGCTGTTAGAGGACCCAGATCAAAATCAGGGGCCTTCATGTGTTCCGAAGAGCTGAAGACTATCACCTCAGTTTTCTTTTCATTAAGGGATAGGAAGTTTTGAGATAACCAAGATTTAACTTCATCTAAACATGCTAACAAAGCAGCCATGGCCAAGCCATCATTTTTCTTAAAAGGTAAATAAATTTGAGTGTCATCAGCGTAAAAGTGGAAGGATACCCCATGCTTCCTAAAAATGGAGCCCAGTGGCAGCATGTACAATGAAAATAAAGTAGGAGCCAGTACAGAGCCTTGTGGAAGACCACAAGGAAAAGAAGAAGTCGACGAGGAGAAATCTCCTATACTAACCACATATTTTCTGTCAGATAAAAATGACTGAAACCATTTTAAGACAATGCCAGAGAGACCCACCCAAGACTCTAGTCTATTTAATAATATTGAATGATCAATATTGTCAAAGTCAGCTGATAAATCTAGAAGAACAAGGACCACAGAATCCCCCGTATCAGTAGCTAAAAAGATGTCGGTTAACACTCTCAGGAGAGCTGATTCGGTACTGTGGGCCGCCTTAAAACCAGATTGAAAATGCTCAAACAAACTGTTTAAAGCAAGAAAAGATTGAAGTTGAGAAAACACAATCTTTTCCAAAACCTTAGAGACAAATGGTAAAACAGAGATAGGGCGATAATTATTTAGGACAGATGGATCAAGTGAAGGTTTCTTGAGGAGAGGAGTAATAGTAGCTACTTTCAAATTAGTAGGAACGACACCTGTTGAGAGGCACTTATTAAAAAAGGACACTAGGCCCGGTCCAACCGAATCAATCAATCAGCATTTTTAAACATGTAAATCTTTATCAACAATGATTGCCGATTAACCATTAACAACTAACTTAGGTATGTCGAACAGTGAAAGATACCAGGGGTTTTAAAAAAATTGCTGGTCACGTCAAACCGGTACTTAGGAATTCAACAAAATTTTATGCCGCAACTACATTTCAAAAATACAAAAATACAACAGCACATGAGAATCAGGATGATACAAGATTCATCAACATACAGTATAGTAGAATAAGCTCTCACCTTTTCACCTCGGTCTCCTTTAAGTCCCGGTTCACCGGCTATGCCAGGGAAACCCCTCAGTGCCTAAAACACACACAAATAAGTAGTACCTTTGTGTATTTAATTTGTACAGAAGCTATAAGGTAGCTATGCTAATCTATGCTACCTATCTTATAGGTATAAAACCCTTAAATCTTCATAGATATACAGTATCACAAACAACTTTTCGTAAACAGTAGGGTAAATTCTGTCCATTTGAAAGGGCAAAATGGCCTTAAACCCAACTTTCCTGAGGTAAAAAAAGATTCCGGGTTATTCAAGATGGACGCCCTCATAACCTTTGAATATTCAATATTCAGCTACAAAGTTTAATTTTGTTCTAGTGTTCTTTATTTCTTTGTTCTACACACTGCTGAAGACCTGGATGTGATTTGAAGATTGATGTTTATATGTTTGGTGATGATTATAAATGAGACAAAAGTCCATTACTTGTTAGCTATGTTATCCTTTTAGAGTTTACCAAAAATTAGCAAATTTGCTAGCTGGTAGACTACACCTGGATTAAGGAGAACACTGTTGTTATTTAATATTTCACTAAACCAGTTCTTCAAAATGGACAAAAAACTTAAATTTTTAAAAAAAATAAATGTTAAAGATGTTTGTTTGTTTTAGTGTACAGATCTACTTACATCTTGCCCAGGTAAACCTGGAATGCCAGGAGCTCCAGCAGGACCTGGGGGTCCTTAACAAATACAGGTTAAAAACAAAACAAAACAAAAATTAAAGACTTTACATTTGGAAGTTAGAATAGTAGAATCTGATAATTTACTTTGAAATACTGAAATCCATTGTTTTTAATTAAAAACTGAGCACGTAGCAGAACATTCCACCCTGAACAACTTGCCTATTAATCTTTATAATTAACTTTCAGAGGTGTCTAAGAAAAATGTTTTACTTCCCTACATTACCCACAATGCTGTCTGTATTTCTCTGTTAATATTAATTTCTCACTAATATGAAATAGAAGGTGAGAAAAGGAGCTCTTTTGTTTTTAGGTGCAAAATCCTGCAGTTATCCCTTACGGTCGAGATTGTTTCATTTTCCCTCCCATTAAACACCATTGTTATTCCCATTAACACTGTTCCACTATGACCTCAGTGCATTCTCCAGTATAACCACTGATGTGCCATTGGAACAAGGAAAATACAGCACCAAATAACAAATTTGACCATTGCAAATATTTTTGTCAGGGTGGAGTTTTCCTTTAAGTAAACCTGTAAAAAGGTACTGCATTATAAACATATGTGTGTGTGTGTGTGTGTGTGTGTGTGTGTGTGTGTGTGTGTGTGTGTGAGTGAGAGAGAGTGTGAGATAGCGAGAGTATACAGTATTATAACGTACCAGGGAGGCCTGGAGGTCCTATACGACCTGGTTACACACAACACAAAGACAAATAGTATTAACATTAGAGATGAGGGAGAAATTTTTTTTTATAAAGATGCTCATCATAATCCTTTTGTGTGGAAATTCATGAATACAAAATATATTTTTAAAAATACATACATATATTTTCATTTGAGCTGGTGAAACGTCTCTGTGTGTAAGGTTTTCTGATATTGTGTGAACGTTCAAATACCTCTATGCCAATAAAACAACCCCTATTGCACTTCCTGATTCCTTGTATGGTAATACTGTACTTCCTACAGCCCGTGTCCAGATGAATATAGATATACATAGCTTGTGTCCCCTGGAACCATTTGTCTAACCGGAAAATGCTAATGTGTCTCTCTCTCTATGACTTACATGTTAATGACTTTTTGTCCTTTTGATGTACAGGACATATGTGACACAGGAAATCTTGCCCTCAAGCTTAGAAATGCTCTCTTTGCTTATAATGAACCGAGAACATAACAGACTGCATGCACATGTGTTTGTCCCTCTCTTGGTTCGGAACACCAGCCGGTAAACGCATCGATGTGCGGAGGATGCATCAAGTAATAATTCTTCCTTAACTTACCTTAAAACTTGACAAACAGGAAGTTGTCTTAAACTTGATACCATGTCTAAATGATCCTACACACTCTAAACTTTTCAAACATTGGTAGGCTGTACAGTGTCCCGTGTAGGAGGAGAGAAATTTGTGAAATTAGGAGAAAAGACATACCAGGTATACTTGCTGCTCTGTAAATGTAAATCTTTGATTAATTAAACATTAAACTTTAATCTCAGGTTAATTTGTATTTTTGTATTTAAATGCGTAATAGGTTTATAGGTAAAAAGCTTTAAGGTTATGACCCTTTTTCCTTGATTTAAGGTTTTAAAATTGTAACAAAATAATAATAAAAAAAACATTCATATCAAATCGTGATATTTATAAAATTGGTATACATGAAGAATCGCAAGACGAATCAAATCGGTACCTAGGTATTGTGAAAATATCTTATTGGGTGGTTCCTGGTGATTCCTATCCTTAATTGATCCTTAATTAGTTGTGTGACTCTCAAACATAGATCTTCACCTGTAATTTTCAGAAAAAAAAGTTTTTTAGTTTTTTTTTTTTTAAATATGGAGGACCTGTTTACTTTTGTACTGGGGTTTGTTGTGTTAGGATTTAGAGCTCAAAGGGGCATGTAGACCAATTACTTGGTGAGGAAATATAGTTATAGATGTATGGGGACATTTTGCGGGTCCTCTTTAGGATTCAGCCTTCTGACAAAAAAAACCTTACAAAATGGAAAAATGTTTCATTTTTGTTACTGAGGTTAACATAGCTACCCTTGGAAATCGTGTCAATTATACTGTAGGTCCTCAGAATGCTATTTAGCCAAACAGTGCGTGTGTGTTTGTCCCGGTGCCCACTAGCTGTCAGCAGTCATTACTGCACTCCCAGGCATCGATTGAGATCCAATGACCTGCCAAAGAATCCGTTCCAAAAACACACGAGAGACAAAGTCATGTCCTTTTAGTCCTGGAATTCCATTTGCTCTGGTCTCATAGGGATACGGAAAAGGGACAGCTGTCCTGTACACGCTTGATCTCCGTTCTTTCCCGATGAGGTTTGGATGGAATTGGGCCCACAAGCTCAACACGGCTGTCAGCGAGTCGTAGTCACATGGGTGAGTACGAAGGAGAGATGAATGATGTTACGCAGTGGAGGTGAAATGTGTGAGCTACATTTAGAGCCTTTATCCAGCCAAGTGGACCTTTGATTTGTACAGTCTGGCTGTGATCACTGACTAAATTAATTGTCCTACAGCTACGCCTTGTAACACATCCAAGCTACAGGCTCGGTAATTGGATTAAAAGTTTCTTTCTGAATAATCTTAACCTAACCAAGTCCTTTAAAGTGTTTAAAGAGAAGACCGTCCTGCTGTAATGTGCGGTGAGTGAAAACAGAATGCATTTGCATATACGAAGATGTTTTTAGGCATAATTCATCATTCAGATCATAAACATGAGCACCAGTCTGATCATAAGACATGCGCCCCAGGACACAAGAAAAGATAGCTTGGGTTTAACAAGGAAAGATAGCGCGACTAAACAAATACAAAGCATTTCGGCATTATGAACATTACATTATGAACGAACACGTCAAACCGAATGGCAGTGAAGTTGCACGTACATCCGAGTGCCGTTCAAAAATTTGTGTCTGTGCAAAGCCAAACAAAGTGAGTTTATGAGTTTTACGATAATTTTTAGTCAGTGAAAGCTGTTTTAAACGTGTCAACCCATGATGCGAACATTGTTTTGGTCAGGAGTTCGAAAGCTTTTGTGATTTTTCGCACATTGTTTTGTAATATTTTTTAAAAATTGCGGTGGATTATCTACTTTTACATAAATTCTTAAGGCAAAAATTTGTATTGCGATAGAAATTTTCGCATAAGAACTGACCTTCAGAACAAATTAAATTTGGATGTCGAATTACTTAGTTACTTAAGTTTATATATTGTGTATCTGTATTTTTAGTACTGAATACTATTTACTGGGCCTCCAACTATCCATCCATCTAGGAACCTCTGTAGTCAACTAGGGACTGTGGAGGCCAGTGGAGACCGTTGTATTTATTCTCATTTTTCCGACTGTGGTAGGACATCCGGGCGGCATGGTGGCTTAGTGGCTAGCACTGTTGCCTTGCACCTCCAGGGTCCGGGTTCGTTTCCCAGCCAGATTCGATTCCTGCTTATGTGTGTATGTAGTTTGCATGTTCTCCCCGTGCTTGGTGGGTTTCCTCCAGGTACTCCTGTTTCCTCCCACTGTGCAAAGACATACATATTAGACTAATTGGCATTCCCAAATTGCCCATAGTGTGTGAATGAGTGTATGTTTGTGTGTGCCCTGTGACAGAGTAATGCTCTGTCCAAGGTATACCCCGCATGGTGCCCCAAGTACCCTGGGATAGGTTCTGAGTGAGTAGCCCTCCGGTCAATATTCACATGCGCATTCATACACTACGGGCAGTTTGGGAACACCAATTAGCTTAATCTGCATGTCTTTGGACTGTGGGAGGAAACCAGAGTACCCGGAGGAAACCCACCAAGCACGGGGAGAACATACAAACTCCATGCACACAGACTCTGAGGCGAGAATCGAACCCGGACCTTGGAGGTTCATTACATTGTGGACAGTGCTAACCACTACTGTTACTCCACTACAACAAATATCTGTACTTTGTTCTTCACTGCACTTCCCCATGTTGTTGAAGTAAATAACATTTGTAGCCTCATCTCCTCACATCTCCTGCTCAATTTTACTATGACTTAAAGGCTAATATGAGCTAATAATTTTAATACCCAAGTAAACTTGGAGGTGAGTGCTTTTGTACTGTTAAGTAGAACTGTAAATGGAGGACATCTACTTTTACTTGAGTACTTTTGCATACCTTTACTTTAACTTAAGTACAGGATATGTGTACTTTCCCAAGACTGAAAGGAGTTATAGTATGGTTTGTGTTCTAGTAGTTTGGGTTGGGGAAAAAAAGAATGGTTTGAGACAATTTCGTTCTTTTTTCTTTTGTGATTGATGTTTATTTTGTTAATGTTAACTTAAATCTTACCACCATTTCTTTTTTTGTTGTTGTAGTTATTTGGAAAGTCAGCGCTTAAAGAAAAATATGTGGTAATTACAATGTGTTC
Organism: Clarias fuscus; assembly: GCA_030347435.1. Taxonomy (NCBI): domain Eukaryota; kingdom Metazoa; phylum Chordata; class Actinopteri; order Siluriformes; family Clariidae; genus Clarias; species Clarias fuscus. The sequence continues at coordinate 35,554,295 of CM059208.1, read as the reverse complement.
ATGTGGGTATAAACAGAAAACAGGTGAGATCAATCAAGAAATGCACCGATGCCCGGGAAGAGGCGGAGACGAGACTAAAATAAAAATAAAAAAACCCATAAACGTGTGAGAAACTGAGACACCCACGATTCAACTAAAATTTGCCAATGCTAGTGATTTTAATACGTTAAAGAACAACACAGAAAATGTTTCATTCCATAAATGTTGTAAAAGGGTCGCAAAACAATCTACTTCCTGTTCTTACATACATCTCAGCAGCTATAAGCAGTTGTTTCCCATCACCGGTCTCACCATTACCTTTGGTTTGAGGTTAATAAGAGGAAAAATTAGAGCCGCTCAGAGACTGTTCAGGAAACCACAAAGCTCATAGTTCTCTGTCCTGAAGCCTTTCCCATGTGGGAAACGCAATCAGTTAGCTTTATGTAATGTCAGAGCTGATCTTAATCAATACCTTGTGATCAGTCAGAACCATGAATTCAACAGTGCTGCGAAATAAGGCGCAGGTAAAAGAGGGGTGAGGAAAAACTAGACTAAAGGTAAGCCAGAGTATCTTACAGTCATTTGTTTGGTGTCTAGTGTTGAACCTTGTACTCATCCTCTATTTATACGTACAATATAATAAGTCCCCAGACTGTTGATGGCATGCCTTGCACTATGTGCGAAAGGGGCAAGAAAGTCCATATTCAGTCGCCTTCCACCCCCCCCTTCCCATGCCTCCAGAGACCCAGCAGGAGGTTTTTGCTCTTCTTGTCGAACGTCTGAGTCTCAGCACTGCCTCCAGTCCTGCCTCCAGCCTCAAGGGAACGCAGCCACCACAACCCTCTTCCTTCAGCTTCGAAAACATGTGAAGCTACTCGAGGAGGTTGGCCGCCTTGGCAGCGTCCCTCTGGAACCAATTTCTGGAGCTCTGATGGTCTTGAAGGGGGGTAGGTTCGGGGGGGCAGAACGTCTCGCCCTCGCCTTTTTACACGCTGCTGCTCTTTGGCACCGAGCTTCCAAAAGCAGACGGCTGCGCTGACAGCTTACAAATTAGAGCTGATTTGCGCTCAAGCCAGAGTCCTAATCAAAAACAGCACGGCTCGGCCGGACTAAGAGTAGGACTCTGCTGTCCCCTGTTGGCTTCTCAAGAAAGTGCTAGAGGAATATATTTTATTCACATGATTTATGCCCATGCCTTAGAAAAAAAAAGAAAAAAAAAAAGATATTAGCAAAGGAAGAAGATGAAGAAAGGTCAAAGCACAGGTTCAGATGGCGCATTAGGGGCTTTGACCAAGAGCCAAACTGAACTCTGGAGCTATTCTTAGATCCAAAGTCACGACCATACTTTATTGCTTTGAGATTTGACCTAACATTTAAGACATGTCTAGAACATTCAACCAAGCTACCTCAAATCTATGAAGGTATTCGCGTTTGCAAGGATTTTTGTACATTTGGTTTACACCCACTACGGTGCAAAAGTCTTAATCACATGCACAGAAAATCAGTCTGAAAAGATAAAAGACGACTAGGAATATTGAAATTAATTGTAAAGAATACTTGATGTGACAATTCCTCGTTTTTTTTTTAAAGAAACCTCAGTGGTCTCAGGTTCAATTTGTGTGGCTTTACAGTGAAATCAGCTGGTTCATTTTTCTGCGTCTAGCAAAATCTGCCACAGTTTTAGTGATTTCTTTGAGCTCTCTTTTTAGATGTTTTTGGCTTCATTTAGTTTTTTTTTTTCTATTACAGTTAATCACAGTTAACCAACTGACATATAAGCTAATATGCTAAAAAATTGCTTTTTAGGTTATATGTCAGTTGGTTAACCGTCTTGACATATAAACATTTTCTTGTAACATTACTATTTATTGTGGTTATAAATATACTGGTTTTTTGTAATAATGCAATATTATTAATCCTTTATAATCATTACAAGCTACAGTTAATATACTACAAAAATATATATATTACTCAAAAATATGTTTTTTTTTTATCTGAATGGTTAAGTCAACTCTAAATTTAAACTGTCAAAAATGGGAATCTGAGATTATAAATCAAAAGGGACGGCTTTCAGAGAGGTTAAGCTCTAAATGAAAATCCTAAATGAAAACAAAGTGGCATAAAGTGATGTGAAGTTAAGTAGAGACATAATAAAAGATATGAACCATACTGAGTTCTGATATGACCTATACTCACGTTAGTACCCAACTCTTTCCACACTGATGTGCAGGAACCATTGCTTATGTCTTTCCCTCTTGGCATTGTGTTAACACACACCTGAATGCTCCAGACCAGAAAACAGGTCCAGGTCTGCACACCTGCTGATGATCAATTAATCAAGGGCTGATGATTAGCAGCACCTGGCTGCAACTTAGCCTCTTATATCCTGTGGCCACATGTTTTTAATATTGGCCACATGTTCTTTTTTTTTTCCATTTTTTTCTGCATTAAAGTTATATGTTGTTGCTTGTCTGAGGTTGTATTTTCCTAATTGTAAGACTCGCTGCGTTTAGATGGTTTTTATTATGTTTTTATATAAAATGCATACAATTAGATAGATAGTGATAGATCTGCATCAAGGGTTTAAAGTCAATGAACAAAACATACTGTTTGATTAGAACATAAGAACTTTTTATTTGTTTGGCAGCAACATTTCCCCTTTTTCCAATTTTCCCCATTTACTTCTGTGCATAGGTTCGATGCCCTTCTCTGTGTACATGCTCTCCCTGTGCTTGGTGGGTTTCCTTCGGGTACTCCGGTTTCCTCCCACAGTTCGTAGTGCGTGAATGAGTGTGTGAGTGTGTGTATGTGTGTGTGCCCTGCGATGGATTGGCACCCTGTCCAGCCTTGTGCCCTAAATCTCCTGGGATAGACTCCAGGCCCCCCGTGACCCTGAATACAGGATAAAGCGGTATAGATGATGAGTGAGTGAGTACTTCTGTCTATAATTTGCATATACTTGGTATTTTAAAAGAATATTTATTTTACATTCCTATTCAAAGGTCAGGTTTTATTGAACTAAATTTACAATTAATTTATTTTAAGCTTACAAACTCCTATGTGTTTTATCTGTTTTTTTTTTCAATCTTAATGAACATTCTGTCATGTGTCCATTCAGCCCATGATACAAAAAAAATATTCTTTTTAACAAAATGTAAACTTTTCCACTTAAATATTTTTCCAGCTTCCAAGCACCATATAAAATCCCAATTCCTTTTTGTTTCCACAGTTTGAACTCAATTCATTGAATTAATTTGCATGGTAAATATAGAAGCATGGAAAATTTCATGGAAAATTGCATCTTTGGCATTCTATGAAAATTGGCCCTTACGAGATGAGAGCGGTCTGGATGCCGTCTGTACACACAGTACTAATTATGAAGCAAACAATTACGAAGTTGCTCGGGGGTCGACGTGGCCGCTGCTTTTCCAAGTACAAAAACAAAGGAAACAAATGTTGTAGCAGTCGTTCAGTAAGGTCAGAATAATAGCGGGTGATGTAAGGAAATTATGATTAAATGTACAGTAGGAAACAGATGAGTGGAAAAATAACACCTGGACCCACTGCTTTTCAGAATTTCTCAAACAGGAATGATGTCCTAACAACCTACTTTTTTTTTTTTTTTTGAACAAACAATATGTACAGTAGTCAATAAAAAACACGCTCAGATAGAGGGAGTACTAAAAACACGTTTAATATTATATCAAGCCTGATATCATTCTGACCTCCGGATTCTATGTCCTTAAAGCGTGCCGTAAAAAAAAAAACTACTCTCAGCGTGATGGAGAGAAAATTGCGCTAAAGATTTAACATTGCAGAAAGGTATGCTGTGGAATATGGAAATTTTAATAACGAGCCACGGAGTCATACAGCACATGTAGCTCAAAACAGTGTGGTTGCTCTTGGCGATCATATCGCACAAGGTAAATAATGTGATATAATCCGTGATAACATATGTAATAAATTGAATGAGCGTTTATGATTCGGTTTTTGATGGGAGAAAACTGTCCATGAGCACTCCTACTTAGGATGTAACACAGTTCCGCTATACGTATTCTTCTCTACTTAGTGCTCCGAATACATACTGTATATATTCATAATGTATGTGAACGGAGAAACAATGAAAAGGATGAAAACGTCAGTTGTAGCGTGTAAATTATAGATCAGCGCCTCAAACTCAGCTACATCACTCGAGTTTATAAATGGTCTCAAGTAAAAATGTGTAATTTTTATTCATACCTGCCCATGATTAACCATCATCGCAACGATGCGATGGTTGGTCGCAGTGATATCACATCACAATAATGGTTACTGATGTAAGGAAAAGGTACATTAAGGACTTCATTAAGAACCTCTTGCAAGCCACAAAGAAACACCAATCAACCTACAACTGCAAATCTTTGCATTTTTAAGGAAACCTAAGGAAACCCACCAAGCACTTGGAGAACATGCAAACTCCAGTGGGCACTCATTCTTGCAAGTGCTGTCCTGATCTGTAATCTCAAACGTTGCCCTGCGGACCCGAATTTGTTCATTAAGTGTATTATTATTGGTATGTTAAATCTAAAAACAATACAGTTCGGTTCAGACTGTATTTGGAATAAAGTAAACAATTCACTTGTAATATAAGAGTTGCTTTTATGGACCTCAAAGAGTCATGGAATCTATTCATCATTTTAGAGATTCATTATTTTTTACTAGACACGCTATGGTTTATACTGTCGCAAATTTTACTTCGGTCCCTTGAGACCCTTCAACAGAAATGATGACTAAAAGGGCTGAGCGCTTGGCTGCACACACTTGTTTGTTCGTGACAATATCTTAATTCGCCATCTGTGCAAGCATGCTGCTCACTTTTAGAGAAACTCTAGGTCAAACGATGTCTACAGGGCGTCACTAGTTCGACTTTGGCATTTACCTGATAGAAGAGTTTAAGACTTTTTAATGCACAAAACTCTTCTCAGAGTGCTGCTTCACAGACTCTGAAACTTGGATGGTTGTCCTGTAGTAAAAAGTGATAACTGTTTGTACTTTAGCTCTTCCTAGAAGAAGAGTCATTAGTGCTACTGGAAAAAAAAAAAAAAAAAAAAACTTGGAAGACTAAAATGCTTCACACGGACAGTCTGGATGCATCTTGCCTGAACATATTCCATTAATGGACAGTAAATCCACTCACCTGTTTCATCTGGACTGAAACCCTGAAATACATCCCCCCGTAGAGGAATAGAGTTGGGAAGGCCAGGTTGTCCTGGAGGACCTGGAAGACCAATTTCACCTGGAATGCCTCGTTCCCCCTTTGGACCTGAAACAAGAATGAGCACCATGATTATTTTCTACTTATTTGTATATAAAGTACAATTAATGTATTTTATACAACCGTTTGTTCTGCCTAATCTGATTGAACAAGAAGCATTCCATGAGTGGTGATAATAAGGCATAACAGCACTGGGTCGTTTAACTATATTTATCACTCCGCATCACAGATGATCTAACAGTCGTTAATTACACTAACTTGCGCCAGCATGAGTGAAAGTAGGTCGTTACGGTCCTCAGCTGCCTGCCAAAACCATCAAAACCAGTCACGTAAGCATTTTCAGCCAGAATCCACATCTGATAATGTTATGTCATCCTAAACAACACTTTGTCTTCTTCATCTAAGCTGTTGCGAGCTACAAAGCTAGCTAGATTTTAACACAAGGGTGAATCCCAAATCGCTCTCTAAACGCTGAACACGGGAACTACTTGGTGTGTGGAACAAGGGATTGTCTTTCCATTTTACCTTATTTGGGATTCAACCCCAAAACCCCCCAAATTACCATATATTCTTAAGCAGAGTGAAAATATAAAGTAAAACTAACCACCACCTCCTTAGGGCTACATACTGTAGTACCGGTAAGAATTCAAAACTACTTTCACTGCTGTTAATTCCACTAACTGTCGGTCGCCAGCTCCGCCAGTCGCGGTTAGATAGTTCCGCCAGTCATGGACGGATATTTGTTGGCGGAGGAAAATAACTGGTTAAATAAACAAACAAATCATTACACATTGGTCATAAATGGTGTAAACAATCATGCTGAATCCTTGAATCGGATTGGTCAAACTTCTATAACAACAGCTCAGACAGACGTTCTGGTTGTAAATTTCAATTACAGGTTTAAATCAAATATGTTATTGTTTCACAATCTAAACAATAACATACTATCTAAGCATGTTGTTATTTAACAAAGACAACATATACTCATTTATAGAGTGACGTTTTCTCAAACTGTTTTATTTATTCATAGTTGAAGTTAATTTATGAAGGGAGTCTCCAGTGTCACTATATCAGGATTCTATCAGTAAAAATAACAGCTCTCCCATAACAGCCATCATTTCATATAACATTGTCAAGAATTTACTTGATGGTCATATAGATCTGGCTCACTCTTTGTACCGTATAGATGTTGTCCTTAGTTACAAGGCATTATGTATACATTGCTTGGTTTGTATTGTATTCTTAGAGTGTCTTACATATGTTTCCACTATAAATTCAAGCCCTGTGACTCATTCATTGTTTCCATATTCTGTATCCTTAGTTCTTTGTGTCTTGTTTTGCCTTGTCTCTCTAGCAATGTTTCATGGTCTGTTAGTATTGACTAAGTTTTCCTGTTTTTCACCTTGGTTATGGATTTTCCTCGGGTTAGCTCCACTTGGCTTTTCTGACTGTTGGAAAGCCACCTTTGACTTTTCTTACATACTGTATAATTTTTCCTGATTCAAAATAAGATTCAATAAGATTGAATTGATTGACGAATGAATAGAAATTACTAAGCCACAAACATTTGATCTAAATCTAGGAAAATGTATTTTTCTCTATACATGCAAACATTCTGTTAATCTTTATAAACACTGATGTGAAGCTATTTGAAGAGAACTGTATTTGCTAGAAAATCCAAAAAGGGGCCACAAGTGTGACGAAACATAGAGGTTGATCTGGAATTTTATAAGAGAGGATATGTTCAAGCCAGACCAACATACACATTTATTTAATAGAAAAGATTAATCTCGGATATCGACTCTGACCTGGGGGTCCAAGTCGGCCAGGGGCACCCATCTCTCCCTTAGGCCCAGGAGGTCCCGATGAACCAGGTGGTCCTACTGGCCCTGGAGGACCACTTGTCCCTATATATGGAATATTTTATATAAATACAACGAAATTGTAATCCATGAGAAAATCATATTAATATTTTTCATTAGCATATAAAATCCATTTGTCCTCCATTACCATACGGAAAATTGGAAAACTCTCAACACAAAAGTGACAGATGGTTGTTGACCTGCAGGCAAAACAATTAAGATTTTAAAAATACTTGCGGTTGCTCAATTTCAAAATAACACCACTTCCATAACAATATGTTGTTCAAAAGCATCACAAGAAAGAAGTTGTTGAGTATTTCTCACAAAAGGGCGCCAACAGCTTCACCAAGCAACAATGGAACTACAACTGGCACTGTATATTATGGTTGACCCTTTAAAGGGCACACATTGAAATACTTGGAAATTCAACATGTTCTGCCATAAAAAAATAAAAAAAGGTTTTTCATTGTTGTCTTTTTATGTTGAATAATAAGGCCAGTGAAATGACTATGTATGGTTCTTCACCTGCTTTGGGTAATACTTTTTCCAAAAAGTGTACATATAAACATATACTACCAGTCAAAAGTTTGGACACACCTTCTAATTCCATGGGCTTTTCCTGATTATTATTATTTTTTCTACATTGTACAACAATGATGAAGGCATACAAAATATGCAGTAATCTCTTTTGAACAGTTGATATTAAGATGTGTCTGCTACATATGATCTGTAAAGCTGTTTGTTAATTGGTGATTTAGAGGTTTAGCCATAGATAGAGCTTTCAGCAAGATGATGAGACAAACATACTTTGTTTTAAGCATCTCAGACTCCAGACTTTAGTCTACAGGTGTGAAACTAAGAATTTCAAGAACTTTCGAGAAATAATTTTCTCGAAAACCAAAATTCTTGTGGATCCAACCTTGTTTGACATATCAGGAAGAGACACAACAACATACTGAGTGTATGGCTGGTGCTTATTTTTAAATCAATTAAATGATTATTATTATTTTAGTTTTTTATCCACATTATCTGAAAATAATTATATAATTACACTGTCTTCGGGAGGAACAACCAAAGAGGCCGTAAGGGTACTATTTTTTGGAACTATAAGGTATTCTTTTTTTCCTGATATTTTTTAATAATGTACAGTACTGTTCAAAAGACTTGAGCCAAATGTTTTACTGCGACAGGATGCAAAGTGCCGAAAGATGCAGTTAAATATTTAAAAAAAAAAAAAAAAATATATATATATATATATATATATATATATATATATATATATATATAAAACAACATCAGCAGCGACCTCACCTTTCATCTGTTCCACCCACTCAGCATTCAGCTTTACCATTATACTAATCACCAGCCTGATCATCTGTCATCATCTGCACCTTTTTCTCACTGGTTCATGCCTTAAGTTAGATGCCTTAAGTTATTGCTTGACTGATTCATAGGTTACTGTGTGGCTCAACAAACAAAAAACATTCGTGCTTAGGTACGACAACTGGACTAAAAACAAGAGCCAAAACCTTACCAAAAATGTTATGTTGTATACATATACATACATTTTTACATTAAAAATATAAGAAAGTTTGACTCTTTGAAAGCAACACATGAAGAAATAATGGGGTCTCAACACTTTTGCGCAGTACTGTATATATCTTTGTAAAGGGCATGCCTATATTACACAAAAGTGATACAACTGAAAACAACGCAAATCCCTAAGTACATTTCAAGTAAATATACCTCTTTTATGACTTCTGTTCTCTTTTATTTTTTTTTTCACACTTTACCTTCCACATCTTGAAGAACGATAGCAATAATAACAAAACTAGTGCGCATTTCTCATACATAGTTAGTTCCTAGGCCAAAACAAACCGTTTATTATCTGCAGTATCTTTAAATCAGATGAATATCTTAAACAATTCTCACAGCTTGAAATGGACCCTAACTAATTTCCTCTCCTAGGCTGGGTCTACGTGGCCTTGTAGTATAGAACAGCTTTTGACTTTTTTTTTTTTTTTTACTGCCTCACTGAGGGAGTTTACTTCAAATCTATTAAGCTGATTTGACACGCTGAACCCAGGACTTGGTTCGGGTTGCCAGATTAAACAGTGGACGAGCCCACACAGATGTAAATAGGAAATATGATGAAGAGCGACCTCATGGGATAATGACATTTTATTTGAAGTTGAGATTTTAATGGAAATCCAACCTTGGCTTGTAAAGAGAATAAAGCACCACTGAAAACAATAGCGCGCTCATTAGTCTGCTGCATGCGGTTTTTACTGATGGACACGGAGTAAGGGTGCTGAAGTTGTGAGACTCTGGAGAACACTGGAACAGTTGGAACCGGCTAGTTTTCATGACAGTTAATCTATTCCTGCTTACCCTACAGAAGGATGTGTTTATTACAAAAGTATTTGTGCTAGCATCTAAAAAAAGAAAAAACTGGATTAACCAATAATAAAGACCAACTGGACATGATTGTGATTGAAATATATTGTCAAAGAGTGACATTTATTAGTTTCATTGTGCACTTTATAATAATAAATAATGTTTTGAACTTGAAATCCCTGAATCCCTGATCATTCAATGTCTGTCAAATGTTCACTTAAGTGACTTTTCCCTGTTTAAATGTGCACAAACTCAGGATGCAACTTATTTTCTCTATTGATTTTTTTTTTTTTTTACGCAAGGTTGCCAGCCCAAATACATCTCATAAACTTCACAAATAAGACCTGAAACTAACTAAAAAAGGACAGGAATAAAAAAGGAAGATTTTTTTTTCCTTTTTTGCGGGGGAAACAAGTTCACCGTGCAGTACATGCATTTCTGATTTGCAGTATCTGCAATACGCCTTTTTTTTTTTTTTTTTTTTTTCATTTTTCAAATCATTGCCTGGTACGAACATTATCCACTCCATAATCCTCCTTTCCCTCTACCAATCTTTGCAATATATCTTACAACAAAAAACATTTCTGTATATCCTAGATACAGTGTCTGTACACACAATTTCTCTTTGTTTCTGGTAGACTCTTGTCTGCTTAAATTGATCCGATTTAATTCAGATTTAAGCAGGATCTTGGCTGCCTATTGACTGTTTTAAAACTTGCCCCCCAATCTGCGCCATCTGCGGACTTGCTTTTTCCATCTGCAACCCTGTTCCATAACTAGGCCAGTTTGGCATAAATAATGTGACCTTGGCAACCCTGGCTTCATGAACGATACATTTCTTGAGTAAATTATCCTACGAATCATTTATGAATCAATTTGTTCATATCCAACCGGATAAATGAGACCTAGTTTCCCCTTGGCAGTCCACACAACCTTTCGGTCATTAGCATGGAGTCTTAGCAGCCGAGCCTCCACTGCCCGCTTGACAGTGTTAGACAGTACGATGAAACCTTTCACAGACAAAACTTTCCAGTGATTTGAAATATGGACCCTTTGCTTATTGATACTCTTATTCTGACCTGCTTAAATTCAGGTATTCGCCTGAGAACAAGAGTTTTTAACACTTTGAAAAAGCAGGTGAGATTTTTCAGACACGAGACATTTTTTGGCAGCTTGAGCCCTAAAGAAATATGTACATACTTTATCCATGTCTCTAAGCCCCAGCATTTATAGACTCAACATGTCATTACTCCTCCGCTCCTATGGCCATTACTTTCTCCATGTATGTGGCCGCAAAATCTCAGGGAGGCTCTCTTCTCGGGGTGAAACGCTGGTCCCTGTTAAAATGAGCGATTGTTAAGAAAAGTGATGGCAGGTGATTGGCTCACCTGGTTGCCAAAAAGGTGGGGGTCCCCTAGGAGTGGGCTCTGGGGTTTCTACCTCGTTGTCTGTTGATCTCTCCGGCAGAGTATTGATAGATGGAGGACGAGGTCCAGCCTCCCGTAACAACTTGATCTAATGCACAGAAAAAAGCACAAAAAAGGGAAAAAAATGCTTTGAATAATAACAAGATTCCACAAACCAGCACAAAACCTTTAATGCTGATATCCTACAGTCTACACTGTATTACATTTACATTAATTCATTTGGCAAAGACTTTTATTTCGAAGAAAATGTGGGCCAGAATCCAACCCAAACATAGATCTGAATAGTTGCGGATTAAGAGCCTTTCCTATTAGATCCATTTTAATTTTTCCTTTTCTGTATAATGTTGCATTACAACCACAAATGGTCCTTTCGAGAAGTCTTCATAAGAAACTTGATTAGATCGTTGTACTGGGGAAAAAAAAGAATTACTTAGTGAAGTAGTAAAAGGTCTGAGACTAAACATTGATCTCGACTGATTAAAGGACACTTTGGACCTGTCTGAAAAACAGTTTAGAGAAAAAGACATTAGGATTTGTTTTATTTAAATGAGAGGTTGCTATTTTAGGAAAACATCTCTTGGTATACCTCAGGGTTGTATACTACTCACTTCTATCACGGTACTTACTTTTAGACAGTTTTATCCATAAACATAAACCACATCAAGCTAGTTCTCTAAATCTCAAAAGGTCTCACAACCTTTACCTGAGTGTTCCAAGTTAAAGAAAAATTAAGTTTGCAGTGTAACACATGAAATCGACTAGCCTTACCTTACTCTCGATGTTGGTCAGGCGGTTGTTCAGATCGGTGTACCCCGTACAGTTCATACATTCTGCATAAGAGATAAAAAGATTTATATATATATATATATATATATATATATATATATATATATATATATATATATATATATATATATAAAAAAATTAAAAAATAAATAAATACATATATATATATATATATATGCCAAAATGTTTCACATAGGCAGATAATGCTTGATCTATCATGCTTCAATTATCAATTAGCTATCGTATCATGCTATCCCCTAAAACATGCAGACTATGTAGAGGGACATTAATTGGGTAGGATCACAGGGAACATTGCTCAGAAATTAGCGGTAGTGAGTTGGCAGCTGATGTACACCCCAGTGCCAGTAGATGAATGCCTCAAACGAGTCCCAGAGTGAACGCATAACTGAAACAACACATTACGACCCATTACTGTATTATTCCAGCAGTAAATCAGTCCCGGTCGTCAGGAGCTCGTGGTCTGACACACCTACAAGTATGGACAGGCCTTCTCTTCTCCTTCACTTCCTCCCATGTCACTGCCTTTATTTACTGCCCCATCGCTCTCTTCACTTCCGAGAGCTTGTTTTCTGTCTGTCTGCCTCATGATAGATTCCCTGCTGTGCACCCAGATGCTCTGTGCCACCGCAATGCACTCTAGATCCTTTGGTCAGATGCCAAGGGTTGCTAGCTAAAGCTATCCAAATACTTATATAAACATGATAAAAAGTAGTTACGTAACCAGCGTAACCACTTTTCATCTTATGTTCCAGACAAACACATCTGTTGTGGCTAAGCCTGCAATAAAAACAAGTCTTTCAAACAGTCCAGTTTATAACAATAATCGAACGAAAGACCGAAAGGCTGAAAGTTCGGCATCCTGCCAAGTACAGCTATCTATAGAGGATTCATCTTCAGTACAGATTGGTTTAGTTCATAACCACGAGGACGGCGAAATGATCGGTTTGGATGTGGTGTAGAAAACCCACTTAAAAATCCATAAGAACCAAGTCCTAAGGAGGAGTCAGGATGTCTTTTCGGGAGTGTCTGATTACATGGATAGAGAAAACAAGTTGCTTGGAATTGGTAGAAAGAAAAAAGGAAGACAGAAAAGAGTCTGAGAATCTGGTTGCTAGCTCAGTGTTCTCTACTCTGAACCTGCAGACAAGCATTGCATACATATATGAGTCTTACAGTCTATACATACATCTGGGAAAATACTTTACGACCACATGGCTGTTAAATTATTTTCAGCCCTCATTGGAAATGAACAGTGGATTATGACCATATTTAGATGTAACACACAGCATGGCATGAACGAAGCCTGTTTAAAGCCTGTGGTCAAATCAACTGCATAACTAGATAGCTTTCAATCTCAGCATTAAAGTAATACTCCAGTGTTTTAAAACATAGACTTTATCTACCACATCTGCAGCATAGTATGTGTAATTACCACAGATGAAAACTTCAATATGTTTTGCATTAAAGACAGGACATAAAACATGGAAATGCACTAATAATGAAATTTTAAGAGCTTAATGAATAGACATTTACACAAATGATTTCATGAATAATTAAAGCTGTGCTATTGTCAAGTAAACCTTAAATCTTTTTCAGAGGGAAGAATTTGTGGTTAAGCATTATGAGCCTAGTGATCAAAGCTCAAAGAAAATATAAAGGTCATGTGTTTAAGCCTTCACCTCCAGTCATGTCCCCTTTGTTTGCTTTACCTCCAGTTGTGTCACCTCCATAGGTTTCACCCCGGTCATGTCACATCTGGTGAGAGAGGGAGACTGAAGCTGATATCAGCTGAGGTGAAATGACCAGGCGCCATACGACCGGAGGTGACACGGCCAAATGTCATACAAGCGGAGGCGGCTTGACCAGAAATGACATAACTGGATATGAAAAGATCGACGGTGACACAAATTGAGGAGGTGCAAACGGAGCTGACATAAGCAGAGGTGACATGACCAGTTATGAAACACCTAAAGGTGACATAACTAAGATGACATCACCGGACCTGAAAAGACCAGAGGTGACACAAATGGAGGAGGTGCAAACGGATCTGACATGAGCAGAGGTGACATGACCAGTTATGAAACACCTAAAGGTGACATCACCGGATGTGAAAAGAACGGAGGTGACACAAATGGAGAAGGTGCAAACAGCAGAGGTGGCATCATCATTGATGAAATGCCTTAAGGTAATACAATGCAAGGTAGAACAAAAGGAGTTGACATGAGTGGAGATGACACGGCCAGAGGTTGCATGTCCAGAGATGACACGACCATAGAAGGCTGTAGATGACAGAACCAGATAAGACATGACCGAAGATGACACAGTCAGAGGTGACAAGATTTGAGGTGACACACCTGGAAGAGTTTTGAACAGAGGTAACATGACCATAGGTGACACAACGGTAGAACACACGACTGTACAGTAGGTGACTTTACTGGAGGTGGTGTGAACAGAGCTGATATGACCAGAGGTAACACAACTGGAGATTGCATCATGACATTGATAGAGATGACATAAATCGAGGTGACATGACTTTAGGTGACATGACCCTAGATGAAACAAACTGGAGGTAACATGACTGTAAGTGACACAACTGGAGGTATGTTACCAGAGGTGGCATGATTGGAGATGACATGACCGTAATGTGAATAGAGGTGGTGCAACCAGAAGAAACTTGACCGGAGATACTGTACTACCATTGGCAGTCAAAGTGGACAAAATAAAAGAACTGAATGCCAATAGGAAGCAAAATAAAAATACTGAGACTATGAATTTGAATATGAGACGGTGTCACAGTTATGCTTTTCCTCTCAGTGTGAACCTCATCGCTCAGTCACACTCACTGTGCTGGCAACAAGCTCGAATGGTTTGATGATTCTAAATAGATGCATGTCTGATTTTGTAATTCATGAAGCAAAATTTCAACTTATTCTGAGAGGAGTAAACAGTAACGCTCAGAACACAGACATCATTTACAGTACAGGAACACAATTCCCCAAGTCATTTTTAGTTTTAGTGCAACAGCAACGATTTGTAGCCAAATGAGCATTTTTGGTTATGAGCTATAGCTAACCAGAAAGGCCAACTAGATGCTCCTATAAAACCTAGCGCAAACAAAAACAAGTGAATAAAAACAACTACATTTACATTTTGCAAATACCCTTATTCAGAGCAACTTACATCTTTATCTCATTAAACCTCTGAGCATTTTGGGTTAAGGGCCTTGCTCAAGGGCCCATCGGGGTGCTGGGGTTTGAACCTGGGACCTTCTGCTCACTAGTCCAACACCTTTTTGACTGATTTACAGTGTGCATGTTATAAAAAAACCTTCAAAAATGACTGCTGGATTGGAGATTGGATCTGAATTTTAAAAAATGAGTGATTTGAACTACCATTTAAAACACACACTTGCTAATATATTCGCTTTAGCCTTAACTATAACACACACATACCACAGACGAGTCTCCGTCTCATACAGAGATGTGGACAGTCTTCCACAAACAAGTTCTCTTACTGGATGCAAAAAAATAATAAAATTAATCAATTTTGGGAAACATTTTCAGCATGTAACTATTATATCGGATAACTGAACTTTGAACAAGTAAAAAAAAAAAAAAAGAAATATACAATTTTCAATTACTTTGTTTGAAAAAGGTGCTGCTTCCCCAGAGTTTATGATTCCCATAAATTCTAGTTAAAAAAACAAAAAAAAAAATAGTCAGAATAGTCCAGACAGAATTACTTTACAGGAACAAAATGAAATGATTCTTTGTACAACTGTACAGTTTCAACGAGCTGTCAACTATATCCGCTCATAAGACGGACCCTGGCACCACCACACACTGCAGCTGTCTTCTGGAATGCCAACCTTTTTACGAACAGCTGTTCAAGACGACATAAGGCATATGTCTAAAAGGGTCAGAGGTTACGCAGGTCCAGCCTGGGAATCAGCCTAGCTATAGTATTACACAAAGGAAGGATATGCAACAGACACACCGAAGACTCATGGTAATAAAAACGTCTATGTGTTACGGTTAAACGTGAGATGGCTTCTTAAAGGCAAAGGCTCGTCTTAATTCATATATATTACTGATCTAACAGAGTGGAACAATTTTACCCATTTATCCCAAGACTCCACAGCTATTTATACGTCTAAGTCAAGAGTTCAACATATGTTTTGGAAATGAAAACAGAGAAGAAATGGATGGAAGGTGGGAGGACATGAGCAAGAAAGAGAAGAAAGGGGGGGGGTGTGCACAGGCGTACGCGTAGTATGGCTCGGGCACGGCGCCCGTCGGACATTTAAAAGACGAGGAGAGCTGAAATTCACCCAAGACATACACGGTGTCTGATGGGGTGTGTGTGGCCAGCCGTGACCGACGGAATGCCTCCTGCTGCCAGACCTCTCCCAGACATCTGTGCTGTGCGTCTGGGGCAGTGTGTGGCCGGACACGACTGCTCGATAGGCAGACATGCCAGCATAACTCTTGTCCCATCCAAGAAAACCAAGCAGCTGTTTCCTCCGAGCTGAGCAGGTGATTCTCATCCCGCTGCCAGCCTTGTGTATTCACCACTGAGACAAGACAGACCTGCTGAATGCAAACTAGCATCTAATGGCACGGAAATAAGAGCTAAGCTTATTACAAAGCATTCAGCAGCTTCTGAAAAAAAATTAAGCTGTCACGTCACGTTCTTCTGAAAACATCTGCTCTACAAACAGTTTGCAGAAAAACAGTACAAGGAGTTTGCTCCCATTGTTCCCAGTGAGAGAAAATACGTGTCTGTGTTGTTGAAACCCACAAACCTTGACAGATTGAATAATCTTTGACAAATAGTTCCTTTTACTAACTGAAAACTCTTTTGAGGAATCGTAAGTAGACAATGTTGTACCAGGAAAAGTACAACATTATTACACATGTATTTGGCCAAACACGCAATGATATTGTATCCAAATACATACACATCAATATGGAGTTGGACCCCCTTTTGCAGCTGTAACAGCTTCCACTCTACTTGGAAGGCTGTCCACACGATTTTGGAGTGTTTCTGTGCGAATTCGTGCCCGTTCATTCTGTAGAGCGTTTATGAGAGCAGACACTGATGTTGGACGAGAAGGCCTGGCTCGCAATCTCTGTTCCAGTTCATGCTAAAAGTGCTCGATGGGGTTGAGGTCAGGGCTCTGTGTTAGGGCCAGTCAAGTTCTTCTACAGCAAACTCATCAAACCATGTCTTTATAGTCCTGGCTTTGTGCACGTAGATGAAACCCACCAAGCACGGCAAGAACATGCAAGCTCCAAGACCTGAGGAAGGATTTGAACCTGCAGATACTCCCACTGTCCAAAGACATGCAGATTAGGATAATTGGGGTTCCCAAATTGCCCGTAGTGTGTGAACATGTGCAAGTGTATGGTGTCTGCATGTGTGCCCTGTCCAGGGTGTACCCCGCTTTATGCCCGAAGTTTCCTGGGATAGGGTGCAGACCCTGTTTAGGATAAGCAGTATAGAAGATGAATAAATGAAGGAATGAATAAAAGAAATGTACATACTGTGGTAAGTAAATAAACATGACTTCTCAAAAAAAACAAAGCTCACAGAAGCGTCTTGGCTCAGGACTGATTATAAATCACAATGGCCACCTCCACTTCCTTACTAGCTCAGTCATTGTGTTTAAAACCTCACCAGTATGCTCATCTGTGTCCTAGGAAAGCAGGGTTTCCATCAGCCGGAGAACTAAACTGTGCTAAATCTGCCCAGATAATCATCGACTGTAACGTGATATGGTGTTAAATATGTGTTGTGTACGAATGTGACTACAGAGTAGGACAGAATGCAGAACATTTTGAACTTTTTTTAAATGGTTATTTTTTTTCCCTCTAAGATGAGAGAAGGTCATCTTGCTACTCATCAAAGGCTCTCCCAAATGTTTAAAGGTTGTAGGAAATTTTCTGTTGTAAAACGCTAGATTGCATCATTAAGGCCAAACTGAAGATCCACATCTTTGTCCTTTAGTGAGAGTCAAAGGCACTTGCCATCCCGTCATTCCATCCACTTATGGAACCCTGACGTTTGTGCCTCTAAAAAATTCCCCATGAATACACACTATACGATGCATCTCTAGAGGGTCCCTGCGCCTGAGTGTCAAGCACCCTTAGCAAGCCAATCATGACACACATTCTAGCTGTCGGAATGTCTGCATTTCAAGCCGCCTGGCTTTGTCTTGTTCAGCTGGAATGCAACTATTCTGCACGTAGCATGCAAGCAACAGCCAAGATAACCTCCGAGCTTGCATTTGATGAGATGACTAATATCGCTGACAGAGACGTTACGTCATAAATCAGACGCGGCCACACAACCACTGCTTCGACAAGGCGGTCAGCGTGGTGTTCTGTACTGGAATTTGCCATTAAAACCCAAGATGATTCGGACCTATGTTTGGTTTGCTTTTTGGATTTAATTCGAGCAACCGTGTTGCCCTTTTTCCAGACTCTAATAACAGAATGATGTACTTCTGTTTTTTTAAGTACTGAATGCAAGCGCAATGAATTTGAATCAGGATGAGAATTAGAATGAGAAAAGCAGACTTCTGATTCTGAAATATTTGGGTCGGTCTTTTTACTACCACTGGAGAAAGTAAGACAATGACTCAGACGTATGTCTGACTCAAGCCTATGCTTTTGGAAGTCCATTTTTAGCCATTTTTAAATACAGACTAACGCCTTTGAAATTGTTCATTAAAATCCAATCAGATTCCTCTGCGCTGTGTGGAATCCTTGCCAACATAAACCACATAAACATCGCAGAATTTTTGATCACGAATAATCTGGACTAGGTTCGTGAGAATGACGCTCTTGTCACAGTTTCTGGACACCCAACAGCAGTGCTCCCCAAAATCCCGGTTTTAATCACTGGAGTTTACACTTACTTTGGATAGGACTTTCCATGTTCCATGTCCACTTTGTGGACAATGATATAATTTGTTTTGTTTTCAGTGTCTACACCCACTGAGGCTTCAAAGGAAATCATCCTATATCCTAATTGCCCGTATTTACACATCCTGATTTAGTTAATGTTAAGGTCTGTGCAATCAGCTCCTGCTACATGTCGTGGCTGGAAAGTAAGCTTCCTGTTCATCATGATTGAATTACATACAGTACGTTACTGGGTGGTGCATGCAGAACAAGCAGTCAAGCATTTTACACCATCCTGCTGTTTTGGCCTCATGTGCAACTTGGAGTCAAGGGTAAACCAGAGAATTACGTATATCCCTGCGCACATCAATCCGAGACACAACACAGAGACAGGCCATTTTCGATTTCATTTAAGTGCATAATTGCACAGGCAGCCATGTCGAGAGTTTGTTCACAGCGTTCTTATGAGAATACCTTGCACTACAAGCCTGGAGCAGTTACGGATTTTTTCTCAAGGTCTACACCGAGCAGATCCTTTTCTTGCAGAAATGAAATCATGATAGATAGTATTTGAAACTCATGAGATCCCATTGTCCTGAAATGACTACTTCTGACTATTTTTTTCCAAACTACAATTTTTGTTTAGCCTTGAAAGATGCTCATGTGACGATACTCTGTTAAGTATTACTATTTTGCCAAACATTTTCCTGTTTGAGGACACTGATCAAGTTCAATAGTTATCAGGCGCTAATAAATAAAAAAAGTGCATAAAAGGAAAAATAGTTTTGGGTCTTTTGAGGTTAAAGGCTAAACCAATTTAGGTAGTTAGGCAACTAACAAGGATGGACCTGTTTGGCTCCTGCTCGGCCAACAAGACAGAGAACTCCCTGGGCGGATCCAGAACTGCTGGAGACTTTTGGCTTGGAAATGTCCTTGATTAGGAGCTGGAGCTTGTGGCTAGTGGCAGAGAAGACTGGGTTGACCTTCTGTTCCTGCTGCTACCACCATGAAATGTTGAATGAATGAATGGCCAAATTTATGATGGCAGAGCACAACTCAAGTTTTCCCCTAAAACCATATCCGTTAAATAAAGATGAACAAAATGGACAAGTAATCCTTTGGACACAACTCACCATTCCTCTCCTTAAACTTCTCACTCTAACCAAACGTCAGCTCAATACAACAAGAGGTTCCTACATTCCTGGATATGTTGAAATCCAGACACCAGAATGTTGATTCGCCCATTACCTTCAGGCCCTGTGTCTACAATCTAAAGATATCCATCAACAGCTCAGTGTGAAAGGTGAGTTGGGGGAAGGAGCAATGGCAGGGAAATTGCTACCAGATTTCTCCTGATATGTTCCATGCCAGTGGTACCACACAAACCTCTGATCTGCTTTGACATGAGTAAATTCCATAAAACAGAAACATTTACGATCTAGTTTATGACTGAAAGTAAAGTTTAAACAACCGGTATATGACACAAGAACATTGCAAATACCAGGTCTTAGCCATAGAGTTTCTTTCTTATTCATTCCATATTCTAACTGCTGATTCTGACATGTGTTACAGGATGTATTGGTCTCCTGCAGAAGTTTTGGAGATGTCTGCTTCAAATCCAATGGCTTGCACAAAACCAGAGTTTAGAACAAGATGTGGTATCTTGCTTTCTTTGGCACTGTTTCAATGTTTTTTTTTTTTTTTTTCAAAAAGCTTGGAGAGGAATGTTCCAAAAATGGAGCTGGTCATGGTGACATGCGAGTAGGATTGATAAACTTGAAAGTGGGGGATGAGATGATATGAGATGAGATGAGACGAGACCAAACAAGCTGACTTACATGCTTGACTAAGTTAAATGTGACTCCTTACAGGATGATGGTTCAGCCAAGATATGCCATAAATCCTAACTTTACATTGAAAATATGATGTGAAGACAAAGAATTTAGATTCAATCCGAACTTTGAATGTCCCAGATTGCGTGTATGGAGATCTAAATGAAGATTTCAGCATAGTTCAAACAGGGTCACTCTATGTAGTTCAACTAGGCTAGTCAAAGGTTCTTAGCAATATATGGAGCTCTAATGATCACTGTTTGAGGTTTCTCAACCTAAAGCAAGCTGCAGGTTTACCGTTAAGCGTAAGGATAGTACACGCTTCCACATACTGCACAGTACCATCAAACCAAGCTGG
This sequence comes from Clarias fuscus, assembly GCA_030347435.1. Taxonomy (NCBI): domain Eukaryota; kingdom Metazoa; phylum Chordata; class Actinopteri; order Siluriformes; family Clariidae; genus Clarias; species Clarias fuscus. Next base: position 35,533,471 of record CM059208.1, on the reverse strand, counting down.
AGCAGGCTGGGTCCTGGATCTCATCAAGATCAAGATTCTATCCCTTAGAAATGTTTTGCCCCTGTGGAAAATCAGCCTTGCTGGGGTAAAGGCAGTCTGTCTGGCCTATATTAGCAACAAATGCCCCAAAACCAACAAAACCGAGGCGTCTGCTGATCAATCTGGAGCGACTACCCCCCCCGGCATCCAGTTGCAGCACCAGCAGGGGTCTAAGATGTTGGAGGACATGGATGATTGGATTTGTTGAGTCACAAGATAAGTGTTTTTTTTTTGGTTTGGTTGCGTATATATTCCTCATGTCCAGCGAACTATTTCCAATCTGAGTCACTTGAAATGTTCCGTATCATCAGTCTGAGGCTCAAGCTGCAAATGGTCTGCATATTGCAATTGCAACGCTAATGTGATCAAACGGTTTTTCATTAGAGTGGACGGCATTACTCTAATGTGTGAGGTTGAGAAAATTCAAGGTCAACAGAACCTACGCTCCTTAAATCTCCGTCCGCACTCATCTATCTTGCTTGTATCTCTTTCATCCTTTGTTTTCCACCTTTATTCGGGTCAACGTAAGACCATACTTTGTTGTTCGATAACTCAGGACCGGAATCCCCTACAGTCTACCTGAGCCTCCGGGAACAAACTGGACTCCTTTTAATTTTAAAACATCTCTTGTTATACTGAACTTCCAGTCTTACACATTATTATGCTGAGCAATTCCTGCTATCCGTTATCACCCAGATGAGGATGGGTTCCCTGTTGAGTCTGGTTCCTCTCAAGGTTTCTTCCTATTACCATCTCAGGGAGTTTTTCCTTGCCACCGTCGCCCTCGGCTTGCTCATCGGGGACAATCTTGTCATTTTGATTCATATACATTGCATAAAACTTACTTCTTTTTATTGTGTAAAGCTGCTTTGCGACAATGTCAATTGTTAAAAGCGCTATATAAATAAAATTGACTTGACTTGACTTGACTTTGTCAGGTGATCCTTTGTTGGGCTTTTTTTCTTGCTGTTGAGTGTTCAGCCTGTTCTTCCCATATGGATGTGATTTTCTGAGGACTTAGCCCATTAGTGCACACACACATACATATTGCCAAAGGTAAAGCAAACAAAGAGAGTCTGCTGCTTCTTTCCCACAAACCCTTTTGTGTATGTATAAATACACAGTATGTCAAGCTTTAAACTTGAACTCGGTTCACTTTTCCTTATTAACGAAAGATATACTTTTTAAATATCAGTACTTATCTGTTATAGCTATCTTTCCTCGCGCGGTCCTGAGAAGACCTCGGTCTATACCATATATGGATCGCGAAGCAAACCTTATTTACCGTCAAAGCTAAATATTTGTCATCGTCCACGATTACACAGACCAAATGTCTCGAACGAAACTACTGAGGACGCGTGTCACTCCGTACGAGATGACTCGCCTTTTTGGAAAACGGCTTGTTCTTTGCATACTGCTTCTTTGAAAAGGAAATGAAGTGATATGAGAGAAAACAGAGCACGCTGGTCAATGTATACAAATACATCCAGCACCTCTGTGGTCTTAACCCAAAAGGCAAGAGAAAAGAAAGAAGGACAGGCAGGGGGCATATGGTTTGTGGAGCACCAGAAAGAATCCCGATGGGGACTGGCCTATATAAATATGTGAACAAACATCAGGGGTTAGTGTCTGTGACCTGAGAAACATCTCAAAGCATCTCTTTCTCTCTCTCTCTCCCACTAAGAGCACTCCCCTAAAACTCTGACTCCGGAATTCTCTCAGACGCATATTCCCATGCGAACAAGACACACACACACACACACACACACACACACACACACACACACACTCACACACACACACACACACGCACACACACACACACACACACACACACACACACACACACACACACACACACACACACACACACACACACACACATAGCAAAATAGCAAGGCTGGCATATCCATGCATTCTTAGTAAATCTTTGCTTTAAATCAGGAATATATATATATATACAGTATATGAATATATATTTTCTGTATGTTTCTTTTTTTTTAGTTTTTGGAAACAGTCACTAATGTGCATGTGTGTGTGTGATTTATCCCCTTCAAAGAGCTAACGCTGCTTCATCAGTTGACAGAACCAAACATTAAATCCATTAAGCGCTAACATACAAGTGCATTCCAACAACATAAACGCCGGAAGACAGCTTAGATTTTTCTAGGACGCGATCCAAAATCCCCAGGTGGCAAAATTTGCAGCGTCTTCAAAGCACAGGAAGAAGAAGCACTTTGTTGATTGCTGGCATATAGATTTCTACTGCACAACAGGTCATAAAAACAGGCAACTTTCTTTTTTCTTTCTTTCTTTTTTTTTTTTTAATTCAGCAGTATCGTCGACTGCATGAGCAGACCGGGTTAATTAGCTTCAGATAAAGCATTTCCTCGAACAGCTTTCTGCATGTGCACTTTAACAAGGCGATCGATTTCCTCCCTGTCCTTACACGCTTTTACACGTTTTACAGCCTGATCTTTGTGGGAACGAGGTGTAGCCCCCGTGGCTGCTTTCCGAGGAAGGATTTTTACATGCACACCCCCCCGCCCCCGAGCCCCTTAGTTCTGGGCAGACTGAAGTGACGCAATACAAAACACTCGATGTTGTGGTAGTGGAGTGGTGGAAGAGGTCAGTGAGCAGACCTAAGACTGGAACTCGCTCCGAAAGTGGGTGATGACAGTGATCATGAGGAATAGATATACACGAGGAAAAAAGAAACAAAGTACAAGATGGAGTTATGAAGGTTTTAAATGTATGACGGGGGCGGGGTTGGGGAGGGTCGGAGCTACGCGCTGTGTATGTGTGTGTGGGGGCTGATATTCCATCGCCTTGTGGTGGATGATCTCACTCTTTTTTGAAAAGAGAGACACAAAGGAATCTCGATTAAGGAGCGTGAAACCACAGAGCACGTATTACTGAAAGGCTGGAGAGGAAAAGTACAAGACAAAGTCAATTAAGCTTAGCCGCTTGGCCAAGGAACAAGAAGAGATAATGGAATAAGTGGGAATCTGAATTCCAACATACTCTTAAGAATTGTGTGCAGGACTCTGTCCAAGCCCATACCTATCCCTCACCCTAATGAGTGCAAAATCGGATTTTCGTTCGGTCGTCCCTAACGCTTTTTTCTCGCTAATCAGCACACTATGGCAAGAAACGGTACACCGGGATCCATTACAACCCCCATAACACTTTTAAAAACATTCGAACCATGGCAACAATTAACCGATGGCCATGGACCAACTATAGCAAAGCAACAGAGGCTGTAGTAAAACCGGGTATTAATTCCCTTCATATGATTTCAATGTGCACGCAGAGCCTCGAGCATCCACAGCGTTATATTAACTTTTACACAAAGCATTTTTTTCCCCAAAAGATAAAAAGAAAAGCAAAAGCCGATTTCTGCTTAGTCTGCAAAAAAATGCACTTCCTGGGTTTATTAGAATTGATCCACATTAGATTTCACGCTGCTAATTATCGGACTTTGAGTTCTTGGATGTAATTAAATGAGCGAGGTTGAGCTAAAACACATCGCTCAGTGACAGCTGCTTGTGATAGTAGATGTGAGGGCTAGAATCAATGGCTCAACAATGAGGGTACCAATGTTGAGCAAGGCCTTATATAACGGGGAATCACAAACAAACACACAAACACACATGAAGGCAACTGTATTTGTCATTTTGATTTGGCAGAGAAAAAAAAGCCTTTAAAAGTCTTTAATGATTGGTTGGTTTCGTGCTGTGTTTTCTTCAGACACCAAACAAAATTGTAACTCTTTCGTTTAATCCAGAAAACATTAATTTAAAGATGAAGTTCTGCCTGTAACCCTCTGACACTTATTGTACATTTACAGTACATGCACAGTTACATACATATAGTAAGAAGAGCAACGATTAGAGCTCGACCAGGCCATTGAATTGACTACTGTCCTTGATCTGTTACACAAGCATGACAGGGGAATCAAATTATTGACCAAAGTATGTCAGACTCTGGTGATATGCTCCCTTTCAGCTTGTTGTTGGATTTTGGTTGACGTGGTACATCGCGCGCCAGAATAATCAACAAAAACATGTAAGCTAGCACAAAATACTGGTACCATGTTTAGCATTGAAAACATGAAGGAGTTTACATTTCATACATTTACATCTCGTTATACATCCAAGCATTTGAGGGTTAAAGGCCTTGCTCAAGAGCCCAGCAGTGTCATGGGGTTTGAACCTGGGACCTTCCGAACAGTAGCCAAATGCCTTAATCACTGAGCTACCCCTGACCCCACAAGGATCAAATTACAGTAGATCCATGCTATCCCTTGTGGTTATGGTGTTATCTGAAGGTAGACGACACCCCCACATTATTTGCGGCTTCTTCAGCTGTTATGCATTTTGTTTTGTTATGCATTGGTCAAAGCCTGGGGCGGGACCGTTGGAGCATGAGCAGAGCGCCTAGGCCGATTTCTGTGTCATACAATATCACTCTATAAAAGCAAAGAGTAGCTTTTCTTCCAACAGCGTTATCTGGTTGTCCGACTTTGATTTAGTAGGATTTAATATTTCCTGTTATTTATTGTTTAGTTTTTTTACCCACCTACACTGCAGTCACTTCCCAGGAATCCTGGACAACACCTCCATTCGAGCGCAGTCACCTGTCGATAGGCCACCTTATACGCAGGCCTGATCAGAGTCCTGTAACTGCAGATGGAAAGAAATCAGCATTGTATAGTAGAAGCGTTCCAGCATTTGCATTCTGATGCATTCAAGCTGGATTCGATTCACAATTCTTGCAACAGTGGCTTTGGATTGCCGTAGGGACGTTTTTTAGTTTCGAAATCTGATTATACTTAAATATACGCCAACATCTCATTCATCTCAGTCGATGTCTCTGTAGGATGGCTATAAATCTTTAAACAGGATTAAAATAAATGCAATTTGCTTTGAAAGAAAAAAACAAACAAGCATGGATTCTTTTCTTTTTCACATCCTTAGGACTTGGAAAGCACTAAAGAGAGATGATGCAGGTTCATACCTGATGACTTTCGAGCAGTGTCCTGGCCATCGGCAGCCCTGGACCACCCTGTGCACCGTCGTCTCCGTGCCGTTATGCACCTGGCACGTAACCGTCCTTGATACCGTGTACTGGCACCAGTTCCTGAAATAAAGTGAATGAGGTCATGTGACAGAAATGAGGATGTTCTTAAACCAGCAGTCATGCTAGTCAGATCAGGCGGTGCTGGTTTGCTTTTCTTGCCTGCTTTTGGTTAGCTTGTGGGGTTAAAAAACAAAGGCTTGGCTGGATAACAACATTTGAATTTGACTGCCCTGATTTGGTCAAGTATTTTTTCTTTTTTCTTTAAATATAACATTCATAAATTCCATTGCTTAATCATGCAACTGAAACTGCACAAATGCTCGACATATGCTAATGTTCACCGCAATACTGACTGACGCTTCAAAGATTATGATGTTGCAGCAAGGCCAGTTAGATCAAATATATTGTTCTGGTTATTGTTTAATGCCGGGGGTTATGGGCATGGACGGTAGAAATGTGCTGCGATCCATTGGACTTGGAACACGGAAAGAAAAAAACACCTCCGGCACGGAACAGTGCGATGAAATAGTTTAATTCAGAATTCCCAGGTGAAATTCGTACAACCTGGCCTGAGCTCTTGGATACAGACACACCTGAGGTGCTGCCATATTTTATGACCTCAGGCATTTGCATCATTTTCTACTAGAGTTTTCCCTTGATAAAAGAAGCAAGTTTGTATAATTTGTAAAGTAATTTAAGTAGAATTTTATGAATGACCATAGTGACTGATCACTTTATCTAATTTTTCACAATCATATATATAGAGAGATTTTAATTATTAGACAGCATCCAACAGTACATTAAAATAAACCCACAAAACACTTCCCATCCTCACGGCAACAGCATCGTACTCTCAGCGGCGCAAAGGAGCCCTGACAGGAATGACCCAATCGTTTAACTACAGAAAGGATTTTCCAGATCTTGTAAAAGTCCTCAATTTTCCCTTTTGCCAGACAGGTTAGTCTTTCCAGAGCCAGGCTACAATCAAGACATCTCCCTGATCCACTGACCCTGAATGTCCTTCCAAACTGATTACTCTTTTAAGGAAATACACTACCGCGCAAAAGGTTGCGATCACTTGCAAAATTCTTTGTTTTCCAAAGAAAAATACATCTTCAATTTTGCAATTCACAAACAATTTTATCCATTTCACATACAATTAAGGTTAGCCGGAATTCTGACTGTAATGGAGCGGCCAGCACAGTCTCCGGATATGAACCCCATTGAGCTGTTGTGGGAGAGGCTTGACCGTATGTAACGGAGGAAGACGCCATCAAGCAAATCCATCTTGTGGGAGATGTTCCAGGAAGCGCGGGTGAAATCTCATCAGATTATCTTGAACTGCTAGAATACCTATGGTTTGCCAGGCTGTAAATGCTGCAAAAGGTGTTTTTTGTGAAGGCAAAGTTTGAAGAACATATTCATAATCTCCATCAAAGTCATTATTTCTAAGTCTGACAATGTCAGCATGTCTTGTTCTCTTAAAATAATTTTGTATGTGTTTCCTTGGAAAACAATAACACTTCTAAGTGATCCCAAAAGGGAACTTTTGAGCGGGAATGTACTTTAACAAGACCTACATTTTATGTCTTCAGTTAAAACAGAAAAATGATAAGTGTACAACTTCTTCATATGTTTTTCCAATTCAGACACTACAGACTAGTTCAGAGCTGGATATCGTTTAAGGATTGCAGATACCGGTGTTAGTATCGATACCTTGACTTCTTCAACACCAATTTCTGAACGATACTTTTATCAATACAGATTTCATAAGATCCATTTTAATGAAAAGAATATTATGTTACGGAAAATACATGATAAGGACAAAAACATTTGGCCAAACTTGCAATGACATTGTAAGACAAATACATACTGTATACTTTAATATAGAGTTGGTCCCCGTTCTGCACCTATAACAGCTTCCACTCTTCTTGGAAGGCTGGCCACAGGATTTTTGAGTGTTTTTGTGGGAATTCCTGCTCATACATTCTGTAGAGTATTCATGAGGTCAGGAACCGATGTTGGACGAGAAGGCCTGGCTCACATTCTCCATTCCAGTTCATCCCAAAGATGCTCGATGGGGTTGAGGTCAGGGCTCTGTGTTAGGGCCAGTCAAGTTCTTCCGCACCGAACTCATCAAACCATGTCTTTCTAGTCGTTGCTTTGTGCACTGGGGCATAATCATGTTGGAATAGAAAAGGGTCTGTCTTGCTATGCTGAAACATTAAGATCGCCCTTCACTGTGGATAAGGGGCCTGATTGAAACACCTCAATTTAATAATTAACAGGTTTGGCCTGTTAATTAATTAACTTTTGTCCGTATAGCGTATGTTCAGGTTTAACCTTTCACCACAATGTGGTTTCACTCATCTGTTTCAGCTCTGTAGTTTGATATTTCAGCAACTTGTTGTTGTTGTTTTTTTGCCAAGGCTGATAAAGTGGAATTATACTTTTGATCACTTACACCTAAACTGCAGTCAAGCATCTTGTGAGCTCCGTCTCTGGGCGTTGTAATAAGCACGCTGCATGCTTATCGGCTCACTGACACTGATGAGATTTACTCCTTTGGTGTTAAAATTTGGTACTATTTTTCGAAACTAGATAGTATCTAAGCAATTCAATCTATGCTTTAAAAGTACTGAAGTTCGGTACTACCAATACAAACATGACTTTGCTCTGGATGACCACGTTTTCTAAGCATCAGAACCCTGTAAAACAGACCAGGAACATAAAGTGCTATTGATATGTCCAACAATGGACTGGATTTAAACCAGTCCTAATTAGCAGCAGAATTTAAACCACTGTAACCCTGACCAGACAGTTACTAAGGATGAATGAATAAACTCTTTTTATTTATCATTTATTGATGTAAATATAATGTTCATGTTAATGTGTGCTTTTTGTTTGTCCCACATATACACCTACAAAAAAAAAAAAAAAAAAAAAAGGTTTCTGCTCAGTTGCAAATCTCATTCATCTCTTCATTTGCTATGTATTTGTTGGTCAGTATTTTGGTTGAAAAGTTTATAAAGAAAAGGTTTCAAAGTAATTTATAACTTCAAATAGTTTCCTGCAATATATGTATATTTATAAATATCATTCTGCGTGGTGAATTAAATGAATCAAATCTCGCTACGTTGACTTCGTCTGCAAAAAGCAATTGAATCAGAATGTGCATCGCTGTGAGTGAACAAGTGGCAGATATTTCTCATTGTTCAGATTTTTCTCATCACTTTAGGATACCATGTACTTTCTTTGTTGAAACTTGAAGCTCTGCATTTTAAAGAGGGGCACGACATTGCCCCTCTTTAAGTAATTGAAGTAAGAAACTTCCTTTTTGAAACATTTGTTCCAAAAAAAAAAGAAATTTCTGTTGAGTTCTTAAATAACTTTAATGTAGTACCTGTCAAATCCAGAGCTTGGATTTCAGTCAGACTTTCAGACAGCTGCTTTTATGGCATGTAACATGGAACGGAATTGCATACTCACGACTTGAGCTTATGAACCTCTGGCTTGGCACTGACTCAAACTTTTTTTTTCTTTCCTGAATGTTGCAGATTTATCTACGTATATAATCTTTACACTAACTAACTTAGATTGTGCATGTATGCTTTTGGAAACAATCAGGGCAAACTGTACTTTTCCTTGCCGGTGCTGGGATGGAATCGAGGCGCCTGGAAAGGTGTATGCCTTTCATGAACTTTTGAAAGTTTTTCATGGTTGTGATACAAAAAATGTACTATTTAAAAAGCCAAGATTCATTGTTGAAGTACACAAGATTTACCCTAGATTATTACAATCTAGTAACAAAAGCAAAAAGTACAACTTATTTTTGAGAGTGTACTTCAATTCAGGATTTGATTCAGAATGTATGTGCAAGACTCAACTTGGGCTTTAAACCTTAAAACTTCAACGGCACAGATATGTGCCGGCAACACAGCATTTTTTTTTTTCAAAGATAAGGTGCTTATGTGGAAGCCGTGCCGGTGTGTCTATAATGAGGCTTCAATACTGTAACAGTAACTGTTATTTGGGTTTTCGGATACATCATGTAGAACCAAAGTTCTATGATGATGAATGATGAATGTTTTTTTTTTTTTTGATGGGGGATGGGTCATAGAAACAACCAGAAAGAGCAATGAAAACACATGATCATGTGTACCTGTGCCATTTCATTGCATACGTGACCCTTTTTTCTTTTTTTGTCTTTTTTTGTTCAGTCATGTTTGTATAGTTGGTTAAAATTAACTAAAATTCATTTCATCATATCAGCTGGAAAAAAGCCCTGAGCCCTATATACGTACAGTAAATAGCAAAACAAACAATGGTTAATTTTTTTTACTTTATGGTCTACTACTACTTTTTAAGTTTTGAATTCTTGTGATGAAAAAAAAAATCATAATTGATTTATTACTTATGTAATGAATTTATGTAGGCATTCTCTCCTACATAACATATACTCACTGTTCACAGTCATGTATATGCATCTACTCATCATGCACCCTTATCTGTATTGACTTGCACTACCTTAGTCTTGTCTTGCACCATCCACTTTAGCACTGCTGTCACTTTCAATATCATTGCAAAAAAGTTATTGCACATTTCAATATTCATCCTCATTCAGCGATATTTGCACATATTCATTTCATTCTCTTTATATATATATATATATATATATATATATATATATATATATATATATATATATATATATAGAGAGAGAGAGAGAGAGAGAGAGAGAGATGACTCAGCCAAAAAAATAAAAATACATCATGATTAATATGATAATATTATGAATATTATATTAATATAATATACATCACACTTTTTTCTTTTCCTGAAATGTGTATATATTTTTTGGCTGACTCTCTCTCTCTCTATACAGTATATAATTCTGTTGTATGGTTGTCTACCAAGTTTTTTTCCCCCCTACACTGTACATGATTGATGATCTGTAATTGCTACTACACGTTTATTGTCTATTATGTTAAATCATTGGTACTGGATGTTGGAAAGTTCCTTCAAAATGAATAAAGTATCTATCTATCTATCTGAAAAAGTTTACCGATTATAACAATCTAATTACAAGAACAAAAAGTTTTTTTTTGTTTTTTTTTGAGAGTGTAATGAAATTCAGGATTTGATTAATAATTTATGTGCAAGACTCAACTTGGGCATTAAAAGAAAACCTTGTTTGAACTTGAAGGTTACAACACTGTTCAGAACTTTCTTCAATATCAAGCTTGCTGTTGCTTTGCGTGGATTATGAAGGATGGGTTTAATTATGAACAACCTGGCAACCCCTGATTGAAACGCAGTAGTATATAGTAAGGTACAGTATATATATATATATGAGTAGTAATAACACTCTGAATAGTAATGATACAGTAGTGAAGTGTTGTGTCCCGTACCTGCGCTGAGAGCTGATGCCTGCAGCCGGAGGTCCGGCGACGCTTTGTTCTGAGCTCACATGCTGCAGTGTGAGTCCTGGGAACGGGTACATGAAACCGGTACCGAAAGAAAGTCCGGTGCAGGACACGAGGAAGAGACAGAGCGCGCTCAAGAACGCGCAGCGCGCCATCGCTCCCGGTTTGTTCAGCCGCACATGAGCAGTGGAAGAAATAAATCAGATAACCAAACACACACACCCAACACACACACACCACCACAGGAGGGACTCGATCTAAAGTAGATGGCAGATGTCTAAAACGTGAACACACTACCACCACAAGCTGGTGATCTTCTCTCTCTCTCTCTCTCTCTCTCGCTCTCTCTCTCTCTCACACACACCCCCCCCCCCCTCACACTCTCTCTCACTCTGAGCCCGACCTCCTAAGTGGACTGAAGTGTCTCTGAACATGGTTGGAGCGCGCGCGTAATGACGCACGGACTTCACACAAGTAGTACACACACTCAGAGGGGGGGAAAACAACAACAATAACAACAACAACACTGTACGTGAGAATCCTTAGTAGAAACCTGAGAACTTTACATGTGAGACCTGAGGGCAGAGACACAGAGGAAAGGGTTTTATTATCAGACTGGAAAGGAAATAAAACTTAGTCAGGGTAAAAAAAAATAAAAATAAATAAAAAGTGTGCAAAGTGGCCTTGGGGGGTTCTCAAACTTTTTTTTTTTCTTCAGATTTTCAGATGACAGGAACCTTTCCAACTTTACAAGAAACAAACAAACAAAAGACCTTGGCACAAATAGATGTCTCAACTCTTCAAAAAATATTTCTACATGTGGAACAAATAAAGTATTTTGCTTCCCCCCCCTCCCCCTTTCTTCTTTAATTGAAGTCAGATTAGGCAGCACTTAGTGGTTTAGTGGTTAGCGCTGTCGCCTTGCACCTCCAGGGTCCGGGTTCGATTCCCGCCTCTGTGTGCATGGAGTTTGCATGTTCTCCCCGAGCTTTGGTGGGGCTCTCCAGTTTCCTTCCACAATCCAAAGACATGCACAGGTGTGAGTGTGTGTATGTGTGTATGCCCTGAGATGGATTGGCACCCTGTCCAGGGTGTACCCCGCCTCGTTTCCTAAGTTTCCTGGGATAGGCTCCACCCCCTGCACGACCCTGTCTACAGGATTAAGTGGTATAGATGATGAATGAGTGAGTGAGTGAAGTCAGTGTATGTTTGATTGATTGATTGAGAACACTACGCCACACCACACACCGCAGAGGACTCAACTGATTGCACACCACGCTACTAACCACACCGCACAGTTGCACATGACACGTACAGTACGTTGCACATTGATGTACATTCTTATTTACACATGAATGAGCACTAACATGGACACCACTGCTGCTGTCACACACATCATCTCATTTAACACTCCATTGTTCAATCATACTGTATCTTTATGCCATAGCTTTTCCTCGAATACCCTTTGTACTTTTTTACACTATACATTTGAGATTTTTCTAATATTAATTGTATATATTGTAACTGTATATTGTATATTTCTATATTTGTATATTTTATATTCTTTTTCTAGTGCAATTTGCCTCTTCTTACCTCCTTATTGAACCTGTGATAGGAAGGTCCCAGGTTCAAACCCCACTACCAAGTTGCTCTTGTTGGGCCCTTGCGCGAGCCCCTTAAACCTCAATTGCTCAGATGTATAAAGAGATAAAAATGTAAGTCGCTTTGGATAAGAGCGTCTGCCAAATGCCATAAACATACAGTAAATGTAAACATAAACATTATTCTATCTCATCTTTCCTTTTTAAGGTCACGAACAGTCGTATAAGCATTTCACTGCATATTCTCTGTATATGGCTGGTGACAAATAAATTTAGAATGTGATTGATTGATTGATTGATTGATTGATTAAAACTACCAGCGATGGATTGTTACCCCAACCATGGTGTACCCCGCCTTGTGCCCTAAGTCTCCTGGGATAGACTCAGGCCCCTTGTAACCCTGTATACAGGATAAAGTAGTATAGATGATGAGTGAGTGAGGGTTCCATCTGAAATTATTTACAGCTATTACAGTGTTATTCATTTTTTCAACACTACTACAAATGTAAAAGCATTTCCAAAATAAAAATGCAGCCACATCGGGTGTGTTTGAGCAATGAAATCTCTAAAACATCCCGGTGCACTGACTTATAGAACTTTATCATCCAGCCCATACGTCCTGTCTTGAAGCAGAGAAATTGACAAGTCCTGAGTTGAAAGTGTGGAAGAATTTAAGCACCTTGAACCTTAACTACAACTTAAACACCTTTGTGTATGGCTGCCAGCTTGATATGCTCATTCAATGCAGAAATTACAGTACAGAAGTTTATATATACAGAAATATATACACAAGAAAAATGCATGTTAAGAATCATAATGCTTAACCAAAGAACATTTTCCCTGCTAAGAGCAGTAAAAAGACAAAGTTAAAAAAAGGGTTTTATTTGTATCCTTTTTCTTATAGTAAAACACAATGCTGTACATTATATAGAGGGACAAGATGGAGATTTGCTAACATTTCTAGATTTAACCTATCATGGAGGTTTTCAAATAGAACCTGCTATAGAATTCTATTCTAATAATTTTTATATTATATTTCTTCAAATATTTTTTTTGGTATTTTGATCCAGCACATCGAGGGACGATGCACTCCAACCTATATACAGATATACTGTATATCTGTCATTTCTTTGGCAGTTATTTAATGGGTCAGGTTGCCAAGTCGATGCCCGATTGTTATTCATACAGTATGGGCAATTCAGGAACGCTAATTAGCCTAACCTGTACGTCTTTGTACTGTGGGAGGAAACCGGAGTACCTGGAGGAAACCCACCATGCATACAGACCAGAACTGGGATTTGAACCCCGACCCTGGAGGTGCAAGCTAACAGTGCTGACCACTAAACCACCGTGCCGCTGCTATGGATAATACAAACCTTTAACTATTCAATAAAACATTTATAGCTAAATATTTTGTAGCTATGATTTGAATAAAGTACACAGTTGTAGTGAGTTTACTTTCTAGTTTTTTTTTCTGTAATTCTCACTCATATCAGAGAGAGATCCCTTCCGGTGACAAGATTTTTTTTTTTTACCCCAGACATCTCTTTGTTATTGCAAATGTGTGCTCATTGACAGATTCTTGAAGATTTTGGTTTTTGTCCGCGAAGCTTGCTCTGAGGCTCGCTGACGAGCTGATGATTCTGATCAGCTGTTCCACAGAACAAAGGACTTCTCTGTAACTGTTAGTGCTCTCAGCGGCGCAGTTGTTCTGAATCTGAGAACTAGAGTGAGGGTCTCCAGCCCTCCTTCTGCAGGCTTTAGCTCCAAACCACATCTAAAACACTTGATTCCGCTAATCAAGCTCTTCTGGAGACACTAATCAGGATTTAAAAGTGGATCGGATGTTTTAGATTAGGGTTGGAACTCAAGTCTGTGGGAAGCTTTCGAAGGAGGAGGAGGAAGAGGAGGAGGAGGGGTGGAGATCCATGCACTAGGTTTCAAGGCTAAACAGATTAATGGATATTATTAATACCTCATGCAAATGTATTTACATTCATGTCATTCATCTTGTGTATGTAACAAGGGTAAGAACTTATATTATTGCATTTTGCATCACTTTTATCATGTTGTCTAGGGAATGCAGACGTACACACGTGGACAAAATTGTTGGTACCCTTCGGTCAATGAAAGAAAAACTCACAATGGTCACAGAAATAACTTTAATCTGACAAAATTAATAATAAATAAGAATTCTATGAATGTTAACCAATGAAAGTGAGACATTGCTTTGCAACCATGCTTCAACAGAATTATTTTAAAAAATGAACTCATGGAACAGGCCTGGACAAAAATGATGGTACCCCTAACTTACTAGTTTGTTGCGCAACCTTTTGAGGCAATCACTGCAATCAAACGATTCCTGTAACTGTCAATGAGACTTCTGCACCTCTTTGCAGGTATTTTGGCCCACTCCTCATGAGCAAGCTGCTCCAGTTGTTTCCGGTTTGAAGGGTGCCTTTTCCAGACAGCATGTTTCAGCTCCTTCCAAAGATGCTCAATAGGATTGAGGTCAGGGCTCATAGAACGCCACTTGAGAATAGTCCAATGTTTTCCTCTTAGCCATTCTTGGGTGTTTTTAGCTGTGTGTTTTGGGTCATTGACCTGTTGCAAGACCCATGACCTGCAACTGAGACCCAGCTTTCTGACACTGGCTAGCACATTTCTCTCTAAAATCTCTTGATAGCCTTGAGATTTCATTGTACCCTGCACAGATTCAAGACACCCTGTGCCAGATGCAGCAAAGCAGCTCCAGAACATAACAGAGCCTCCTCCATGTTTCACAGTAGGGACAGTGTTCTTTTCTTTTCCGTCTGTGAACATAGAGCTGATGTGCCTTGGCAAAAAGTTCCATAAGATTTGTTTTCAACAATGGTGTCCTCCTTGGTCGTCTCCCATGTAGTCCACTTTGGCTCAAACAACGACGGATGGTGCGATCCGACACTGATGTTCCTTGAGCATGAAGTTCACCTTGGATCTCTTTAGAAGTCTTTCTGGGCTCTTTTGTTACCATTCGGATTATCCGTCTCTTTGATTTGTCATCGATTTTCCTCCTGCGGCCACATCCAGGGAGGTTGGCTCCAGTCCCATGGATCTTAAATTTCTGAATAATATGTGCAACTGTAGTCACAGGAACATCTAGCTGCTTGGAAATGGTCTTATAGCCTTTACCTTTAACATGCTTGTCTATAATTTTCTTTTGAATCTCCTGAGACAACTCTTTCCTTCACTTCCTCTGGTCCATGTTGAGTGTGGTACATACCATGTCACCAAACAACACAGTGACTACCTGGAGCCCTATATATAGGCCCACTGACTGATTACAAGATTGTAGACACCTGTGGTGCTAATTAGTGGACACACCTTGAATTAACATGTCCTTTTGGTCACATTATTTTCAGTATTTTCTAGGGGTACCATCATTTTTGTCCAGGCCTGTTCTCCTACATGAGTTTAAAAAAAATAATAATTCTGTTGAAGCATGGCTGAAAAGCAATGTCTGACTTTCATTGGTATCATTCATAGAATTTTTTTAAATTATTACTTTTGTCAGATTAAAGTTATTTCTGTGACCATTGTGAGTTTTTCTTTCATTGACCGAAGAGTACCAACAATTTTGTCCACGTGTGTAAATGATCGGCTATCGCTGGTGCTGATCATGTTTTTCCACTTGGGCAATGAATATACAACAGACTTACAGACCATATAGCTGACTATTTTTGGGTTAAACGTCTCGGTCCAGAGCCATTTACTGGCTCTATGTCAGATCTAAACTCACAACCTTAAAAGGACAGAAGGACAGAACCTTAACCACTAATTTTCTACTGCTCTACTACACAATATATATAGTTACATTCATACACACACACTGATCAGCCATAACATTATGACCCAATATTCAGTAGGTCCACCCTAACAGTAATTACCTGTGTATTCTGACACCTTTCTACTGGAATCAACATTAACCTTTTCCTACAGTAGCTCTTTTATTGGATAAGCCTTGGCCACCCATGCCCATGTCAACAGTTATTTTTCTTGAATTACTTTTGGTATGTTCTGACGACTGCAGACCAGAAACATCCCACAAGAGCTGCAGGTTTGGAGTTGCTCTGACCCAGACCCATTATCCCCTGTATCTCTCGTTACAATGGTGGCTGGAAGTGGGTGGGATATATTAGGCAGCAAGTGTAGCTTTTTTTTTCTGAAGATGATGTGTTGGAAGCAGGAAATGTGGGAAAGCATAAGCATTTGAGTGACTTTGATAAGGACCAAACTGTCTTGTGTCTTGTAGTCTTAGGATGTTTCTTATCTGCAATGGTCAGGACCAATCAAATGTAGTCCCATGTAGTCCGATCCAATAGAAAAGCTACTGCAGCCCAAATTGATGAAAAGTATAATGCTGGTTGTGGGTTAAGGGCCTTGCTCAAGGTCTCAACAGCGGTACCCCCCCCCCCCCCCCCCCCCACCAGTAACCCAGAGATTTAATTGTTTAAGCCACCACTGCCCTGTTCATTCATTCATACATTCATCATCTATAACACTTTGTCCTGTATACAGGGTTGCGGGGGGCCTGGAGCCTATCGCAAGAGATCCCAAAAGGGGAAGTACACCCTGGTCAATCCATTGGATCCCCACACACAAATGGCAATTTGGGAATGCCAGTTAGCCTAATCTGTATGTCTTTGGATTGTTGGAGGAAACTGGTGCAACAGATATGTTTTCACAGCATAACTGATTACCTTTCTATATACAGCAGCACATGCCTTCTACATGTCAATGACAGATTTTTTAAAATTATTCAATAAAAAGCAATGTGGGCAGCTCAGCGGTAAGCACTGTTGCATCACATCTCCAGGGATTGGGGTTTAAATCTTGTCTCTGTTGTGTGCGCTTCCTCCAGGGACTTTGGGCTTTCTACTACAGTCCACAGATATGCATTATAGGCTGATTGGTGTTTCCAAAATGCAGTCGCCTTAGTGACATAGTGTGTACGCTCACAATATCATGTGTCCTTTACTTTTACACAGGGTAAATCTGTATGGAAAATTCATGAATAAATAAATAGTGACATAGAATTGAAGTTTTTACCCATTTATACAATAGTTACATGTGATGATGTGGAACACGTAAAAACTTCTCTCTCTCTCTCTCTCCCCCCCCCCCCCCCCCCCCCATTCTATATATATATTAGCTCATCAAATGTAATAAAATGAACACATGCGGTCTTTTTTTTATTTTTTAAAACTTTTATCCTGTGTGGACACATTGCTATATTTCCACACAGACGTACAAACACAACACCAACTTCTCTGAGGTGTCCCCTGCGCATGCGCAAGCCTAAAGGACACGTGTGTCGGAAGCTTCTCTGCACTAGCAGCCTCGCCATGGAGGATAAAATAAACCTGGATTTGGAAGACTTTTCTTCTGAGCCATTTTTGGAGACGTTAATTAAGGAAATAACAGAGCAAGACCCTTCATTTCTGATCGGAATTTTCGTTGCTATAGCTGTTGTTGTTATTACAATAGGTAAGCAAGCTTACTCGTAGGGAATGTTTGGGCCTCGTAGCAACGTCTACAGGAAATACAGCTCACAATCGTTTTCGGGCAAATCCTAATTTCAGGGCTGTGATTGGCTGACAGAGGATTAGTAGAGTATAAGCAAATTGTTGATTTGTTCTGAGAATAGCGCATTAGCCAATCACAGTGCAGAAGGAGGGATTTGTCGGAATACGGATAGGGAAGAAAGCTGGCATGCATGTTTGTATTCTTTTGACCGAAAAACAACATATTTGGAACTGTTACGTAAATAAACCATCCTGTGTGTACATTGCAGTATTTTTAAGATTTTTCTTGGTCACCAAGAAGACAAGAAATGCTGTGTTGCTGGTTGGTTTAAGTGACTCTGGAAAAAGTCTGCTCTTCAGCAGGGTGAGGAAGAAGAAATAAGAATAAAATATGTCTCCATTTATTGCATTAAAAATTTAATTTAACAGGTCATTTTTGTCTCCAGCTTCTGACAGGGAAGTTTATTAAAACTGTGACCTCCACAAGTGAAAGCAAGGCAGTCTACAGAGCAAAAAACGAGAAGGTAAAATACAAAGACACGGGTAGGGTTGTCTGAATTATTTCAGTGTTTCAGAGATTCAGGTGCTGTTTTTGTGTTGTAAACACAGACCACCCGCTGGACCCTTGTGGACACTCCTGGTCATGATAGTCGAAGAGCTCAGGTTATCGACAAGTTCAAGGATTCTGCCAGGTAAAACGGCGTAAAATTAACTATTCCAGTGAAAATGGATGTATACCATAACAATATGACCATGATATTGAGTATGTCCCACCTTTGCCACCGAAAGTAATAATAATACATTTTATTTATAATGCACTTTATATTAGAAGCAAATCTACAAGCACTACAAAGTATTTCAACCCAAAAGCCCTGATAAATTTTTTTTTTTTTTTAAATAATTAAAAAATTTTAAGGATCAGATTTAAAAACAACAGTCTGTGGCATCCTCAATGACCTGTGTTCTGACACCTTTCTACTGGAACCAGCATGAACCTTTTCAACAGTGTGAGTTACACTATCTCTTCTATTGGATCGGACGACACGGGCTAGCTTTGGCCAGTTCACTGGTTTTCCTTCCTTGGATCACTTTTGGTATGTCCTGACTGCTGCAGCCTGGGAACGTCACACAAGAGCTTCAGTTTTGGAGTTGCTCTGACACAGTCGTCTAGCCGTTATAGTTTGGACCTTCTCACAGTAGCTACATTTTCAGTATCTAGTTACAGTGGTGGCTGGAAGTGGGTGGAATATATTGGGCAGCAAGTTAACCTTTTTTTAGTTTTTCTTTCTTTCTTTTTTTTCTTTTGAAGTAGATGTGTTGTAATTAAAAAAAAAGTGGGCAAGCATAATGATTAGAGTGACTTTGACGAGGGCCAAAATGTCATGGCTAGAGGACTACGCTAGTGTAGATTAAATAGATGAAATGTTTGCATCACTGTTATCATGGCAAAAGGGGTTCCTACTCAATATTAGTCAGGTAGTCATAATGTTATGGCTGATCGGTGTATATGGAGTATACTGTACAGCTTGTCTAGTGTTCAGCAGACTCTTATCCATACCCAGTGTGTTTGCTTAGTCTCCATCAACCTCCTCCTCACATTAGTATTGACCTTTTCTGCACATGACACCGAATTCAAATTTTATTTGTCGCATACAGTCATACACAGTACGATATGCAGTGAACTGACCGCTCATGACCTTAAAATCAAGATTAACAATAAGAAATTAATTATGGAATAGAATAATAATAAAATATAGCAAAACTTTAGGGGGAAAAAAGAGAGCAAAATATTTTTTAAAAAATTGAAAAAACTTGGAAATATGGAAACTGTTGTGGAAAGTGACAGAATTTAAATGAACAGGTTTGTCTGCGATGTTCTCGCCTTCTTCTGGACATTTGTCAGCGCCAAAACCCTTACACGGGATCACTTTCTTTCCCACCACACCTCCCTCCGATTTTCTCCCTAATTTAAACGTAGGCAGTTCCCACCCATCACCTGGGAGCTTCCACATCAAGGCTACACCGACCAACCAGGGAGGGCGAAGGCTATCGCGTATTCCACCGATCGCATCTTTTTGAATTGATTGCTCGTCCACATACTTTTGATCACACAGTGTATGAGAAAACAAGGACAATAAGATGCAGCCTGACTGGGAATCACATTTTAACCTCAGTCAGGTTTTTGCCTCCTGGACGTGTGATTTAATAAATCTTGTTGTAAATTCTATAAATTCTAAAAATTTTATAAAATCTGTGTCCGCAGAGCGATCGTGTTCGTGGTAGATAGCGCCATTTTCCAGAAGGAGGTAAAGGACGCGGCTGAGTTCCTCTACTCCCTCCTGACGGATAACGTAGTGATTGAGAACACTCCGACATTGCTCATAGCCTGCAACAAACAAGGTACATTGAACCCTGTAGTTTCTAACACTAACCCAGTATTGTCTAGTTTGTATTTATTTATAAGCTTCTATTTTTTTTTGTTTATGAGCTTCTAAGTGATGCAACAAAACGATTTAGTACTCTGTACGTCTTTAAACAATATTCTGTAGTAAAATAAATCTACAATAATTATATATATATAAAAAAAATAACATTTCAGGATGTGCAATTTTAGAGGAAAATAATGAATGACAGGGTGACAACAATTCTGAAGCGAAAACTGAATCCTAAACCAACTAAAATGGATGGATTTAATTACATTAATGATGGGTGGATTATTAAGATCAACACTGATCTATATTTAAATTCAAATTTTATTTGTCACATACACAGTACGATATGCAGTGAAATGCTTAGGCGACTGCACTGACCTTAAACCAAGACTATTAATAGGAATAATAAATATGAAAAACAAAATAGAAAAGAAAAGAGTTACTTTATCTAAGAAAGAATATCTAAATAGGAAATAAATATTAAAACAAAAGTAAATTTGAGAAATATATATATATATTATGGCATGCCGTTTAGGAAAATATTCATGAGAGAACTTAATGAAAACTCTGAATATATTGAATAAAACGTGAGAATATTGAATGGATTCCAAATATATTGATTGAAACTCTATATATATATATATTGAATGAAGATTCTGAATATATTGAATGAACTGTGAGAATATTGAATGGATTCCGAATATGTTGAGTGAAAATATATATATATATATATATATATATATATATATATATATATATAGAATGAATTCTGAATATATGGATTGAAAACTGATATATTGAATGAAAAGTCTGAATATATTGAATGAAAACTAAGTATATATTGAATGAAACATGACGTCATCGAAACACAGCGCCATCTTTAGAAAGGATGAGTGAGTCGGCGAGAAACTTGGTTGCTGCAATTCTGAGAAATGAAGAGATGGTGAACACATTGATGAGTGCATGTACGGCTCAAAGTGGTGGCACAAGCTGCACTCAGCATCAGACTACGGATGAAGAAATTTATTCTCTATTTCACCGCGGAAGACCGGTGTTATGCGCTAAAATGCCCCCCTGCCACAGATTGCCCCCCTACATAATCTCTATCAAATATTATATTACAACATAAATTCATAGGTTTATTGTTATCAAATATGATATAACTATTATAATTAACCCTTGGCACGTGACAGGTGTCGAGACCATGAATACAAATTCTCATATAATGTTTATTTTGTGGCACATTTATTTTACAGGGATTTGTCATGTAATACAAAAATGCTTGCACTAAATAAATATTTATGATAAAAAATTTAACTAATTGATTTGTATTATTAAATAAGCAATATAAAAAATACATCTTGTATATTAAAAAAATAAATAATTTATATTTTTCCCCTATACAACATGTAATTTTTTATAATGCTTATTTTATAATCAAATCCATTTGGTCTAATTTGTCATTTCTAAATCATAAACCTATAATTTTCTGTTCTAATATAATATTCGACGGAGATTATATGGGGGGGCATTTTAGCGCATAACAATGACAAACAATTCTTGTGCTAATAAAACAGATAATTTGTTAAATGAGAGTCAGGGTCTTTTTTTAATTATTTAAATAATAATAATAATTGTAAAGGTAGGCGGCACGGTGGTGTAGTGGTTAGCACTGTCGCCTTGCACCGCCAGGGTCCGGGTTCAATCCCCGGCCAGGCTCGATTCCCGGCTCTGTGTGCATGGAGTTTGCATGTTCTCCCCGTGCTTGGTGGGTCTCCTCCCACAGTCCAAAGACATGTAGGTTAGGCTAATTGGCGTTCCCAAATTGCCCGTAGTGTGTGAATGAGTGAGTGTATGTGTGTGTCTGTGCCCTGTGATGGATTGGCACCCTGTCCAGGGTGTACCCTGCCATGTGCCAAGTCTCCCGTGACCCTGAATACAGGATTAAGCGGTATAGGTGATGAGTGAGTGAGTGAGAATTGTAAAGGTATGTATGAAAATGAATGCACTTTGGTACAGACTGAGTTGCAAAAAATGACAAATCAACAAAATTCAATAACTTTTTTGCTATTGAAATTTCACATGTAAAACCAACTGCACTATCATTGCTAATAAATACAACCATTTCTCTTTGCAATATTCAGTTTAATAGTTTTTTAAAATAAATTTTTTCTTTTAAAAAATATTAATTTTCAATAGCTTTTTCGTTATGTGGATTACACATTTAAAACCTATTGTACTATAATCCACTCTATCATTGCTAATAACTATAACTATTCTTTTTTCAATATTCAGTTTAATAGTTTTTTTAAATAATTTTTTTATATATTGAGTTTACAATCAATATATTCAGAATCCATTCAATATTCTCACGGTTCATTCAATATATTCGGAATACATTAAATATATTCAGATTTTTCATTCAATATATATAGAGTTTCAATCAATATATTCGGAATCCATTTAATATTCTCACTGTTCATTCAATATATTCAGAATCCATTCAATATATATAGAGTTTCAATCAATATATTCAGAGTTTTCATTAAGTTCTCTCATGAATATTTTCCTAAATGGCATGCCATATATATATATATATATATATATATATATATATATATATATATATATATATATATATATATATATATGAGAGAGAGAGAGCGAGAGATGGAGATATGTAAATTTAACTAAGAAAGAATAAAATATCTGTATAATACAAAATATACAAAAATATAGAAAGATATAAGAAAAAATAAGAAAAACCTAGCTGTACAATAGAAAATATAGAATTGTGGAAATTCTATAGAATTGTGGAAATTAACAGTGAGTGTTATGGTATAACTGATGTAAAATTAAGCTTAGGAAACTGCTGTATTTATGTTTTGGCCCAGAACACATGGAGCTCTCTGTGTAGATCGTCTAGAGTGATATGAAAACATTAAAAATGTAGTTTTCAACTATTTCTAATGTGATTCTAGTGATGTTTGCTTAAACCCCTCCTGCTCTTGTGTGTGTGTTTGTGTGTGTAACAGACAACACCATGGCAAAATCGGCTAAACTGATTCAACAGCAGCTGGAGAAAGAGTTGTAGGTGTTCACATTTTTCAAGTACTTTGATTTTCAGTCAACTCGTTCGCAGTCACTTCCTGTGCAATCAGGATTTATATGAGATCTGGACTAAACCTGTTAATGACTGCTAGAGCTTTTCTTTGAGAACCTCATGAAAAAGACTAAAGGCCTAGGAACTTGTTGGGAATAATACATCAAGTTGTGTTGTTGTGATGGCATGTCACGCTACCAAAAAATATTCAATTCAGGAAAGTTGTGCAAAAATAATTAGTTTAGGAAAATTAGAACTAATTATGAAAATTATAAAAAAAAATAAAATAAATAAAAAGTCCTAAAAAAAAAATTCTAATTATTTTTTTATGTATATGCCATAAATATCCAACGTATAAAAGAACAATTGTTTGCACTATTTGCTATTGATGGTGCTGTTCATAATTTCCCAAAGTCTTTTGAAATAAATAAAAACACTTAAATTACATTATGTAAGAAGAAAAAAAAAGAAGAAAAAAAGTAGTAATGTTAGCGGTTGGGTAAGAGCTTTCCTCATCATTGGCGTCCTTATCAGCCATATTGAATGCCGATTTCCAAACAAAATGATTCATTCTTTTGGTAGAATAATTCCCAGAGGTAAACCAGTGCCATTGTACCGAACTGTACCTGCACAGATCAGCCATAACACAAACACAGATTATTATTAATTATATTCTAGTAAACTGGTGATCGGGTCATTTATGCTTGTGGGGGGGAAAAGGACCTCCTGTCTGGTTCAATCCCACACAAAAGACAATGTAGCACAAATTGCAGAAAAAAAGGTCTGGTAAAAGTATCAGAGCTATTTTGGTGGCATAAAAGGAACCTACACAATATCATGTCTAATGTTGTAAGGTTTTAATGTTATGGCTGATAGTTTATAACATCTCTGTAATTGAATACAGGCATTTACACCCAACTACAGTATTAGCCCTATAGTGACTACTTACAGGACACTATTTAAACACTACGCATAAATCCTTCAGCTACAAGCACTAGAGCTCGCTTAAAAATCTGATTTAAATCCTTTGTGTCGGCTTCACAGAACCACTCTGAGGGTGACCCGCTCTGCAGCCCTCTCGTCTCAGGACGGCTCGGTTCAGTCCACGCTGTACCTCGGAAAGAAGGGCAAGGACTTCGAGTTCTCCCAGCTGTCCATGCAGGTGGAGTTTGTGGAATGCAGCGCGCGCGGCAAGAGCGAGGACGAGGACGCCCAAATCGATGCTTTGGAGAACAGTTTAGCCAAATTATGAATGGTCATAAGCATAGCAGGTTGTGGTTAAAGATGTACAAAGCTGAAACCATGTGTTTAAATTTAAAGTCTTTGATTATGCGGCTTTTGAGTCAGTATTATTTTTCCTTGTTTTATTTAGACTTGTGTACATCAGCTGACCTAGGACCATTCTCATAAAAGTCTGTTTGTCTGATTTTGAGTTTAATAAGGGACTCGTCTCCAAAACATTCACACACGTTTATTTATTTGGACTACACGAAGTTCTAATTTAACACCACAGAGTGCTATTTATATTGCTATTACTGTGTCGCAAACATCTTTGTATTTTCTCCACGCCTGCTTTCGTGCCTTACATCTGGAACGCTGACAGCGTGATTGTGGGAACTCATCAGACTCGAGCTCCTGCTGAAAGCTGTAAATAAACAGTCTGATTTTTTTTTTGCATGCTTAGCTTTTAATCTGTGTCGTGCACTCATTTCCACAAGCTTCATTAAATCTAGTTCTTTCCCTCTAATTGTAGATTTAGTCAAAATCTAAAGACATTTGGACACTTTTTGTTTAACTTCGCTGGTGCATGAAGTACAAATCACGCTTCGACTTGTTAGGGTTGAAGGGTTTAACGCTACACTTCGGTTTAAACCTCTCTCTCGCAAATCTCCAAACACTGCCTGACTAACTCAGCTTCATGAATTTAAACGTAAAAGTAAGAAAACAGCTTCACTCGAGACACTTCAGAACAAAATGTCTATAATTCAGTCCACAGTCGGACACGTAACATCCAGTGCTTTCAACCTGAATTACTTACTTACTGATTTACTGAGGATCAGGACATTCATTTGCCAAGGCAAATCTGTACAGTTTAAACACACTCTTTGGGTGTTTATAATATTCACAGTGTGAAGTCTTCAACTCTGATTCATCAGAACAAATCATGACAAATCACAGGTTTATATTAAAGTGTTTATTCTATTACACTGTTCCCATGGCAATAGCAATTCAGGCACTTTTACTATAGATGTGCCTCAAAGACTATTAATAAACTTCTGATTTCTCACTTGTTTCGGACATTTAAAAAAAATCAAGCAACAATAATAATGCTAAGTGGTTTCTCCAAAGTCAAACCCTTGATGAGAAACATCTTCAGTATCCAGTAGAGCGCACTGTAGCTATTATGACCTGCTGGAAACGTGATGTACATCTTCTGGCAATGTTTCTGAGGAATCTTCCCCCTTCCTCTTGGGCAATGGCCTCTAGTTCAGAAAGCTTCTTGGGTTTGCGTGCTCCTACGTTTATTATTATTTTTTAAATACCACCAAAGACTTCCTGTTGGATTCAAGTCATTCAACTGTGATGTGATGGTCGCTCTAGAACCCTCCAGGGGTTCATCTGAAACCGAGCCTTGGAGGAGCTTGAAGTATGTTTGGGATCATTGTCCTGTTAGAAGTTTCAGCTTCCTCACAGATGGCATGACGTTTTCTTCAAGGATTTCCTGACACTTGATTGAATCCATCTTGTCCTCTACATGCTGCAGGTTTCCAGTGCCAGAGGAAACAAAGCAGCCCCAGAGCATCTCCGAGCCATGGCCATTATTCAGGCTTCATTCTTACTCCTCCAAACATACCGCTGATTCATGGCCCGACAAGTTTAAGCTTTGTTTCAGAAATCCATAGAACGGAATTCCCAAAATTCTCTCTTTATTATTGATTTTAGAATATTGAAGCTGACTTTTCTTGTGTTTTAGGGTCAGTAGTGGGGTACATCTTGGTGTGACCTTCAGTGTTCAGTATGCGCTGTGTGAAACTTGAGTGCCTGCTGCCAACAAATCTTTCTGTCAGGCCATTAAACAAAGTCAATCGAGGGTTTATCTCGGAATCTGGTAGCAACAAGTGATAGCTTCTTTCTTCTGAAGAAAGAAGTCTAGTAGGTAGTCTAGCCGCTGTGCCATTAACTTTTAACTTTCTAAATAGGCTTCCTAATGTATTTCTAGGAACATTTAGTATGTTTGCTATATATTATTTTATATATATATATATATATATAATTGTCTGTGCAAGTCAATGAGCTCTTCTCTTAACTTTATGGGCAACTCTCTTGGCTGAGCCATTTCTGACATGCAGTCAAACATCTCCATCAACAAATCTCTAAAAATTTGATGCGTCCTAATCAAGTAAGGCATTTAATTAGTTGCATCAGATGTGCTCGAGTCAACACCTTATTTACAAATTTGTGCTCTAATCAAGGGGTTTTATTCAGGGGGTGAATAATTCTGAAACTGCAGTAATTGTTAAAAGGTGCCGTTTGTGTTGAATTTGGAGAAACCACTTGTTATATTAGTTGTGTTGAGCTATTTAAATTGCTCTTGTTTAATTGATTTATTACAAACAGCTGCAAGTTAGTAATTTTGGCCAGAAAAACTGATTTTCAATTGGGGCTGAATAATTTCGAGTGTAACTGTAACTATAAATGGATGGCATGTATAATGTATCATTCTTTAATTATTACATATAAAGTTTAATCATTGGCATTGGAAAATGTTAAAAGAAAAAAAAAAACGAAAACACACTCCAGCTTGGTAATATTAATTCTAATTTTTTTTTCATTGTAAATTCGATGGCTGTAAACCTTTAATAATGTATACAATAGGTAAATATTAGCTGCATAATATATTTGCATAGTATAATCACTGCATCTGATCTGTTTCTCTAATTAGAATAAATATATTCTTTTTGCAAATGCCTCATGTGGGGGTCTCATTAGGTGACTTGAGGAGTTTCCTGGAAATTAATTTGGCTTCTGTTCCACATCGGTAAACTCCACGAGAACAAACAACTCTCTCCCACCCACAGGGTCTCTGGCTGAGGACGGGGGACTGATTGCCCCGCCATTTCACACGTAGTAAAGCATTTAACCAATCGTAGACAATACGGAGTTCTTGTAAGCAATCATAACGCAGACGGGGGGATTTACTGGAAAAGATGGGAAGCTTGACCTAACCTCAACGTTGGAGAAAAAAATTGCGTTCTTCTGTTAAATTTCATTTACATTTGACAGACCAAGTCCCAGCAAACGTAGCTACTGATAAATTTTCCTATAAAACCATTCCATTGTGTACGGGTCTTTTAAAAATAAGTTTGAACTACATCTTTTGAAATGGTTCTTGTTTTTCAAGAAACAAAATGCAATCAATAAAATCACGTTAACACTACTGAGCATGATGGTACATAATAATACACTCTGGCCATGGAAAATGTGTAACTGAAAAGACACCTTTATTTCTTAACCATAAATAATGTGCTTTTTTTTCTGCCTAAAACGTAACAAAACCAAAACCCAGCAAGGAGAAATTAAATGCTTCATGCAAAACACTACAGGTTCATTTTGTTCCATAAATGAGTAAGTAACGGGAAACATCACGTCCTGGTTCGGGAACAGCACCATGCAGGACAGACGAACTCTTCAGAGGGTGGTGCGATCAGCTGAGCGCATCATCCACACCGAGCTCCCTGACCTGCACTCGATCTACAGCAAGCGGTGCTGGACCAAGGCCAGGAAGATCATGAAGGACCTCAGTCACCCCAGCAATGGACTGTTCTCTCTGTTGAGGTCAGGAAAGCGATTCCGCTCCCTGAAGGCCAACACAGAGAGACTGAGGAGGAGCTTCTTCCCACAGGCGATACGGTCTCTTAATCAGTACAACACACAGTACTGATCCATTTTGCACACCCACACATGCTTCTGCACTCACTCTGGACACTCTGGACATTCAGGACATTTGCTCACTTGTCCTCACTGCACACCTGCTCACTCATGGGTAGTATGCACACGTCACTTAAATATGCACACAAGCCACTTTATCATTTAAAATGTCACTTTACTGTATATCTGCATATTCAATATTTTTATTTCCACTTGTGCAATTTCAATTTTTTACTTACTTACATTTTATATTTTCATATTCTTACATTTTACATTTTATATTCTATATTTTATATTTTATTTAATTTTATTTTATTCTCTTAGGTCAGGGCAGTTGCCTAAGCATTTCACTGCATATCGTACTGTGTAGGATTGTGTATGTGACAAATAAAATTTGAATTTGAATTTGAAAGTACATTTGTAAGCTCTCATAAAATTTTGGATTGAACCAGATACCTGACCTGGGGACTGAAACAGCTAGGTTTGTAGGCAAAAAAAAAAGCTCTAAGCAAGCTAAAGTGACGATTTCCACGCCTTTGTTGGTGTTTGAAGCTTCTGAAGAGTACAAGTGCAGATTTTGCAGGAAATCCATTTTATGGATCAGTTTTCGACTTTTTAAAGTGTGCATTAAACTGACAAATGTTAAATGCTCTAAAAATTTGCTTTGTACCAAATTGCTTTGTACCAGACATGACATTTAAACAATCCACAGGTTACACAGCATTTCAGTGTTTATTAGACTTTAAAACCTTTATGAAAAATAGCTGCTCAAACAAATCACACATTAAACATTAGCACTATTGAACTGAATCGAATGGAAATTGAAATCAAAAAATGAAATCAAAAAATGAAATCGAATTGACAGTCTATCTATGATTCATAGCTCTTGAAGCTTTATATATTTTAACTCAGTGCCACGTGCAGATCAGCGTTTGTGTACAAACAGTACTGATTACTGAAAAAAAAAAAGATGAAAGATTCAGTTACCAATTGTCATGCTATTGTGTGGCAATTCATGCACCGCCAAAGCGACTGCAGAATATTTTTTTATTGTATTTGAATTTTTACAGGTACTCCCTGACTTATATAGCACTTGTATTGTAACCGTGCCTAAGAAAATACATCTCACATGTCAAATGTAACAGTGTAATTTCTACACCTTTAATTTGCGAGGGGAATCCCAGACACATTGCCACTTCGTTTTACACTGTATTGGACTGTGAACTGTGTTTTGTTAAGGATTTTCTGAATTTATGATTAGAACAGACATTGTGTTTCCGGACTGATTCACTGAAACCAGTGAGGCCGACTCATTTCTCCCGCACCTCCACACGCACGCACATACAATATACCGGACTTTAGACATTTTATACATTCGTTCACTTAGACAATGAAAACATTGTATATAATTGTAAATATTGGTGCACTATTTTTTGTACAGTACACATGAGCTACTTCCGTGATTGAACTGGAAGTAGAACCATTTGTATCTGTGGAAATTCGTAACTCGAATGTTTGTAAGTTGATAACTATCTGTATATCTTTTGCATTTGAGGCAGTAATATATTGCAGTTGCTCTACGACTCTACAGGTGGTGCACTCTAAACTATTCGCACACTGGCAGACACCACAGCATCGTTTGTGGCAGAAGAAAATTAATTGAGACAAGAAACAAATACATCCACTCAATCGGGACAATAAAGAAAATTGCAATTAAAATTGCACTTCGGTATCATGATAATACTGTTTTGGGTGATCCCTGATGATTCCCATCCCTACAGATTACACAACATAAATTGCTCAATTCTATCATGTATTACACAGTTTTGCATTGCGATGCTTCATATCATGATGACACATTACAGCCTTAGCTTTGTATGCATCATTATTATTATTATTGTATTCCATTCCCACATTACACTAAACTGGGAGTGTTTTTTCAGCCTCCTGAAAAAACACTCCCAGTTTAGTGGCTTCATTCCATCATTGTCTCACTGATCATTGTTTTCGAGTCTGGTTATAGCACACGATTGCGCAGTCATCTCGATACAACTACACTAATCCTGTGTCTGAAAACTAAATTAGCACAGAGTTATAGATTAAGATAACGATCTGGCGTGTCATGTCATGTTAAGTAAGATGATGTACGAAGAAAGATCAGGCCCTGCAGTATGAACACACACACGATAAGCAGACAGAAAGGCATCACTTCAGGCTGATTCAGTCTAGTCGGACACGTTATGTATTTTACAAGCACCCTTTTGTTTATCTACGTGGCAAATAAATAATACAGCCGTGAAACTGTCTGAGAAACGCTGTTAAAGTCCAGAAAGAGCGTACACTGATAAACTGGTGCTCTGATCCGCCACCAGTATACTAGGTTGTCCTTTGAGGAGCGCCGGACACAGCCAGTTCACCTTCTCTTCGTGATTGAGCTTCAGTTTTAATGCCGTTTTTGTCTGACCTGCGTCTGCGCTTCTGGCCTCGTCGGAAAGTTCTTCTTTTCCCTCCTCGGCAGGCTTCGACTTCCTGTTTCTCGGCTTCCTGCGTTTGACCTTGATCTTGACCTCTCCTGCGACTACGGGCTCCTCGCTTATATCCCATAATGCCACTACTCCATCATTGCCTCCGCTGGCCAGCCAGTACGGATGAGGCATGAAGCTGAGGAAGTGGGCCTGAGATGCACCCTGACTGTGAGCCTTTATCGCCCCCTGCTGCTCGAGTCTGGAGCCGGCACCCACGCGTGCGAGGTGCACGCGCCCGTCCTCTGCGGCGCACGCCAGGGTGTTTCCACACGACGCGACGCTGACGCAGTGAGCCAGAGGCGGGTTGAACTGCTGACCTGCTCGTTGCTGGGATGTCGCCCCCTCCTCCTCCTCCTCCAGCGCCTCCTGGAGGCTGTAGGTCCAGACTGGACGAGCTTTCTGCAGGTTCCACATCATCAACTAAAAGAAAAGAGCGGATAGAGTAGATAGCTCAAAAACAAACACTGTACACTGTATATACAGAATGGCAACTCAAGAAGGGAACGGGAAGGATAGTCACATACATTAAGGACAAATCATAAACCACTTAATGGGGTCTACATCAAGAAATAAAAACAAAGTCAAATTGCAAAATAATTGTACAGTAAAATAAATGATAAATGAATCCAGGACGAGACGAGTGAGTGACGATGTTTAAAGTTTTGAGCTGTGTTCCATTCCGGTTCAGTGTGCACCCTACTGCATTCTGTTTTTGGAACACCCTGCGAGGTCACCAGGAGCAGACATTAGTGCGTTACCATGGTAACACAAGCACCTCAGATAACCTGTCGCTGCTGCGGAAATTTTACACTACGGACATTAAATACTGCTTATTTATTGAAACAAAAATTGAAACAAAGCATTATAAAACTAATGCTACTGAAATGTGTATAACTTAATAATAATAACAATAATCAATAATTTGCTTAATAATAATAATCATAATCATTGATTCAAGATGTAAAGAGATTTTTCCCATTTTTTTTTTTTTACAGATTACTATGGTATACATTACTACGGATTTCTTGATTAAATGAAAATTTAAATTACTGTGTCCTATTAAGATTATGTCGTCCTCGATAATGATAAATACATAAATTCTTTCTTAAACTCTCCATGGAGACGCAATGAAATTTTTTCGTTCCCTTTCCCGGTGAAGTGAAGACCCGATGTTCACTCGTCCCCTACACCATTTGCAGTTCCCTTTGAACTGAACATTTTCGCTCCCTGCGGTTTGGAATCACCGAAGGTTACTTCAGGCTGATTGGAACATTCTTTTGGTCTTACTCTGCTACACGCTGTATTCACCACTAGAGGGCAGAACAGCCACACCGTTGCCTTTATCCTCAGTCAGCTGGTTCTTTTCCTCTAAAGATTTATCCTGGTTTTATATTTGGGTTTGGACTTGACACTTAAACACTTCTAAACAACTTTTTTTTTTTTTTTTTTAAACGTTTGTTTAAAAAATGTTTTTTAAACATTTAAAGCTGTTCACTCCAAAAATGTGCCTGTTTACTAAACACAACGACAGTAGGGAAAAACTATTAGAGTTATATCTGTGTCAGGGGAACGGGGTAGGAATCTCTGACCATCTCCCTTTGATTGATGAACGAGGCCGTGTCTATGCTTGTTTCACATTTTTTTAGCTTGTTTAATTAACTATGGGTCCTCTTCAGGTTGCTGCTTTCAGTTATTATTTATTTAACTCTTCTTTTTATCCATTTATCTTTTAAGCCTCAGTTGTATTCCAGACATTCTGTACATCGTGCCTTGTTAAATATGTCGCAGGAAGTTTTCAACGATTTCACTACTGTGTTTAACGTCCAATTTAAGGCAAGAACTTCCAGGAAGAAATGATTCAGATAAACAAAAGAGAACTGCAGTGAGACACAGCGAGGGGTTTAAATTTCTTAATATGGGTGCATAAGGTACATTACCAGTAAGTATGACTTATTTTGGCCTGACTTTATCTCTGATAGTGAAGCACTCGGTCTGTGAGAGAACTCCAAAAGACAGCCAGAGAATAACCATGGACGGCTGGATGCAGCACGATACCTAGATGCTGGTTTGATTTGTACTTGGACTCCTTAAGTATCATGAATTTGTAAATGTCCCTGTTCGAGATACTGCATATATGGTTTCAATTTTAAACAAATTTTGAAAATAATTCATACTACTGACAAATGCTGTGCCAGCCATTTTTTAGAAACTTAGGGAACACCTGAAGAATTGGAGAGGAACATTTTACCCCCTCAAATGCAAACATATACAAGTAATTTTTTGAGGAATTACGATACATCAATTAATCGACTTGTTCTCCCTCCAAACAGGGGTCCATTCTTTGTACGTCGCTCAGTTAGCTGGATTTGATTGTTGTGGATTTGTCCTGATCTTGAATTGCTTTGTTCTTCGAAGCGAATCTCGCACTTGGTGTCATAGCAACTTGTCCGTGAGCTTAAAGCTGCTCGGGAGCAGGTTTATTTCATGTAAACAGGATTTAGGCTGCACTCCTGGCGGGTTATGATTGGTTGAAATGGCGAGATCACATCTGATTGGTTAAAGAGCATGATTGACGCAGACTGACTCACGTGGGAAAAGAAAAGTATCTTGCATATATTTATGGATGGATGTATTTAAACATAAATACAGTACACAGTATGTATGCATGTGTGTGTGGCTGTGGTCATCATTCGTGTGTTAATCTCCGTGTCTGTCTAATAATATGTAACAATCCCCCGAATGTAATATCCCCCGATTGCGTCTATATAAGTGGAGGTAATTTTCTCAAATCTGTCGCAGTCATGTCTTGTCCGTTTATGAGAGAGCAACCGGTTACTGAAGGTGTCAGGATTATAAGCAGAGTTTTTCAAATTCCTTGTGTATTGCGTGATAGACAGGATCCTTTAGCACAGCATGACAAAATCTTACTATACTTGTTCTTGTACTTCACTTTTACACCGTAAACCTGATTAAGTTGGAAAAATTCAAAATATTTGAGGTAATCAGTTACATATTTTTTTAAGTAATCATGTTTCCAATTTTAAGAACAGAGCTATCAATATTTGAATTTGTTGCAAATAAAGTAAATTCAATCCAGCGCGGGAATCGAACCCGGGTCTTCCACATGGCAGGCGAAACACCTCCCACTGAGCCACCAGTGCTCTATAGATTTAAATCGGTGGAACTTTGAGGTGACAGTTACTGTTCCTTAAGTACTTATGATTACTTAAAATATCACATTTGTTCAGCTAACTTGAAATTAATACAAATAGGATTTGAGAGTGAGTGTGTGTGTGTATATATATATATATATATATATATATATATATAAATATATAAAAGGAACACCATACTAATATGGTGTTTGACCCCCTTTCGCCTTCAAAACTGCCTTAATTCTACATGACAGTTGATGGAGATTTGTGGGATGCACACCCAGGGTACGAAGCTCCCGTTCCACCACATCCCAAAGATGCTCTATTGTCATGTTCAAGAAACCAATTTGAAATGATTCGAGCTTTGTGCCATGGTGCATTATCCTGCTGGAAGTAGCCATCAGAGGATGGGGACATGGTGGTCATAAAGGGATGGACATGGTCAGAAACAATGCTCAGGTAGGTCGTGGCATTTAAACGATGCCCAATTGGCACTAAGGGGCCTAAAGTGTGCCAAGAAAAGATCCCCCACACCATTACACCACCACCACCAGCCTGCACAGTGGTAACAAGGCATGATGGATCCATGTTCTCATTCTGTTTACGCCAAATTCTGACTCTACCATTTGAATGTCTCAACAGAAATCGAGACTCATCAGACCAGGCAACATTTTTCCAGTCTTCAACTGTCCAATTTTGGTGAGCTCGTGCAAATTGTAGCCTCTTTTTCCTATTTGTAGTGGAGATGAGTGGTACCCGGTGGGGTCTTCCCCTGTTGTAGCCCATCCGCCTCAAGGTTTGTGCGTGTTGTGGCTTCATAAATGCTTTGCTGCATACCTCGGTTGTAATGAGTGGTTA
The DNA here is from genome assembly GCA_030347435.1 of Clarias fuscus. NCBI lineage: Eukaryota > Metazoa > Chordata > Actinopteri > Siluriformes > Clariidae > Clarias > Clarias fuscus. The sequence goes on along the minus strand of CM059208.1, from coordinate 35,498,757 downwards.
ATTCAGTCAAAGTTGCTCTTCTATCAGATTGAATCAGTCGGCCCATTCTCCTCTGACCTCTAGCATCAACAAGGCATTTTCACCCACAGGACTGCCACATACTGGATGTTTTTCCCCTTTTCACACCATTCTTGTAAACCCTAGAAATGGTTGTGCGTGAAAATCCCAGTAACTGAGCAGATTGTGAAATACTCAGACCGGCCCGTCTGGCACCAACAACCATGCCACGCTCAAAATTGCTTAAATTACCTTTCTTTCCCATTCTGACATTCAGTTTGGAATTCAGGAGATTGTCTTGACCAGGACCACACCCCTAAATGCATTGAAGCAACTGCCATGTGATTGGTTGATTAGATAATTGCATTAATGAGAAATTGAACAGGTGTTCCTAATAATCCTTTAGGTGAGTGTGTGTGTGTATATATACACACACACACACACAACATGTAACGCGGGCAGCACTCACGTAATTAATAATTACTTTTATTTTAAATTATCTTTATTAAAGTTGGAAATTCTCCATAACCCTCTAATAAAAGCTTTTGCTCCGATTGAGAAAAAAAAAAAGAGCTGCTCTTTTGCCATTTCGTCAACCAATCGCAGGGGTTGTGATCAGTGTTTCTACTGTCGATGCACATCGCCTTTTAAACAAACGCACGAACGCGCAATAATCCTAGACAACTCAATCCAGCTATACTAATCATCAACAACAGGTGTGCTCGAAGAACCGAATTAGCCGCATCGTAATTAGCACGATGATCTCATCTTAGATGCGTCAATTCATCTTGGATGTTTCAAGCGACGTACGAAGAACGGACACCAGAAGTGGTGTTATTAGAGTTACACAAGGTTTTTTTTTTTTTGATGCACTGGACTCCATCATCCGTGTCCATGCCCCTTCATTTCCTTGATTATGGAATCGTTATCTAGCATCTGTTCAAGTAATTAACATGCCTCAGAGAAACAGGCCCTCCTAACAGGCCGATCATATCTTCCATCACAGAATCTGCCAGTCCCGGCCTTGTGATTGTTTTTCTTGCATTCCTGCCTGATGTAAAATCCATGTCTCTCACCTGCATGTCCAGTCCTGCAGACACGAGGCTCTGTGGCCGCTGGGGTCGGAACGCCACGGACGAGCAGATGTTAGTGTGCTTGCGCAGCGTCCGGCTCACTTTTCCCGTCTGCAAATCCACCACTCGTACAGCCCCCGAATCATCAGCCAGTGCCAGCGATGCGCCCGTGTCGCTCACCGACAGCGAATTAATCTCATCCTCGCCGACGTCCTTGAGTTCCTCTGTGGGCTTCTTGAGACTGCGTGGGTCCAGGACGCTGACCGTCTCACCGTGAGACACGTACAACAGCCCCGGTGCCGTGCTGGAGAAAACCGCGCACGTCACGTCGTCCTGGGAGGTCAGACGCAGCTGTGAGAGAGGAGTGCCTTCTTGAGTCCATACGGTCACCTCGCCTCCTTCGGCGCCCGAGGCCAGAAGTCCGTCTGCGGCAGCTCCGATACACAGCACGGGCGCGGTGTGGCCTCCAGCCCAGCGCTGTGCCATGCTGCTCACTCACCTGTACGGAGAAGAAGCATTTGTACAAAAGGTGTAGGTGTCTTAATTTTTCATGTGCGTCCTGTCTATTTCACACTTGAATTAATGAAGGAAAAAAAAAAACAGTTTCCTTTGAAGTGCATCCTCTGTGATGCATCGAAACAAGAAATAAAGAACAGCTTGTAGTAACACATCGTAAGCAGCTCTCTTATCTTGCAAGATCATTGTGTTGACAATATTGTGGTTTTCGGCAGATGAAATGTAATGCTATTTTTGTTTGGTCAATCCAGCCAATGAAATCATCCCGTACAAAGGATTTGTTTTGGTGGACTTCTTCAGTTACCATCATTCCACCAAAAATGCAAATTGAAACCTGACATAAATGAGTACAATCATCTCAGTTTTCAATTAAATTTTAATTATATAAAGTGTGTATGAGATGTAAGAAAAATGTAAATGAATCATAATTGTCCTTGATGAGCAACCCGAAAGCAGCGAGGAAAAACTCCCTGAGATGGCAATAGCAAGAAACCTTGAGACAAAACCCAGACTCAACAGGGAACCCATCCTCATTTGGGTGATATGGCAGGAATGACTTCTGAGACAAAATTATATATATAAAAAAATTAAAAAATTATCCTTTGGATACAGTTTCATCTACTTCATCAAATGACAGTGTCCTTGCTACCTTTCTTGGAACCCAAGATATAAGAAATAAGAAAACATTGTTTAAAAGTATGTGCATCCCTCAGACCCACTATCACTGTGTTTCTGAATGGAATATAAATTCTGACTGTTTACACTGATAACAGTCTTGGACACGTGGTACAATATTACATTGACGATTTCGTAACGACCGTTTATCTAGTGAGAGTCGTTCAGTATGGCAAAACACTGAATCAACAGATCATATATTCCTTAGAGATTAAATACAGACCACTGGGTTAGGACCCCGGATGTAGGTCATCGAGTGTGTTTTGAAAGCTCTGATCTGAGCACAACAAAGTAATAAAAAGGTCATCTTGCTAGTAAAATAACGCGCAGGAAAACTGAAAACATGAATATTTGTAGTTGACAACAACGGCTTTAGCTTTTTAAAAACACGAAAAACATCCAGTTAAACCTGTCTGGTTACTTGTTATTAGCCAACCAAATAGCACCAGAGCACAAACAAACGCACAATCCGAAAAACATTCTCTTTAAACACTTATCACAAAACAAATGTACCTGAAATGAATGGTGGAATGAATCCAACAAGAGTTTAGGCTTTTCCAAAGGAAAACAAATACCACGAAAATATTACTCGAGCATGTCAAGATGTTCGGCCGCACGTGCCTGGAACATAGAAACGTCGTGCTTTGATGACGCAAACGGCATCAGTGGGCGCGCATGAATGACGCAGTTACTTGACTTTAAGAACCCAAACAGTTTACAACCAAGGCATTATTTAACTGTGAAATAAACCACACCAACCCTCTTTTTGACGTTTGTTCACCACATTTATAATTCAATTATTAATTTCAATGTGTAAAATAACATTTTGGCAATTTATTGACTATTTCATTGACAATATATATATATATATATATATATATATATATATATATATATATATATATATATATATATATATTACTGGTTATATTCTTGCTGGTTCATTCTCTCCTATTTGCTGGTGCACCGTATGCATTGTTTTATTCCCACCTGTACTGTATATACAATCATCATGCATGTGTACATACTGTAGAAGCAGTATTTTCATATTTTCATATTATTTGATAACATTTTTCTACCTCTTTAATGCATCTTAAATTTGACACAATTTTTTACCTCATTAATGCTCCCTTGTTAAAAGTGTTCACTAATGCACCTTAATTTTTAACCTTTTTCCCCTCCTTCCCCATTGCAGTTCTTTAAATTGTTGTTTGCTGCTTATTTTGTTGTATATTATGTGATCTATCTATCTATCTATCTATCTATCTATCTATCTATCTATCTATCTATCTATCTATCTATCATTATCATCATATCGTAGGTCAACTTTTAGTGGCTGACAGTTTGGATACTACAATAATATTATAAAAATGATAACTGATAGTTACAGTAACTTTCAATAAAACTGTGTTTGTGACTTAACATCAACGTTTTGGGCCTCTACTAATTTCATCATCATCATCATCATCATCATCATCATCATCATCATCTATATGCTTTATCTTGTATGCAGGGGATCCTGGAGTCTATCCTAGGAGTACACCTTGGACAGGGTGCTAATTCCTTGCAAGGCACACACAAACATACACTATGGGCAATTTGTGGACACCAATCTGTATAAATTTGGACTGTGGGAGGAAACCCCAGAACAGAACAAGGAGAACATGCAAATTTCATGCACACAAACCCCGAAGTGAGAATCGAATCCTGGAGGTGCAAGGCAACAAACAGTGCTAACCACTATCCCACCATACCGCCACTACTCATTTATTCATGTTAAATCTAATTTTGTATATTAAATTAAAGAAATGAGAATGTATATTGTACTGTGACAGTCTACAAAGTGACTAAATATATGATTTAAAAAATGGCCATTTATTTAACAACCTCAGCAGCAAACTCATTTCCCCTCTCGTCTGTAACCACTTCAGCATTCAGCATCACCAGTATACTAATCACCAGCCCAATCATCAATCATCATTTGCGTCTGTTTTTCACTGGTTCATGCCTTAAGTTAGATATTAAAATTATTTATACTGTAGGTTACTGTGATTTAACAAACAAAAAACATTTCTCTAAAACAGCCCAGGTACTGGGGCTGCACTGAAAATAAGAGCTAAAACAGTCCTTCAGGAAGCCTGGAGAACTATTCTTCATCACTACATTAAAAATACAGAAAGTCTCTTTGCAAGCAAAATATAAAGCAATGAGAGGGGATAAATACTTTTGCACAGTACTGTACATTGTTATAATAATAATAATAATAATAATAATAATAATAATTGTTGTTGTTGTTGTTGTTCAGAGCTGAAGGTAGCAGAGATGAAGATGTTGAGGCTCTCTTTGGGAGTGACAAGGATGGGTAGGATTTAAAAAAATGAGTCCATCAGACGGACAACCCATGTGAGATGGTTTGGAGACAAAGTCAGAGAGGCCAGATTAAGGTGGTTTGGGCATGTTCAGAGGAGAGATGGTGAATATATTGGTAGAAGGATGCTGAGGTTGGAACTGCCAGACAGGAGGTTTAAAGGAAGACCAATGAGGAGATTTGTGGATGCAGTGAGAGAGGACATGAAGTTGGTTGGTGTGAGAGAAGAGGATGAAGCGGATAGGGTTAGATGGAGGGAGATGATTCGCTGTGGCGACCCCTGAGAGGGAAGAGCCGAAGGACAAATAATAATAATAATAATAATAATAGTAATAATTGTTGTTGTTGGTCTTTCAGGTACTCACCTTACTGACACAACCCTCCCATTTTATCTGAGCTAATGACTGGCACGGCATCGAGTGGCTGGGGTTTGGGCGTAATAATAATAATAATAATAATAATAATAATAATAATAATAATAATAAAACCCTGACGGCAGTCTTGCTGCTGTTTTTAAACATTGTATACACATACTTTATTAGGCACAGCTTCTTTGCTGTTATAGGTGTACGCTATGTGGAATGTATTGTGCTCTTCCTGTGTGCAATCTGATGATAGCAGTGGCATTAAATCATGAAATGAGTTGATACAATGGGTGTGGTGTTGCTCAGTGAACAGAAACATCACCAAACAAGGTCCCGGATCTCACCACATGCTGTGTGGTCTGAGATCTCAGCATGACCTTGTACACAAAAGTAGTTATCAGCTATGTAATTGTATAAGAACGCTGTACAGTCTAAAGGAGATGAATTAGGATAAACGGCTCAGAAACTGCTCCTTGTTATTCTCGAATTTCATTATTTATTTCTTTTTCTGAAAGAATTTAGAGGCAAAAAAAAAAAAAAAAAAATGAGTGAGTGCCAGTAAGTCAACGTTTGGTCCTGACCAGAAGAGCCAAATTGTAATGGCTAGACAACTGGGTTAGGGCAACTCCAAAATTTGCAGCTCTTGTGGGATTTTCCCAGGCTGCAGTGGTCATGACATAACAAAACTGATCCAAGGAAGGAAAACTGGTGAACTAACAACAATGTCATGGGGGGCCAAGGCTCACTGTTGCACATGTGGGGTGAAGAAAAAAATAATGGGTGGAGGGGGGGGGGGGGGGGGGTGTAGATATATGGTGATTTTATGGTGTAGATATAATTTTTTGTATTCCTTTAATGTGTGTGTTCTGGCGATTGGCTGCTGCTAATTGTTTGATGAAAATAATGAATAGTGAGGTGGAGAGTGGAGAGGGATTCTTGTCTAGTTCCCCAGTGCAGTGTGAAGCTACAGTGTTTTTTAGTCCATTGGTTCTGAAAAATGATGCTGATAGTGATATATAAAGAAGTTTAATTCAATTGATGAATGACTCCCCAAAGTCAAACCTCTCCAATGTGGAAAACAAGAATTTTTTGTTTTTAGAGAAATTATGATGGTTTTTGCCTGTCGGAATAAAGATTAATGCATTAAGTTAAACAATCTGTGTGTGTTGGTGGATGTGAGTCTACTGTACCTTTTATGAAACCAGTTTGATCTGGATCGACTGTACTGTAGATGGTTGGACTTTTTATATTCTATGCGCTAGTGCTTTGGCCATAATTTTAATATCCACCTTAATCAAAGAGATAGCATCATAGCTTGGTGGCATTCGTGGATCTTTATTGGGTTTGAGGAAGAGTTCATATTGTCTGGGAGTTTTGATTTTGTTTGTTTTAAATGACTTATCGTCCGGACGAATAGTGGTGATAAGATGGTCAAAATGTGTTTATAGGATGGGAAAGCTATCAGGACTTTCAGTGAAAAGTTTGATTTGGATCTTTGTCTGATGAATATAATTTACTGTAAAAAAAAAAAAAAAACTTGATTTATTTCTTCTAATTCACACTTTTAAGGTCAACTAGCTTGCCAGTTCATGGGGTCCAGAGGTGTGAACTTGCTGAAACTGCTGAATTAGACTTATGAAAAAACTTTAAATATATTGAATATACATCTAAAAATGTCAAAATCAAAAGATGCTAAGTTGAAGAAGTATTAATACAAGTGGTGTTCAAGTCAAACTTTTGATTGTGCCAAATAAGTAAAAATTCCCTTGTAATCTCGTTACCAAATGCACTTATTCCAGCGTTTCACTAGTGCTAGTTACCATCAAGGTAGAAAGTTTTCTCAGTACGCAGTAGCCAAGATTCACGTCTTAAACGTTGGCCTCCCAGGAACTCCTTTAATGGGCCTAACTTGTGGAGATGGCTTGAACGCAAGTTGGTGACAAGTTATATAAATTTTTACGAAACAGGTATTTCACTTGTCGGCAATAACACACTGGCAGTGTGAGAAACCGTTTGGAGAGTTGTTTTCCTCCCAACTTCCCAAACGGTGCCAGTTGATAAAAACATATTACCATAAAAAGTGTGTGAATGTGTGTGTAGGTGCCCTGTGGGGGACTGGTGTTGGCTGAAAAATTGTGGTTGGCAGGCTGTTAGCAGAACAGACACTGACATGTCAAAAACCACATCAGTTGTGTTGCTCCGCCTTGACTTATAGCAACTCCACACACGCACGCACGCACGCACACACACACACACACACACACACACACACACACACACACACTAATCTGCCATGGATGTCAGTGTCGATAGAAAACATCTGGTAAGCACATTTTTCAGTGGTCCGTTTTCATTGAAGCACAGGATAGAGAGTGACTCTAGAATGTATGAATCAAGAGTAAATAAATGCAGGTGACATTTACACCTAGGATCACTGGGGAGATTGTTGAAAACAATGGAACCTGACGGTAAATTAGTGCACATGCAATTTTTGTCTGTATTGCCAGTCCAGTCATGAAAAAAGGAAACTATGTTTGCTGTGTTGCTTTAATTTGGCAGCATCTTGCAGTAGTGTTACAGTATATACTGTAGCAGTAAAAAAAAAAAGAAAGAAAAGTATCTTTTGCATCACTTCGGGTATCTTACAGTACATTAGCACAACTGTTCCTGTAACACAACGCGATTCAGGAACTCATTGTGAAATTGTGAAGTTTGTCTTTAAGAGGGTTCTCACTTCGAGTTCAGGTTTAGTGCACAGTTTTTTCCTGTATAGACGCAATTGCAGAGTAGAAGCATTTCAGATGACAGACCATGCCCGTTTTTGTGCCGAACATGTACATAAGCATTTCTGTTTAATTCTGTGTGCTCCTTCACCATTTTTCTAAATCAGACAGGCTTTTTACCTGTTGGTTTTGCACGATACATGGATTGCATATGTCGTGAAATAGTTTAGGAGATGGGTAAATTAGGGTCATGAGGGATGCATATGGTAAGCAACAATACTCAAATACAGCGTATTATGCAAAGTCTTGAGCCCCCTGATTTTATAATATTTTTACTTGGAAAGAGACAGACTTGCTTGTATTTTTAGCTCTCGTTTGTTTGTTAAGCCACACAGTGATCTATCAATCATTTAAACATAAATTAAATCTAACATGCTTTCTAACAAAGCATGAACCAGTGATAAACAGAAGCAGATTTTGCAGATGATCAGGCCGGTGATTAGTCTCCTGCTGATGCTGAATGCTGCGTGGTTGGAACAGACGAGAGGGGAAATGAGGTTGCTTTTTAAATAGATAGGCACTTTTCAGCCTGTCACAGTTAAAACATTGTTTCAATTTCTTTAATTTCATCTACAAAGTAGATCCACAGTATTCTACAGTATGATGTGGCATTCAAGCAATTATTGATTGGTGTCACAAGTCCGAAAGTGTGCGAAGAAAAAAATACCCCACACCATTACAGTACATCACCCCCACCAGCCTGGACTGTTTACACAAAACACATTGTGTCTATGGATTCATGCTGTTGGTGCCAGGAATTGAATTTACTTCACTTTAAGGTTTGACATTGTGCATTGATGTTGTGCATTCTGAGATGTTTTTCTGTTGTGTAGAGTGGATATCTGTATTACTATAGCCTTCATGTCAGCACGAAGCAGTCTTGCCATTCCCCCTTGACCTCTCTGATCAACAAGGTGTTTCTGTCCATAGAACTGCCGGCCACTGCATGATTTTCTTTATTGCACCATGCTGAATAAAGTGGTTTATTATTAAGTTTAGTTATAAAATTAGCAAACTATGTTTAGACAGATCTCCAGGGCCCGTATTCACAAATGTTCTTAGAATTCTCTCAGAGAGGTCCTTTCTTAGCCTAAAAGCTGGGAATCCTAGACTAAAAGGGATTTAGAAATATTCTTAGAGCAACTATGAGCTAGCAAAGTACAAAAACTTTTATCTTAGTCAGGAGGTGTGGTCGACCCCGTTGCTAGGGATGATGCAGCCATTCAAGGATTGTGATTGGTTGATAAAAAATGACCTCTGACCTCTGTAACGGTCTTAAAATGCGCCCTTTGTGAAAATAGAATATATGATAATAGAACAGATAGTGAAATCGTTATGTTTGTATATAATTACGATTATATAATTGTATAATCATGACTACAGACAACTTTATGCAAAATTTCTGTTACAGGCTAAATATCTTAAAGTTAATTAAAACAGCCAAATGTTGAAAATGTGTTTACTTTTGTAGCAACCAATTTCCACACAGTAGTTACTATATTTAGGTTCTTATATTTATTTACCGTACTGATTTTATTACTTAATTAATTAACCTATTTTAGATTGATAGGAGCAAAATGACTCAGCTTTAACCAATGTACTGTACATGACTGCGGGACAGTCTGTTTAAGTTGCACTTTTGGATGGTATGTAGTCAACAGTCCAAGAGAGATGGAAGGAAGTAAATCAACAAGAAATCCACATTGGACAGAAGAGCAGTGTTTACTGTTAGCTTTATGTTCAGTGTTTGGAGAATATTTTTTCTTTCCACCATTTTGTCCTCTGCTGTAGAAACTCTTAGGACTCTTAAAAGTCCTCCTCTCTACTCTTAATAAAATTTTTACCTTAGAAGCTGTTTTTAAGGCTAAGATGTTTCGTGAATAATTTTTATCTTTACTAAGATTTAGTCCTAAATTTAAGGAGAAATTCTAAGAAAATGTCATAATTCTAAGAATTTTATTAGAATTTCATCACTAGGAGCAACTTTTAGGCTTAAGAAGCTTTGTGAATACGGGCCCTGGTGTCGGGATAAGTGTTCATACAGCGAACGGATGGGTAACACAGCAAGAACAACTTGCGACTGAGTAAAACCCATGTAATGAAAACATATCTCTCTCTCTCTTTCTCTCACACACACACACGCACATTAGCAAAACCTCTACACACAATGCGTGTAGATCACTGATTTTCTGGATGCAGTAGTTTTGATGAGTTGAGCTCATTTCTGGGTCAATGCACAAGCTAATAGCAGGAGGCTGAATAGGCCTCTAGCTCATAGACAGGGTTGTGCAAAAAAAACCAAAAAAAAAACGTGTTGTGTGGTTTCAACTCTCTCTCTCTCTCTTTTTCTTTCTCTCTCTCACACGTAAACCCTCCACACACATGTCCTCTTTTGCAGGCTTTTAACATCTCACCCTCAAACACAAGTCAAGTTGTAAAAGACTCTATTAAAGTCTGAAGATCTATCCACTAGTAAGTCTGTTTTTTTTATTATTATATTTATTATTATCTAATGCTAACTAAATGCAATGTAAATGTATCATGCATTTTTTAACTAATAATGAATAAATCATAAATATTCAATATCTTATTATTTCTTGTTTCTTGTATTTAACTTTAGACAATAAGAAAGTTTGAAAGAAATACAGTACTTTGTACCTTAGAATAAAAGAAAGTCATTCTCAATCTAAACCCAAGTAGAGCTTGGGTGTCCAGGTTTGAAATATTTCTGACATTGCAAGATATATAATAAGAAGATATTAGGTTCATTAGAGTCTTTATTTTTTGCATACCCCAGCTTTGTTAGTAGGCTGGGGTCAGAGCGCAGAGCCCTGGAGCAGACCTGGTTGAGGGCCTTGCTCAAGGGCCAAACTAGTGGGTTAAAACACTCAATCGATTAAGATGTCATTTGCACTACATTATAGTTCTTCCAATGTTTTCAGTCAAACATATAAGAAAAAATTATAGTAATACTGCACAAGGAAATTACATACACTACAGAAATGTCATGAATATTGCTGAGTTCATGACAACTCTTTTGACTGTTTTTGACAACTGACCCTTTAACAGTATTTCACTCATACTGCAAACACAGGAAATTGCGGAGGAAGTGCCAACGTTTTCAGTACAAGCCAAATATCAGAGGTTTAAAAAACCATGTGATTTATACACAGAACAGTGTCTCCATTCTTTGGGTTTTGTAATGCAAGCTGTATATATCTGTACTGTATGTGTAAAAAGGTTACAATGCTTGTTCCTCTATAAAGACATAGCTCAGTTTATTGTTGTAAAAAATAAAATATTTTTTCTGTGTAAGAAATACTGGAAAAAAACTTTATTCTGAAACATGCTTTTGGGTTCATTAGAAGAAATACAGACATTTTGACGCCAGGATGTCAAGTCAAGTCAAGTCAATTTTATTTATATAGCGCTTTTAACAATTGACATTGTCGCAAAGCAGCTTTACACAATAAAAAGAAGTAAGTTTTTATGCAATGTATATGAATCAAAATGACAAGATTGTCCCCGATGAGCAAGCCGAGGGCGACGGTGGCAAGGAAAAACTCCCTGAGATGGTAATAGGAAGAAACCTTGAGAGGAACCAGACTCAACAGGGAACCCATCCTCATCTGGGTGATAACGGATAGCAGGAATTGCTCAGCATAATAATGTGTAAGACTGGAAGTTCAGTATAACAGGAGATGTTTTAAAATTAAAATGAGTCCAGTTTGTTCCTGGAGGCTCAGGTAGACTGTAGGGGATTCCGGTCCTGAGTTATCGAACAACTGAAGTCACAGGTCCCCAGAGCATCACTCGATGACAGGACAGTCTTCATGGAAACCATCCCCAGCCACCATACGAATCCAGGCAGACCACACGGGGCATCCATGCGACGAGATCTCCAACCAGAAGCAGGACTCCAGGATGGGTTAGACGGCTCCAGAGGGCAGAGGGGTCTGGATCACTGGCAACTCAGGAGCGAAACATGTATAGCTCGACAGAGAGACAGAGAGAGGGAAAGAAGAGAGCGAGAGAGAGAGAGGAGAGAGCAGAAAAGGAGAGAACAGAAAATAAGGAGAGATGGCAGTTAGGTATGGTCACAGTCAACATGTATAGGTGAATGTATATTTAGTGCAAAGTGCAAGCAGAGACTCCGGCAGGACTAACTATAACAGCATAACTAAAAGGGAGAGCCAGAAGGAAACAAAAACATGAGGGCTCCCTGAGATGTAAAGCAACCAATCACCTCACCGTCAACAAACCTGAGTGAACAATGAGAGTGGGGAGGACAGCATCTAAACATACCAGTTCACCAGAATACTCTACGTCTATGAGTCCCCCAGATCTGCTCCTTTACTTAAGGTTAATCTATTTACAAAAATGCTTGGCTAAATAAATAGGTTTTTGTCTGTGGATGTCTGTGGCCATGACCTCGTCCTCTTCGTCCACTGATAATATGTATCCATTTTAACACTTTTTCTTCTTTGTGATCGGTTCTAAGTCCCGAGTTGCCTCTAAACCATCCGTGTTGTGTTTCATGTCTAATGAGCGTCTAACACAACGCTGAATCCCAAATCCCCATCTGACCCCTGATCAACTGCATTTCAAATGTATTCTACTTCATTCAGATCTCGTGATGGGGAAGGCTATTGAAAAACATGGAGCTCTTAGTCATATTGATCAATCCAACTTTTGCTTTGAGACATGGTGCATTATCATGTTGGACGTAGCCATTAGGAGATGTGTAAATTGTGGTCATGAAGGAATGCACATGTTCAGCAACAACGCTCAAATACAGTACTGTTCAAACAGTTTTACTGTGCAAACCTGTTCATTATTGAATTCAGGTGTTTCAATCAGGTAATTTAAAAGTTTCAGCAGACCAATGCATTTTGGACAATGCTATGCTTCCAAGTTTGTGGCAACAGTTTGGGGAAGGCCTTTTTTCCCACTCCAACATAATTGTGCTCCAGTGCACAAAGCACGGAATATAAAGAAATGATTGGATGAGTTTGATATGGAAGAACTTGACTGGCCCTAACACAGAGCCCTGACCTCAACTCCATCGAGCACTGTTGGGATGAACTGGAACACAGAGATTGTGTGCCCGACCTCATAAATGCTCTACAGAATGAATTGGAAACAAGTCTTGGAATCTTGGACAGCCTTCCAAGAAGAGTGGAAGCTGTTATAGCTACAAAAGGGGGTCCAACTCCTTATCAAAGTGCAGGTATTTGTGGTTCATAATTGAATCAATAGTTTCTCTATCATTTCTATTGGTCCAGACTTTTGAATCTACTTACCAGTCCCTGGTGATGATGATGATGATGATGATTATTTGACATTTTTTATTGTGATTTAGTTTATGACCTGAATTAGTTTTGTTTTTCAGTACCTCATGGATTCCCTTCATGGCTCCACAGGAACCCAGTCCTATTTCCCTGCACGCTCTGTGCTGTTTCGAAAGGAATCGAGTGGCGTGACCTATCGTATACCCGCTCTGATCTTTTTGCAGCGCTCCTCCTGCTTCCTCGCCTTCTGCGAGGAGAGACTCAGCCCTAATGATTCCCAGGCTCACCTGCTTGTCATGCGCAAGGGCGTTTTCTACAGGAACTATGTAGAGGTCTGCAAGGAAGACGCAACAATGTCTAAAAACATCTTTAGTTTTGAATGTATACAGTACATTGTGCTATGACCTCATATCTCCTTCACTCTTTTCCTCGATCTAGTGGCAAGACATGCGAGTCCTTACCACGGCCTGTCTAAAAGGCTACCGCTCAATGAACCCGTGTCCAGTGTATGACACCTTCACTGGGACGCTGTTCCTCTTTTTCATCGGAGTGCTTGGTCACACCACAGAGACGTACCAGCTGGTGACAGGCAACAATGTCACGAGACTCTGCTACGTACGCAGTGAGGACTATGGAGAGACCTGGAGTCCTACTACTGACCTTACTACAATGGTCATAGGTGATACAATTAAAGGTAGACCCTAACCTTGGAAACTTTTAAAAATAACATGTATTATCTGAATAGACCTTAATTAAGGCCTAGACCACTTAATTAGACCATACCTAAAGAAACAGCACATGCGTTATCCTAGGATAAACACGTTTGCCCCCAAATGTTTGGTAGCTGTCTGAAAAGTGCAGTACTTGGATTCAGACATCATGCTTTTATCATATTCTGCTTTTACTATTATACCATTGTTTTTAATGCTCATTTTGGTTATGAATTCATTCAAAGAGACTTGTACCTAAAAGATCAAACTTGCATAGGGTCCCAAAACTGGTAACAAGTCCCAGTTTTTCACTTGTTGTAAATATTTGTGTCTTATCAGCCCTCAGTGTTAAATGTGATAGTAATGTAATACTGTGTATTGCCCATTTCTGTTTTTTTATGTATAGAGTGGGCCACCTTTGCTCTCGGCCCAGGTCATGGGATCCAGTTAAAGTCGGGCCGTCTGCTGATCCCAGCGTATGCCTACCACATTGACTGCTGGCACTGCTTCGGAATGATTTGTAAAACCACTCCCCACTCCTTCTGCTTCCACAGTGATACACATGGCATGACGTGGCATTTCGGCAGCACCGTGCCAGAGCCTGCATGTGTGGAGTGTCAGTTGGTCTCGGTGGATGAAGAGGATGGGACCAATGTGCTCTACTGTAACGCCCGTAGTAGCCTCAACTCTCGCGTTCAGGCCCTCAGTTTTGATAATGGCACCATTTTCCAAAAAGGACAACTGGTGCCCAAGCTTGTTGAGGCTAGAAATGGCTGTCATGGAAGTATGATTGGCTTTCCAGCACCTTTCAAAGTCCCCCAGAAAACCAAACTGGATGAAGTCCAGGAGGTGGTGTCCAGGAATAACTCACCTTCCACTGAAGCAAAACCATGCCGGAAATTTTTAACACCAACATGGGTGGTGTATGGGCATCCAACCTGGACTAATGCTCGCCGGGATCTTGGCTTGTACCTTAGTTTGCGGCCCCGTGACCCGGATAGCTGGACAGGACCGTGGGTCATCTATGAGGGTCCGAGTGCATACTCAGACCTGGCATACATGGACATGGCATCTACTGGGGCACCACCAGTTCCTGCTTTTGCTTGTTTGTTTGAAAATGGCAGCAGTACAGCATATGACGAGATTTCATTTTGCATCTTTACACTGTTTGAGCTTATTAATAACCTCCCCCCGGTCCTACCACAACTGAGAAGTGTAAAATTAAAAGAGAGAAAGTGGAGGAGGAAGAAGAAGAGAGGGTGTCAGTTTTGTAAAGTGTGTTAGCAGCAGTATATGTAAACTGGTCAGAAATGCTATTCATATTCTAGTACGCAATAAATCTTGCAACACTTACTTTGTTTGCAAGTCTTAAATCAGAGGCTCTTAAAAGTTTCTAATATGGATATGTGAAAACATATTTGGGAAATATAAACAAAATCGCTTCTGAGTTTAGTCAGAGACGCCATAACTCAGAGATAAGAAAGATTGAGCAATAATAGCCTGTTGGCTAAGCATGGAGCGCCGGCCTGTTTGCTTCAGCTTGCACAAACATGCAAAAAATATTGAAACATACTTTATTATTATTATTCCAACTTTTCTCACAGTTTCGAATTTTTCTATAAATCTGTCACATTGACTACCCACCCACGTAGACCAGGTATGAGATCATGTCTCACAGTGCTGAAACACTGGATAAAATCAAGACTTGCTGGACCACCTGCATCTGAGCCTTGACTGAATCATGTCTAAAAAATCAGGAGGTTCAGAAATCTGTCAGAAATTGCAGTAAGTATAATTAAGTGATTGATTCCAAAACCCAAACTCAAAAAACAAAACAAAACAAACAAACAAACAAACAAAAAAAACAGGTGAACATGAGGACAAGAGAAAGGAAGCAGAAAAGACATTTTGGATATTTAAAGTTTATATACAGTGTATATATATATATATATATATATATATATACACACACTTTATTTAGTAATAAATATTCGTTATTGCTTCATTTGTTATTTTTAGATATTATAGCCCTTCAAACGAAATGCAGCTACAAATTGAGTTTTTTTATTTAGCACAATGTCCTAAAAACTACATTTGTTTTTTCTTTACCAGGAAAATCCTTGCCATGGCAAAGCCATAAATAAAGGTTAGCTAATGAAACTCTTCAACTGCCTGTACAGTATATTTCCATTATAGGTGAGTTTCAATTTAATGCGAACATTTTAACAGCAGAACGAAATAACTGCCATTTTCGGACGCTTACTCATTTTAGAAAATTATGTTTTCTGTCTTCAACAAACCATTTAATTTGAAAACTGCAATGTAACTGTTGCATGATAGTTGAATGCAACAATACTTCCTGTTCAGAACAGCAGGCTGGTGTAAGTGGTTAAAATGTGTTCAGCATTTTTTCTGAGAATACTGAAGACACGAAAATGGATGTTTAGACTCTGGTATTGCTCTCTGTACACTCTGTCACTCCGCCGGTAATGAATGACAGGTATGCGTTGCTCAGTGTCCACGATACATTCTGTGTATTACATTACATTATATGATTTGGATGTTACACTTAACAAAACTATGCAGCATATTGTAGTTTAAGCACTGTGGTGAAATTGCGTGTGTGTGTGTGTGTGTGTGTGTGTGTGCGTGTAAGGATGTGTGAAGTTGTTGCATTTGCTTTGTCTGGTTCTATCTACTATTGGTGCTGCAATCTTATAATCTTAGGGGACGACTGATGGACACGCGGTCGGATGACGAATGAAAGGACGTTAAACGGGACATACGTACTGGACCTGCACTATGATACAAGCTTTCTTCAAGTACTGAAGTCAGACTGGAACTGGTCGAAGATGAGGCAGATGATGCTGTAAACTGATGTTTTTGTATTTTTTATAATGTTTCTATATTAAAAGTGTTTTGCATGCCACAAAATCAACACATTTTTCCTTGATCTAATTTGCTGCCAATGTTTCCTGTGAGTCACAACAAAATCACAATCAAAGCATGACTAAACCAACAATACTGTATTATTAATACTAAAATGGATACTTGGATACTTTAATAAATCACAAACATAACTGCAGACTGAATTATTCATTTTGCCATAACTGTGGGAGTTGGTTTTTATAGCTTTTTGAAAAAACAAACAAACAAACAAACAAACAAACAAACAAACAAACAAGTAAAAGTGACACTCATATAACCTAAACAATTTTCATGTAATATTTGTGTTTTTGCAAAGAAAGCAAAAATCTAAATTATTTCCATCATTTGCAATACTTCTGGCATCATTAATTTTTTTAAAATCTCATTACCTCATTTTGCTGTCAAAATGTTAAAAGTATTTTCAACCCAGCAAAACAGTTAACTAATTTTACATGGAATACAGCCTTGATGCTGTAAAAATGCATGAGTATTCTTTAATTTAAAATTTGCTTCTTTCTAAACACTGATTCAATTTTGTTTTATATTGTTTACTTCATGCAATTCATGTAAACCAGTTCTGTAACAAACGTCCTAAGTGTAATTTATCTATGGTGAGAAAAATGTAACCCTGTTCCATGGTTATAGGAATAATACTGCATTAAAAATGTAACCTGGAGATGACCTGAGATTCTGAAAATTAGATCTTTAGACTAGATTTTATAATTTATACAAAGACTGAAAAAGTTTTACATACTGTTTCTCACATAGGAATCTTACTGTACACATTCATGCTCATAAATTCAGTTCCTATTTCCTGGTGATCTAAGATTTTTATCCATCCATCCATCCATCCATCCATCTGCATGTTTGTCTACCCCCTCAAGGTCACAACAAAGTCAAATGTCTGATTTTTCTGTTTCTACTTTAAGGTCTTTGAAGTGACTTTTATTTAATACTGTATGTATAGAATGAGTCTCCAATACCAGTTCTTTGTAACAGAGCACTGACAATTAATAATAATTAAGTTATTTTTATTATAAGAAATGCAATGTAAACACTGAAACATCAATAATCAAAAAGCATATATACATTTTTGGAAAACAAAACTAAAAAACAAATATACAGGTATAAATATATAACAGTTATGGCCACATTAGTGGGAAAACCTGTATTCCATCACATTCATGCAATTATCTAATCAGCTAATCAAGTGCTAGCAACATAATGCATGAAATCAGAAACAGGTTAGGACCTTCAGTTACCGTTTACCTCCAGCATCAAAATGCTTGCTTTAGCGAGTCACACTCACGGTCGCACTAAAACTAGACGACTTAAGGTTTAAAAAAGGCCATCTGGTCTTTTTCCAGTCTTCAACTGTCCGTATTTGGTTAAACCTCGTAGAAAGTAGCTGTAAATGTGTGTGTAAATACGAGACATTTATAAGCTGCCAAAATGTATAGAAAATCTTCATGTTCAGACAACATTGATTTCCCTTATGAAGACGAGCTCTCCTTAAAGATCATCACTACCGCTGATTTCCTCGTACTTGCTGGAGAGAATCCAAGTGACATATTGTCACTTGGTGTCCTGAATCCCAGTGTTTGAGACAACTTGCTCCTAAAAGACTTGCACATGAAGAAATAAATTATCGGGTCCAGGCAAACATTGAAAGTAGACATCAAGAGCGTCGCCTTTTTCCCATTCATCAGGGACGAATGCAACAGAATGCCATCAGTCTGGCTTTTGGTGAAAGGTATCCTACACAGATGATACGGCACGAAGCAGATGAAGAACACAACCAGTAAGACAAGAATGTTCTGTCCTTTTTTCGCTTTACGCGGGGTCGTCTCTCCGACTACAATGAACTGTTTAGAGGATCGATGGATCTGCCTGTAAATGGACATGTAGCAGGTAAGCAGGGTGATCAGAACAAGGAAGAAGATCATTATGTTTATGTAGATCACCATGCCATGCCATTTTTTACCCAGATCACTCTTTAGCTCTGCGCAGTTATTCATCGTCTCCGGTATCGTCTGATTGGTCAGTATCGTATTGGGAAGCGAAAGACCCGTCACGGCAAACCACACCATAACCGCCATGGCTCGGGTGAACGAATAGCTGTAAAGACAAGCGCCACATGTTCCGCCGAACGGCCTCACGATCTTCAAGTAGCGATCCACAGCCACCAAGCCGAGGAAGAGGATGCTGGCATACATGCAGCAGTAGAAGAGCACGGCAGTGTAATTGCACGACACGACATGAAGCCACAAAGGTGCCACTTTGGCTTCAATGAGTATGTTGATTGGTAGCGTGAGGGTCATTAGGAGGTCAGCCACCGCCATGTTGCGCAGGTATAGCATGAAAGTCCGCTTCTGCGTGCGGATCTGGAAGAACACCCACACGGCCAGGGTGTTCAGGAACAGGCCAGCCACGAAGACCAGTAAGTACAGAGACATGAAGATGATGGAGGAGGCTCCTAATGGTGGGTTGCTCCGATCCATGGCTGGAAATGAAAAAAGATCTCATAATTATTACAGTTGTTTAAAATGTGGGATAAAGAGAACGTCTTTCAGAGCCAGATCTTTCATATCGCTTTCATTTTCAAGCGGCTTGTCGCTGCATGTTTATTTTCACCACAGGAAACATTAACAGTTTACACGGATTGGCTTTCGTCACTTTTAAGTCCTTTTAAGGGTATGTTTTCAAATTGCAGATTTTCTATTTTGAGAAATCAAGTCAAATTAAAAGCCTTATCGGCCGCATAGTACTAGACATTATTAATCAATTTACATACAGTATGAAAACTGTATATACAGTACTGTATGTACTGTGCTAATGATTATACAGTAGATCTGTACAGGAATTCATTCCCAACATTGGGCAGTGTCCAACTAAATGGGTACCATAGATAATGTGGCTTTTAAAAACCTCAATACATTATAAGCAATGATTTAGATAACCAATTTTATGGTGCTTTAAAAAATACATGATAGCGCATGCCATCTTAGAAACATCACTTACAATCGAGACTCTTCTCATTGATAAAAACAATAAATAGTGCATGTCTCGGTGAACTACTGCAGCGGTTACTATAAAAACAACAATATATTACAAGAACTGCATTAATTATACACATGTGATTTTAATTGCATTTAATACTATGATAACATCAGAATTATATATTTTTTGTTATTATTGTTATAATTATTCATAGAAATCGGCGCATTGGTACAGTATAAAACTTCACTATTGAAATATTTACTGTATATATTAATTTAATTTGTCTAAACGCTATTGAGGTTGTCCTTTCTTTAAAGTAATTACTTGCCTGTCTCGCATTCAACCATTTTCTGCTCCATTTTCAAGCCTTGCTTCCTTCAAGACTAAGCGCTCTTAAATCTCCGTCTTATATAAATTCCGTTGAACAATAAATCAGCTATCAGCGCTTCCTTGGAAACTTTCAAAGACAAAAGTGTTTATAATAACTCTGTGATTTGTTTATTGCTCCTACGAACATCTAAGATTACTCCTCAATGCATGAATGCACTTCATGTTAAAAATGCCCTGACCTCTTGCTCTGACATGCAAAAAACAAAACAGTGGTATAAAAAAGAATTATTAGTAATCTCACCTGGGTCAGTTTGGGTAACTCTGTCCTGCTACGTGCCTGGCGATCAAATGAAAGCAGGAAGCACGAAGGAACTCTGCCCCGTGTTTTATTACTGAATAGAGTGACGAAATGCATCTGCTCCAGCGATGTGTTTGGGCTTGCAGTGGAAGGTGAATTACTTTTCTTGGAAATCAGTTTCAACCCTATTGCATTATCAAGTGAATGGATTTTATTTTTAACTACCGCTCACTGCCTCCAGGGAAACTCAATTAAGAATCCCTTAATTATATTATCAGTGGAACAGCATGGCATGTAATCATTTTTTTTTGTGGAAAACAAATCATCATTCAAAATAAAATCATGAAAACAATTTAATAATTAGACTAAAAGCTCGCTGGTGTTTCTTTGATTCTTGCAAACGTTCAAGCAGTGAAAACACTTCCAAAGCACTGGTGATGCAGGATTAGATCTAGGTTTAGAATGTTATTCTACATTTTCCTTTGATATAGAACCTCTGTCCTTAAACCTTCCGTAGAACCTCTGTTAAGGTTAGAACGACAGATTCATTAGCTTATCATTGTAGGAGCATTTTCTGCATTTGTACATTTGTACAAGGGGCGTTCAAGTCAAACTGGGACTGTTGTTTCTCTACATAACCCCCTGCTCCACTAATGCACTTATCTCAGTGTTTCATTAGTGCTTGGATACCATCAGGGTAGAAAGTTTTTTCCGGGCCTCCGAGTGGCGCAGTGGTTAAAGCGCTCGCCCTATCATCCGGAGATCGCTAGTTCGAATCCTGGGTGGTGCTGTAACCTCTCGCAGCCGGAGGTCTAGAGAGAGCTGATTGGCCGAGCTCTCCCACATTAATCACGGCTCTACAGCCAGTCAGGGGCGTCTGTGAGCTTGCGCAACGGAGGGAGCGGATAGCGCTGTCCTCCGAGTGTGTTACGCCGCCCCCAACGGTGCGCGAGCGAGCAGTTCGAACAGTTCGAGCAGTTCGCGGTCGGCTGGCGTCACGTGGTTCGAAGGAATCACGTGATAGTCTTCGGCCCTCCCGGCTGAGTGGTAGTAGTACCCTTAATGTGGGAGCCCCCTAGTGACGGGGAGGAATTGGACACGACTAAATTAGGGAGAAAATCGGGGAAAAATCCAAAAAAAAAAAAAGAAAGAAAGTTTTTTCCATCACACACACCTGAGCCATGATCGGCCTTTTTTGCTTCATGTCTCAAACACCAGCCTCTCAGGAATTCCTTCAGTGGTCCAATCATATGAAAATCACTCGGAGCAACATGGAGTTGGTGAATGATTGCGTGTCCAGTTTCCACAGGCGGCAAGTTATCTGTCGATTTCCACGTGTTCTCACTGAATGTTCAATGGAACGACTGCAGTGAGCTCAGAGCCACCTCGGCTGGGATCGTCATTCACGGACGTAAGTAAAGTACGGCCTTCTTTAAAATGTTTGCACCGTTCAAATGTCTTACCGCGACTAGGAGTGTCATCCCCATACTGTGTTTGAAGTCCCTTGTAAACGCCAGTCGGTTTTATGGCTTCATTCCTCAGAAATTTCATCACAAGTACCGGTGAGCCTTGAATGCCCTCGTAACTCATTAATATAACTTGATTTTGGTGCTCCTTGAGTGTGTAAACAGAAGACTAACTAATGTAAAATCTGCTGATTGTTTCAAATCCTATACATCATGAGTTAGTCTGACATACCGTATACAGGTTATGCTGTCACGTTTATGTAGCTCGTGTCTTTAATTTGACAGTAAAATGTAATCAACTTTGTGAAACTGATAAATTAAAGAATGAACCATAAACCCATAAATTGGGGCAAATAAGAGCAGACATTCAAATAAGAATGCCATTGTATAAAAGGAGGATCTGGGGTTAGTCGATTTTTATTTTGATACCGAATAATCTTTTTTATTATTTTTTTTTAAGTAACACTTGATAAGAGACAGTGCAAATTAATTTAGACAGAAGTCAAGATTATATTTGACCTGTACCTATAAGAAAGCCTACGTGTGCTTATTACTTGTCACTTTTTGCTGTGTAGGTTTTGCCTTTTAGGGAGTTTTGTGGTCGTTACCAAATGCAAATTGGCCGTGCACATTCTGAAATTATGTTATTTGAATAATATACAGAACATACAAGATGATCTTTAGGAAATCAATTACAAGCATTACCAGTGTTCAGATGTTAGTATATTCTCTTTTTATTACCAGTCAAGAGACTTTTTAAAATGCTATAATGTAAATGCACCTATCCATGGATTCATCTTACTATATCATTAAAAAAAAAAAAAAGTTTTTATATATATTTTTTATATATACACATTTGAAAAAAAAATTTTTTTGGTAAATTGCTGACTTTTTGTTTTTTAACTTTGCAGTAAAAATTGTAAATCAGCCTCCCTCATAACACACTGTAGCTGTTTTTTTTTTTTAATAACATGGAAAAGTCTTGAAGCTGGTAAAATCATGTCGAACAATCTGTGAGCTACTGTAGATTATGAAGTTACTTAGGGAGCATTGGTATGCCTATCAGCTTTCTTATCAGACCGTGACCGCTGTGAGCATACAAGAGCTCCTCGTGCCAACAGGATGTGTTTAAGCGAGTCATGTGTTAACATACAGTACAGTCACGCCCATATGGCACTACAAAAGATGACTCATGGTCGATATCATATACAGTTTGTAGAATCAGTCAGTTATGGATTGAAGTAAATAGAATTTAGTCTGTTGTTATTAAAACTGCTTTCCTCCCTTGGACATTCACTCACCAGCCAGCTGTTCCCCATTACATGACCACTAACAAACGGGAAAGATAAAGGCTATGCTCAGGCAAAGATATGTGAAGACAACAAAAACATTACCATTATGATCTTACGATGAAACAATAATGAATGCTTGTCCTCCCTCGAGACCCCCTACTAGCCCCTGCACTGGTATTTTAAAAATTTTATAGTATAACAAAACCACAGATATTCCATTCATCCATCTACATTAGGAACCTCTATAGTCCAACTCTGGACTGTGGAGGTAAATGATGACCATCATATTAATTTCTATTTGCACGACTGGGGTAATACCTTTGGTCAACATTCACTCACAACTTGGGAATGCCAATTCGCCTAATCTACATGTCTTTGGACTGTGAGAGTAACTCCACCAAACAACCTGGAGGAAACCCGCCAAGCATGGGGAGAACATGCAAACTCCATGTACACAGACCCCAAGGTGGGAATCGAACCCTCGACCCTAGATGTGCAGAACAACAGTGCTAACCACTAAACCCTCGTACCAGCACAGTATATTCACAATATAACAATATTAAATGTAGTTGAAAAATTTGTTAAATAAGAATAAAAAAATATATATTCAAGTTAATTTTTTATCCCTGAATTGTTCTTTCTTTTTAGGAACAACTTTTTACATGAAATGAAACAACGCAGGTAAAAGAGGCAGCAGAGATGCCAACATCAATGTTTATAAACTAAAGTTCCCTTTCAAAAGCTACACTCGATGCTGCGTGAAAACGCTATGGGAACATCTCTTTGTTGCCCGGTTGTGAAGCTTGTGCATGTCAAACCCGCCGAATACCTTCGGCTTATAACCTGTGCAGGCATGACGTCACCGAATAAGGTGCACCTGCAGGTTATAAATAGGAGTGAACCGGAAACATCCTCAGATCTTTTTGTCTTCAGGACCGCTTTGTGTTTGCGCGTGCATGCAAGCCGTAACAAAAGCAAAAATAAAAAATAACAGCATTAACTCACCGATATGGCGGAGTTGCTTAAGAGATGCGTGCCTCCGTGTGATAGATCTCTTTCGGAGAGCGATCTTCACGAGTTTTGTCTCGAGTGCTTGGGGGAAGAACACGCTCGCCTCGGGCTTCAGGGAGACTGTGAGTACTGTGATCTTCTCCCTATTAAGGTGCTTCGCGCGTGGCTCGCTTTCTTTTTTTTTTTTTTTTGCATTGACGATTGGCACTTAAAATTTCGTTGTACTTGTTGCAATGACAATAAAGACTATACTACTATACTAATTAAAGAGAAACCGCGAGCCGCGGCGCATTCCTGGGGCTCGCGTGCTGAACTGGCAGACGCGCACGAGACGGAATTCCCCCTTTCTCTCGCGCTCTCTCCGGATCAGGAAGTTTTAGCTTCCGCTTCGCAAGTGCGCTCCGGCGCTTCTTGTGAAGGAGCGGAAGAATCTTCCTCTCTCGCTTCCATGGAAGTAGCCTCCTCACAACGCTCCTCCAGTGCTCACAGAGCTTATGAGGATTTATTAGAGGTTATAACGCATGCGATCGAGCGATTGTATATCGACCGGCCGCAGCAGCGAGATTCCCCTAAGCGTTCGAGATTAGACGACAGGTTTCTGTCGGGTGGCCGGGGGGAGGAGCCTCAACGTCTCTCTCTCCCCTTCTTTGGTGACCTCCATGATGAATTAACCCTTTCATGGAGCAAGCCGTATTCATCGCGTGTTTTTGTGCCATCGACTTCGACTTATTCGAATATCGTTGATGCGAAAGCACGAGGTTATATGATGATGCCCCAGATAGAAGAGACGCTTGCGGGCTATCTCTCTCCTGGGACATCATCCTCCCTGAAAAAGCCTACCCTCCCCTCCAAGCCGTGCAGATTGACATCTGCTTTGGTGGGCAAAGCTTTTCAGGCAGCAGGACAGGCTGGCGCTTCACTGCACACCATGGCGGTTTTGCAGGCTTACCAGGCTGACCTGCTGAAGGACCTGAGCACCGGCGGGGTTATTGATGACAAGGCGTTCGCAGAGCTGCGCCGAGCCACAGACCTGTCTCTCCGTGCAACCAAGCAGACGGCCCGTGCTGTGGGCCGTTCTATGGCTGCCATGGTATCCACGGAGAGGCATCTGTGGCTGAACCTCTCGGGCATCAAGGATAAGGATCGTGCTGTCCTCCTTGATGCCCCCGTCTCGCCTTCCGGCCTTTTTGGCGACGCTGTTAATTCCGTCGCCACTAGGTTTCGGGAGGCGAAGCTATATGAACAGGCTTTTGGGAGGTTCCTTCCCCGCTGTGCTCAAGAACCGGGACCGTCGGGCACCCGGCCCCGGCCAGGTCTGGCCCCTATAAGGCGTGAGGTCCAGAAGGAGAGCGTGACCAGCCGCACACCCCCTCGTAAAGACTGGGGTGGGGCTCGCCGCCCTTCCCAGAAATCTGCCTCAAAAAGACCAGATCTGAGGAGCTTCCTCTCTTCGAAGAAGAAGCCCTGAGGTTCGTGCGCCTGGGGCTGTGGGGGTGTTCCCCCCCAGGGAGGGGCGCCTGGATCTTCATCACAAAGCAGGGCCTCCTCCCTGGCACTCCCTGGAGGCCGGTGTTCAATCCCCGCCACCACTGGTGTTTCGGGGAGCGCCGGTCTCCAACGAAGAGTTGGGTGTTTGGGTATCTCCTGCCATACTTCAGGATACCCAACACCTAACACCCCCCCATCCAGCCGAAGTGTCAAAGCTCGTGCCCCTTTCGGAGAAGCTGGCAGCGTGGAAACTACTGCCAGCAAGGCATATCTCCTTGGGTAGAAAAGACTGTAGGCACAGGCTACAGGATTCAGTTTGCACATCGTCCTCCGCGTTTCAACGGCGTGGTCTCCACTTCCATGAAACCGGACCGAGCACATCTGCTGGCCCAGGAGTTAAAGACTCTGCTGGGCAAAGGGGCCATAGAACATGTTCCCCTTCCAGACAGAGAGTCGGGCTACTACAGTCGGTACTTTTTGGTGCCCAAGAGAGGGGGGGGTTGCGTCCGATCTTGGATCTTCGCGGCTTGAACCGCTATCTCAGGAAATCCAGATTCAAAATGTTGACTGTCAAAATGATTGTTTCTCAAATTCAACTAGAGGATTGGTTTGTGACAATCGATCTCAAGGACGCATATTTCCATATAGAAATATTGCCACAGCACAGGAAGTTCCTGAGGTTCGCCTTTGGGGGCGAGGCTTACCAGTTTCGGGTCCTTCCATTTGGCCTAGCTCTGTCACCCCGCACATATACAAAATGCATGGATGCAGCTCTAGCTCCTTTATGACTCCAGGGCATCCGTATTTTGAATTACATAGACGACTGGCTGATTCTGGCCCGGTCTCAGGAGCTAGCGCTTCGACATCGGGATGTCGTCCTAGCCCATCTTCATTCTTTAGGATTGAGACTCAATGCCACGAAAAGCGTTCTCCTTCCTGTTCAGAGGACAACATATTTGGGTGTCACATGGGATTCGGTCACGATGCAGGCACAGTTATCTCCTGCTTGTGTCAAATCCATTCTCAACACCCTGAAGGAAATCAAGTTAGGCCAGAAGGTCACTGTTCATCACTTTCAGAAATCTTTAGGCCTCATGGCGGCTGCGTCCACGGTGATACCTTTGGGCCTTCTGCACATGAGAGCGTTTCAGCTGTGGCTAAGAGCCAGGGGGTTTCATTCAAGGGCCAACCCCCAGAGGCTAATAAGGGTTACGCGCCGGGGGCTTCGTACCCTTTCTATGTGGTTCAGACCCCGGTTTCTGACTTTGGGTCTCATTCTAGGTCCGTCTTGTCATCGCAAGATGCTAACGACAGACGCTTCCCTCATGGGCTGGGGTGCGGTCTTGGATGGCCGTCCAGCACAAGGGAGCTGGAGAGGTCATCTTCTCGCGTGGCACATCAATTGCCTCGAAATGATGGCTCTGTTTCTGGCCCTGAAACACTTCCTCCAGCAGTTGAGAGGCTACTATGTCCTAGTGCGGGTGGACAGCACTGCGGTAGTCTCGTACATAAATCACCAGGGTGGACTTCGCTCGCGCCGCTTGAACAAGCTAGCGCACCAGGTTCTGCTTTGGGCACAGGACAAGTTCCTGTCCCTCAGGGCGATTTACATTCCAGGGCACATGAATGTAGGAGCACACTTGCTATCCAGACAAGCTGTAGAACATGGGGAATGGAAGCTCCACCCCGAAATAGTCAGTCAAATCTGGGAAAGATTTTACGTAGCAGAGGTGGACCTCTTTGCCTCACAAGAGACAGCACAATGCCCCCTTTACTACTCTCTGACTCCTCCAGGTCCCCTGGGTCTGGACGCAATGGCCCACACGTGGCCCAGGTTACGCCTTTATGCGTTTCCGCCTATAGTTCTGCTCCCGGGAGTCCTGGCGAGGGTCCGTCAAATGGAGTGTGTTTGAAAATTGGTGCATGACAAGACACATAGACCCAGTTCACT
Source organism: Clarias fuscus (assembly GCA_030347435.1). Classification (NCBI taxonomy): domain Eukaryota; kingdom Metazoa; phylum Chordata; class Actinopteri; order Siluriformes; family Clariidae; genus Clarias; species Clarias fuscus. The sequence goes on along the minus strand of CM059208.1, from coordinate 35,471,215 downwards.
GCCAGATTGTTTCAGTGCTGGAGTTTCTGCAAGAAAAGTTGTCCTCGGGCTTATGCCCTAGTACGCTCAGAACGTACGTAGCCGCTATTTCGGCCTGTCACGCTCTGAACGACGGGGTTTCTGTGGGCAAGCACCATTTAGTTGCCCGTTTTATTCGTGGAGCTAAACGGTTGAAGCCGCCCACTAGAGTGACGGTCCCTTCATGGGACTTAACTATCGTACTCGAAGGCCTGGCTGACACCCCGTTCGAACCACTAGAGTCAGCGCCTGCCAAGCTTCTGTCTCTTAAGATGGTTTTTCTGATGGCTATTACTTCTTTGAAGAGGATTGGGGATCTGCAGTCTCTGTCAGTCTCCCCATCCTGCCTAGACTTTGCCCCTGGGCTAGTCAAAGCTATTCTGCATCCTCATCCGAACTATCTTCCCAAGGTTCCATTCTCGACCATGCACCCAATTGTTCTCGAAGCCTTCTGTCCTCCGCCTTTCACAGCTCCGGAGCAGGAAAGACTTCACTTACTGTGTCCAATACGTTCTCTTCGGATCTACGTCCACCGCACTAGCCAGTGGCGTAAATCAGAGCAGCTCTTTATTTGCCATGAGGGTCGCAACCGGGGGGCGGCTGCCACTAGACAGACTCTGTCACACTGGGTGAGAGATGCCATTGCCCTAGCCTATGAGGTGCGTGGTCACACTTCGCCTCTGGGAATCAGGGCTCATTCAACCAGGGGGATTGCCTCATCGATTGCCTTGGCAAGAGGCGTACCCCTGCAGCAGGTGTGTGATGCGGCGGGCTGGTCCTCTCCACACACGTTTGTTAGATTTTATAGTCTGGATGTCAATGCTACTCCAGGTTCGCGGATCCTTGAGTCAGCATCCCAGAGCTAGGTCTGAGACCTCCTCGGCTTGTGCGCACACGCTACACAACCTGGGGGTCCAGACACTTGCAGTGCGGCGGCGTTGGTATTCTCGTTCCCATAGCGTTTTCACGCAGCATCGAGTGTAGCTTTTGAAAGGGAACGTCTCGGGTTACTTGGCTGTAACCCTGTTCCCTGATAAAGCGGGAACGAGATGCTGCGTTCCGATGCCGCACTGCTGGCGTGCCTGGACGTCCTACAGACAAAATTGACCTGAGGATGTTTCCGGTTCACTCCTATTTATAATCTGCAGGTGCACCTTATTCGGTGACGTCATGCCTGCACAGGTTATAAGCCGAAGGTATTCGGCGGGTTTGACATGCACAAGCTTCACAACCGGGCAACAAAGAGATGTTCCCATAGCGTTTTCACGCAGCATCTCGTTCCCGCTTTATCAGGGAACAGGGTTACAGCCAAGTAACCAGAGACGTTTATTAAAGTTATTTCTTTTTTTTTAGGGCAATCGTGTCCCAGCACATTGCAGGCTGTTTTAAAATGCATACTTGAATAAAACTTCACAGGTGAGGTACTTATCTGATCCATGACAGTGCAAGCCTACCTTCAACAGACCAGTACTGTAGCTTTTGTGTGAAATATTGAATAAAACTATCTGTATGTATTGAATAAGAATCTATGTATGTAGATGGAACGACAAACAAAATAGTTTTCATTTTAAACACATTCAATACAATGCTTTGGGTTTTGCTAATCGGTCCAAACCGTAAGAGTGGACAGTAAAACCTTAGTGCTGTTTCAGCCGTTACACATTCGTCTTGATATTTACCTGGCAAGGTGATGGATGGAACACTTATGATTAGCCAAACCCGACACAATGTCTATAAGCAATAAATATGATGAAATAAATGAATGTCAAAGCAAAATAACATCAAGTTCTTCAGTCGAATTTCCAACGAAATTACACGTCTGAAACCTTAGATGTTATCTGTCATGTGTAAGGAGAGTCAAATGGATAAAGAAAAAAGATTTTCTTCAGATAAGAAGCTGTTTCAGATTTTGAGTTAAGATGAATTTTCTTACAATCAGAAATAATAACGGTCATGTTAGGCGAGGCATTAGTGCAGAGGTTAAGACTTTAATTGTGAAGTAAACCTAAAACTTACAAAGTAGCATAACAGAAAACTAGACAGGACCAAATACAATTACCAGCACAGACATGAAAGCACTCGCAGAACGACAGACAACAGGATAACAAAACAGGTGCAAGACAAAAGGGACATGCCTATTTACACGGAACTAATTAGCCAAATTGACTCAGGTGAAACCAGAACAATGTCTCGGGGCGCCCTCTAGGGGTCATTCCTGACAATTACATGTTTCTTCATTCATCTTGCGTAACCCCTTTGTATCCTAAACCTACACACACTCGTAGCCTCATTCACACTCTGACAGGACAAATTCCTACAAGTGCTGATACAAAGCGTTCGAAGCTCACACTTATACAGGATTTCTTTGTATACTGAAGGATTACAGTTTCTTACAGTAGAAGCACAAATTTGTTAAAGCATGACAGGTTCCCTGAACACAAAGCCAGCTCCATGAAGACAAGTTCGAACCGGAATTAAAACTTCCTCACCCAACATCAGTGACTGACCTCACTAATGCTGAATGAAGTCCTCTCCAAAATCACACTCCAAAATCTAGTGTAAACCTTTCCCAGAAGAATGGATGAAGAGCAGGGAGGAAACTGAGTATACTGTATGTACTGCATATTTGAGTTTTATTAAAGGATACTTTTTTACTTTTACGTCACTCAAAAGTACAACAAATATCTGTACTTTAGTACATTTTCTACATCGTCTTGCATTACCAAGCCACAGAGTTGTGCAGTATTTCAAGCAGGAATTTTGCCACCAGGTGACTATTACAGTATGTACTGTACAGTATAACTGTGTGTGACGGCGGGCTCAGAGCCAGCACTCTACAAGGCTCTATCACTTCTTGCTCGGAAGAGAGACCGCGCGCCTTCAGCACCATGGACAGCTACGCAGGGGCGGGGCATCGAAAGCCACAGAGGCTGGTTGCTCATGATCATCCACCCTCCCGCAGTCGACGCCTGTCTATAAAAGGCCCTCGGCCGGAGCCCTCGGTGAGTAGGATACAACTGACGTCATTAGTAATGCCTGTTTCCTCTCTCCCCACCTCAGACTCGGATCTCCCTGAAGGAAAACCCGCTCACCGGAGACTTCCGCGGAAGGACTGAACCTGCACCGCGACAGCCTCCCCGGCTTTTCTGAGACGTAGCGTGCCGCGTCCAAAGGGACCCAACACTTCACCCTCCAGTGGAGGCTGCATCTTCTGCACCTCCCCGCTCTCCTCACCCCCGAGCACTCCCAACCTCTAGCACCGTGTGAGTGAACGTGAGTGCGTGTGGATGTGTGTGACCACGGTCCACAAAGTGAAACCGAAAGTAAAACAAATAAACATAAAAGAAGAGCACTGCATACCACCTAACCGTGTTGTATGTCGTCTGTGTTTTCCTGCGTTACCTGGTCTCGCGACAACTGGTGGAGAATGCGGCCTGGAAACACAGATCCAGAAACCCCCCCCCCCCCCCCCCCCCCACCCTCGTTCCCCCGAGGAATTCCTGGGACAGCTGTATAAGACGAACATCCAACAGCAGACGATGCTGCAGCAGATCGCCCAGGGGCTCCAAACGGCAACGCAAGAGCTCGTACGTATGCAACAGCAACGGACAATGGAAACCCCCCCTTCCCGACCCCTGTAGAGAGGCTCAGCGACTCCTAACAAAGCTCACACCCCACGATGACCTTGAGGCTTTCCTACAAACGTTTGAAAGGACAGCAGAAATCGAGGGATGGGCTCATAGAGACTGGAGCACAATTCTCGTGCCATTATTGACGGGGGAAGTGCAACGAGCATACTTCGCCTTAACAGCCGACGAGGTAGAGGATTATGACACGCTGAAATCGGAGATCTTGGCTCGGTGCGGGCTATCCAGCGGACAAGCGGCACTAGAGTTCCAGCGCTGGACATATGATCCCCAGGCCCCTCTTCACGCGGCGAGATGGCTGCAACCGGACATCCCTGTCGGTGAAAGAAATCACAGAAAGGGTCGTCATGGACAAAGTGCTGCGCTCACTGCCCAGAGAAGAGAGAAAAACTGTAGGAATGCGGGGCTTAGCCTCCCTACGAGACATGATGGAGGCACTAGAATGTGCCCTGGCAACACTCTCGATAACGCCGGAGAAAAAGAGCTTCCCAGTGAGAAGCCCACCCTGCTATATGCCACCTCATCATCGCGAACCTCTGCCGCCGCTACGCCGGGCAGATACGCCACAAGATGAGCCCATGCCGACCGAACCTGACTTAGGCAGAACCGCCTCCTCCCGGGGACTCTGGGCCGACAGCCACACGGGAGGCGGAACGTCGGCACCCACGCACTGGTTTAAAATCAGCGGGGCGCCGCTTCCAGCGCTTATCGACACGGGAAGTGCGGTCTCACTAATTCGCCCCTCAATCGTCCCGACGGAGGCTCGTCCGTGCGGACCTCTCCCAATCACCTGCATACACGGAGACCTAAGGGAGGTCCTGGCGGCGCGGTTTACCATCGAGGACGAGCAGGGAAAGCACGAGATAAAGGCCGGCGTCAGGTCTAATTTACCTGTGCCTCTAATTCTAGGTCGAGATTGGCCGGGATTGAGTTCGCGGAAACGCGGGGGAAAAAAGAAACGCACTCCGCAAGGAAGACGATGCCAGAGACCGGATTGTCCCCATCCAGCGTGGCTGGCTCAGACAGCGGACGACGGCGAGGATGCGGAGGCAGAAGGTGAGACAAATAACCCTGTTGATCTCACTTTCTCTTTGTCACAGCAGGTGCAGAGGGGAGGTATCTTTGCACGGCTACAGCGGGAAGACCCCCGGTTAAAACATTGCTGGATACAGATAATGGAGGTAGAAGGGAAAGCCGAGGCTAACGATCGAAACAAGACGACGACGGGTTTTCTGATAAAAAACGCCCTGCTGTATTACCGCACGGAAAGGCGAGGTGAGCCACGTGATCTCCTGGTAGTACCAAGAGGGAAAACGGAAGCGGTCATGCACCTGGCTCACGCGCATCCTCTGGGAGGACACCTCGGAACGAGGAATACGGCAGAGAAAATTCGTGACCATTTTCACTGGCCGGGCTTAGAAGCAGAGGTCAGGAATTTCTGTCAGCGGTGCCCTGAGTGTCAGAGAACGGCACCGCGGAAACCGGCCCCTGCCCCGCTAATACCACTACCTATAATTAACCTATAATTGACGTGCCCTTCGAACGCATCGGCATGGATCTCGTCGGTCCACTTCCCAAGTCATCGAAGGGACATGGATACCTGCTGGTGATAGTGGACTATGCGACGCGCTACCCGGAAGCAGTGCCGCTGAGGAAAGCGACATCAAAGAATATTGCAAGATAATTGATTTTACTGTTCAGTCGCGTAGGCCTGCCGAAGGAAATCCTTACGGACCAGGGCACACCGTTCATCTCGAGATTGATGTCAGAGGTCTGCCAGCTGCTGCAGATAAAACAGCTCCGCACCTCTGTCTACCACCCTCAGACGGACGACTTGGTGGAGCGGTTTAACCAGACGCTAAAAAGAATGCTACGGCGAGTAGTAGATGAAAGCGGACGAAATTGGGACCAACTGCTCCCGTACGTCCTCTTCGCGATACGAGAGACACCACAAGCATCTACAGGGTTTACACCCTTTGAACTGCTCTTTGGACGCAGACCGAGGGGTCTACTAGATGTAGCGAAGGAGGCGTGGGAAGAACAGCCGTCGCCGTTCCGGTCAGTTGTGGATCTACAGCAGTGTACAAGATCTACAGCAGAAAATCAACCACATCTTACTGATCGTGCGTGAACACATGGAACGAACACAAGCGGAACAGAGAAGAGCGTACGATCGGCCAGCAAAACCCCGTGAGCTCCAGCCTGGGGATAAAGTGCTGTACACCGTCACAGAAAAGGTCGGACCAACAAACTATCGCCTGCACCAGCCGGGTAAGAGAAAACGAACAGAGCTCTGTCATATTAATTTATTTAAAAAATGGGTTGAACCACTGCCACCTGTCTCAGCGCTCGCTGCTTTCCCGTCTGCAGAAAAAAATCGAGAAGTAATAAATTATGGAGAGGAGCTGACCAACATGCAACGCCAGGAACTGAACGAGCTAATGGATCAGTTCCGAGATGTGTTTTCCAGCGAACCAGGTCTAACCCACTTAGTGCAACATAACATAAAAACGCGACCCAGGGTGGTCATAAGACAGAGACCGTACCGAGCCCCGGAGGCCCACCGTCGCGTCATTGAAGCAGAAGTACAAAATATGCTTCGGAATGGCATTATAGAAGAGTCAACGAGCCCTTGGTCCAGCCCCATTGTGACAGTACCGAAGGCCGATGGGTCCATCCGTTTGTGCAATGATTTCCGCAGACTCAACCAAGTGTCAGAATTCGACACATACCCACTGCCACGAGTGGACGATCTGATAGACCGACTGGGAAAAGCCAGGTTTGTATCTACGCTGGATCTCACGAAGGGCTACTGGCAGGTGGCCCTAACACCAGAAGCGAAGGAAAAAACAGCCTTTAGCACAGAACAGGGGCAATGGCAGTACCGGGTCCTTCCCTTCGGCCTCCACGGAGGCAGTCCGGAACTACCCATGTCCAAACACAAAGAAACAGGTATGTGTCTGCCTGGGATTAGCCAAGTACTATAGGAGATTTGTGCCTAACTTCTCCTCCGTGGCAGCACCACTTTCTAATTTGCTCAGGAAAGGACAACCAGAGAAAATCCGCTGGACAAAGGAAGAAGAAGCAGCGTTTAACCAGCTGAAGACTCACCTCACCAGCTCCCCCGTCCTCCGGAATCCGGATTTTGTACGCCCCTTCCTGGTACACACCGACGCGTCTGAAACCGGACTCAGAGCCATTCTATCACAAGACTTCGGAGGAGAGGAACACCCGATCATATATGTGAGTAGAAAACTCTCACCCGCAGAACAGAAATACGCCACGATCAAACGGGAAGCCCTAGCCATTAAATGGGCAATAGAGGAGCTGAAATATTACCTTACGGGTAGACACTTCACTTTGATCACGGATCACGCTCCTTTGCAGTGGATGGCGAGGGCAAAGGACACAAACGCTCGCATTACACGGTTGTTTCTGTCTTTGCAAGATTTCTCTTTTTCGATTCAGCACAGATCCGGCACACAGCATGGAAACGCCGATGCTCTATCGAGGTGCTACACACTGTTCGCATCGTCCAGGACGAGCTCGAAGCGGAGGGGGGGTACTGTGACGGCGGGCTCAGAGCCAGAACTCTACAAGGCTCTATCACTTCTCGCTCGGAAGAGAGACCGCGCACCTTCAGCACCATGGACAGCTACGCAGGGGCGGGGCATCGAAAGCCACAGCGGCTGGTTGCTCATGATCATCCACCCTCCCGCAGTCGACGCCTGTCTATAAAAGGCCCTCGGCCGGAGCCCTCGGTGAGTAGGATCCAACTGACGTCATTAGTAACGCCTGTTTCCTCTCTCCCCACCTCAGACTTGGATCTCCCTGAAGGAAAACCCACTCACCGGAGACTTCCGCGGAAGGACCGAACCTGCACCGCGACAACCTCCCCGGCTTTTCTGAGACGCAGCGCGCCGCGTCCAAAGGGACCCGACACTTCATCCTCCCGTGGAGGCTGCATCTTCTGCACCTCCCCGCTCTCCTCACCCCCGAGCACTCCCAACCTCTAGCACCGTGTGAGTGAACGTGAGTACGTGTGGATGTGTGTGACCACGTGATTGCACAGAGTAAAACCGAAAGTAAAACAAATAAACATAAAAAAGAGCACTGCATACCACCTAACCGTGTCGTCTGTCGTCTGTGTTTTCCTGTGTTACCTGGTGTGTGACTTGCCATTCCTCTGAGACATTCGTACCCCTTAAAGCTCAGAGTATTTTATCCATTATTTGTTTAGCTATTATTTAAATAAATACATATAGAGTTCAGGATTGTGCAGTATATACATTAGAGAGACATATCCTTTTTTTTTTTGGCACAATCTAGGCAATATGATGGACTGAATTTTATTTCATTTGAACAAACTTGACTGAATACAAACATGATTGAAAAAAAAAGGGTCACATAGCCAAAGAAATAGCACAGATATACATGATCATGTGTTTTTCTGGAAAAATCCAAATATACAGTTTGAAGTCTGAAGCCTCCACGTTAACAAACCATCAAGGCTTCCACATAAGCACATATATTTATTATATTATATTATTTATCTCTTCCACTTGAGTTTTAAGGGGAGTTACTAATGCAACAGGTGTTTGAAAGAGAAACATGAAAATGGCTACTGTGAGATTCCATTAAATCTTAGTCCTGATGAACGCCCTTAACTTGGACAAAGATAACTTTATTATACAAGAAACATATCATTTGAAAGTGTGCTGATATAAAAAAATAATCAAAGGCAGGATGATGTCATATATTTTTGTTTCATTCTGAAGGGCTTTATTTATAAGACCATGAAATATATCGTGATATTATTATTATTTTTATTATTCAGGTGCTGCAAGGACACCAGAACAACTCCTTTGTCCTCCTTATATTCTACAAATGTCTCTCTCTCTCTCTCTCTCTCTCTCTCTATATATATATATATATATATAAACATAACATATTATATATACCATTATACTGCTTGTCTGAGAATTTACTTGGGGTATTCAAATGTCGAGGCTTAGTTATAACAGTTATGACTCCATCTGCTGGATACTCAGGACCACACACACACACACACACACACACACACACTTGTAATTACAACATTTTGGGGACAATAGGCTCTTATATGCTTTGTGGGGACACGTCTTCCCCATGATCATACAGCTGTGGGAAAAAAAATCAGGAATATATAATTTACGCTTCTAAACATAAATATCACCTCATTTATAGACTTTAATCACTAAGTTACTTATTTGTGTGCTTATTTTTGTTTGTGTGTGTGTGCTTATTTTTCCACACCTTATTGTGACATAAAAGGAACATTATTATTCATTTATAAAAATTTACTCCATCTTCAGGATACTCCGTATTTGCACACACATACACACATATTTATCTTACCATCCCTATGAGGACCTTGTATTTATACAATCATTACTGCTATGCTACACATAAATATATCCCTACCCTTAATCTAGGCAACTAAATCTTTGGGGACAGGGCTAGGTCTGTGATTCTGACTCTGACCTACAGATTTATGCTTTGTTTTGTTAATAAGAAAAATAATGAAACGTGACTTATTGCAAAGTGATACTGCATAAATGCAGCAGCTCACACAAGCACACATGCACATGCCCACGCACATGCACATATACAGTATGCACACACACACACACACACACACACACACACACACACACACACACACACACACACACACACACACACACACACACACACACACACACACACACACACATAAAACAGCAACTAAAAGAGGAGATGTGGCTTAAGTAAGATTAGAAGAAAGGAAATGAAAACAGCATGACAGTGCACAAAATACAAGAACATGTTTTTCGTGCATGCATTACTTTTCTGAGCTCAAATATTGCACCTGTACTATCTGATATGTGCAATGAAAATGAAAAAATGCTTAGTCAAACAGAAAAAATATATATGACAAAATATGACAGTTTGTTGTTATGTAAATAAGTGGCAACTAAACATAACGTCATCAGAACCACCCATACCCACACACACATGCATGCACACAAACACACATGTATCACTCACTCACTCATCATCTATACCACTTTATCTTGTATTCAGGGTTGCTGGGGGCCTGGAGCCTATCCCAGGAGACTTGGGGCACAAGGCAGGTACACCGTGGACAGGGTGCCACAGTCATAGTTTATTTATCACAATTTTCAAATACTCAGATTTACTTGTATTATAATCGTGCAATTTTGCAATAAAGAAATGCATGACAAACTGGTTAGAGGAAACAGATTATGCAGGTTATAATATATAACATTATTAAATGTTATAATATCTCAAACATTAACATTTAAGGTTAATTGTAACCTTTTTAAATTTAATTTTAAGATTCTCCATAGATTCTCTCCGGGACTGCATTCAGTAATATGGTAATATGGGCCGCTGGCAAGGGTCGAACTCGGATCCTCAGATCCAAAAGTCAATAACACAGGGCATTAGCCACCTAAGTCACTCCTGCATTTAATGTATTCTTGTAAAAATAATTCCCCTTAAGGGCAGCACAAGCACACAACTTTGGTTTTCTCCAAACATATCCCTTTATAAGCTTCTTATAATGAAACTTACTGTTCAACACACCTATTATTCTTTGGCAAAGGTTACTAAACTGCACAGAAAAGCTCTGTCTTAATAATCTTAATACATATTTTAATTAAAAAGGTTTACATTTCTTCTCATTATTATATAATTAATACATTTGCTAAAATATTGCTGTGGTCGATATGTATGTCAAATATCAGGTATTGCTGTTCACCAGGTACAGGCTACAAAGTGGATCTATAAAACCATCTAGAAAAGTACTTAAATATTTATATATTTAAAATCAGGTGCATCTCAATAAATTAGAATATCATCAAAAAGTTGATTTATTTCCATAATTCAATTAAAAAAGTAAAACTCGTATACAGATTCATTACACACGGACTGATATATTTCAAGTGTTTATTTCCTTTAATTTTGATGATTATGGTCCATCAAGTACAGGAACACCATGGTCCTTAAACCAGGTATTAGTACTTTTGGCAGTGTGGGCAGGTGCCAAGTCCTGGTGGAAAATGAAATCAGCATCTCCATAAAGCTGGTCAGCAGAGGGAAGCATGAACTGCTCTAAAACTTCCTGGTTGACGGCTGTGCTTACCTTGAAACTGATAAAACACGGTGGACCAACACCAGCAGATGACATGGCTCCCCAAACTGACCGCAAATTTTACACTGGACTTTAAGCAACTTGGATTCTTTGTCTCTGCCCTCATCCTCCAGACTCTGAGACCTTGATTTCCAAATGAAATGGAAAATTTACTTTAATCTGAAAAGAGGACTTTGGCCCACTGAGCAACAGGCTAGTTCTTGTTGTCCCTAGCCGAGGTAAGACACCTCTGACGTTGTTTTTGGTTTAAGATCGGCTTGACACAAGGATTGCGACAGTTGTATCCCATGTCCTGGATACATCTGTGTGTAGTGGCTCTTGAAGCACTGACTCCAGCTGCTGTCCACCCCTGTTGAATCTCCCACAAATTCTTGATTGGGCTTAGTTTCACAATCGATTTAAGGCTGCGGTTATTCCTGTTGCTCCTGTACCTTTTAACTTCTATTCAACTTTCCATTAATGTGCTAGGATCCAGCACTCTGTAAACAACCAGCTTCCTTAGCAATGACTTTCTGTGGTCCACTGAACCAGACTGACTATTTAACAGCTCAGGAAACCTCTGCAGGTGTTTTGAGTTAATTAGCTGTTTAGAGTGCGACACCATGAGTCTTCAATATTGAACTTTTTCACAATATTCTATTTTTTTGAGATACATAATTTTGGGTTTTCATTAATGGTAATCATCAAAATGAAAAGTGTAGTGAATTGATAGAATATATGAGTTTCACTTTTTGAATTGAAAAATTTACTGGAAATCCATTTTCGATGATATTCTAATTTATTGTTATGCACCTGTAAATTGTACTTGAAAGTAAGTAATGAAATTCAAAAGTGTGTGACAAATACAATTTTCTACATTGATGAATTTGATTGGTTGGACAAAATGAAAATTATGTCGGATTGATCTACAACATCTAGTGATTTATTGGATTTTAAGATTTATAAAATTTGTAAAAAATGTTTTTTTAAAATTTAATTTCAATTTAAGGAGTAAGAAAAAGTGAACATTCTAAGATTTTAATGATTCTTTTGCAATGAACCTCAAGAAGAATATATATACCCAAATAAAATGTTCAAATGTAGTAAGAAGGCACAGTATTTTCCGTACATCCGATAAAAAACACATTTTTCCTTTTATTTAATATTTATTACATATTTACTTACAGTATTATGTACTTTAGTTACTTCAAAATAAACTTGCTTAAAATATACTTACTTAAAGTATAACAATACTGTACAGTGTAACCTTGGATTGCGAGTAACTTGGTCTGCGAGCTTTTTGCAAGACTAGCAAAATTTAAAAATAAATTTTAAGTTAATAAACCAGCAAGGGCTTGATATACGAGTAGTACGCATACGCTTTATCCGCTGATGGTTCTTCTCTCTCACGCGCTGCAGGATTGTGGGTAATCGTCTTCCATGCTCAGTCGTATTGTCAACATCCGTACAACAGTATTGTCAACAGACCTATTCTATAACATTGTAACCATGTATGTGTGTGTGGGCAAGTAAAAGCAAGTGTCATTAAAGAGGTTCCTTGTTAAAGAAGTTTCCTGCCAGAGCAGTGCTTCTGTTAGTGTGTGTGTGTGTGTGTGTGTGTGTGTGTGTGTGTGTGTGTGTGTGTGTGTGTGTTTGTGTGTGTGTCTGTCTCTGTTTGTGCACGCATTGCTCACACATATGTGTGAAAGTCGTTCTACACAGTAGCCACTTTCATCCTCCTCTCCTCTTCAGCGTTACAACGCACACAGTAACAGAAACTGCTCTGTCGGCATTCTTTTCAAAGGTAAAGTGCAGGTTAATTTGTCTTATTTTTACTTTACATTTTGTTATTTTGTATTAATTATGTTTGTATTAATATTTTTCGGTTGCGGAACGAATCATCTGAGCTTCCATAATTTTTTATTGGGAAATTTACTTTGATATATGAATGCTTGCAATCCAAGGTTTATTACCCACGGTAATTTCAAAACTGAAATTCAAAATGGAGACATATTTTTACGTGAAAATAACATCAAAATATCTATCTCAATATATTACTTAGAAGCACTCATTACATGTATTAAAAAAGAACAAAATTATATAAAATCTCTCTTTTTTAAAAATTATTATTATACATTAAGTAAGCTTGGGCCAAAATGGCAACAGTACTCCTTGAGAATTTAAAACATTGTTAACACTGTTACAATGTACCTCCTTAAATTAACTATGATTCTGTTATAATATCTGACTCTTTAAAGCAGCAACAGAAAGTATAATGTCACAAGGAATCAAACTAACAACAAAAACTGCTGAGTTTAGATAAGAAAACAAAGGGAAACCCCAACAGGGGTTAATCTGCGGGAAAACAGCTGACGTTCAAAAGTTGTCCCAAAAAGTTGCTACTTCGGCTAGTTTTCATACTTGTCAAAGCAGATTTAGCTTAGATTTCTATTTGTATTAGCAAACACATAATCTATTATTCACCAGACATGTTTAGAATGGTTTGCATACCGTATGTTATTTGCGTGGAAAAGAGATTTAAAAAATATTACTAAAAACATATACAAGGAACATATACAACCTTAGAGACAAGGTTAATTGATCAAGGTTACACTGATCATTTAGTAATGTTCTGTTGGAGTAAAATACTGTTATTATAGCTTATTAGATAATCACATAGTAATGTTACTTAAAGTTGACTTAAAACAGGGTACCTTAAGCTGATTTTCATGAAAAGTCCTCGTATTTGGTGGAAATTTAAACTTCAGAAATAGATGAGGTCTTAACATATCTTTGCTTTTAATGGGAGTGGCGAAGAGTACATCCAAACAGTTTTGCACCTGAGCCTCCAATAATAAATGTGGACTTAATTTAAACACATCTCCTGTTATATGTGAACTTTCAGCTTCCTAACAAACAGGAGGACTACAAATCAATCCCTGCTATTCATTATCACCCAAATGAGGATGCGTTCCCTGTTGAGTCTGGTTCCTCTAAAGGTTTCTTCCTATTGTCAGGGAGTTTTTTTCCTTGCCTCAGTTGCTCTCTGCTTGCTCATCAGGGACATTTTCGATTCATACATATTTTCTTACACACTTAATACTCACTTCCCTAATTTTCTTTTCATTCTGTGAAGCTGCTTTGAACAGTGTCCATTGTTAAAAGCACATTTCTTTCCCATGGTGCCAGGGTGAGGTTAACTATGACATCAGAAACATCATTTGATGTTGTTGAGGAACGTAACAGCAAACCAGTCAAATGTAGAAACTCTTTAATACCCATAAGAAATTTGACTATAGTATGTACTATTGTTTACTACATTACCATCTTAGGCACCATAGGACTTCATAGAGTGCTATGATGTACTATGGCACTTCAAAGGGGACCATGGGTACCAGACAGTATTTCTGATTTCTGTACACATTCATTATACACATGTGGTGGCTGTAAAATTCATTTATTTCAAATCAACCATGTAAAAAAGGCATGTTAAAACCTATTCTATTTATGAAGTTGAACTTTCCACCATGACTGATGACTTTTCATGAAAATGAATGATCAAAGTATTCCTTGCATTTAAATAACCTTTATGTAGCATTACTTACAGTAAGTGTGCATTACCATACATCTTTCCTGATCACCATGGTGACGACCAAAGTTCAGCATTTATCTAATATAGTATCATCTTCTTCTTCTTTTTCCTTATTGTTTAATGGCAGTTGGAATTGAGTAAGTTGAGTAAGCATTACCAACCACCTACTGTATAAATCTCCCTCTCCCTTAACTGAGGTATATGATATGTTTGTACATACTGTATCATATTAGTTATGTTAGTACAACGTTCTGGTATGGGATTAATAATGGGCAATACCATATTAGATATCTGCTGAACTTTGGTAGTCACTGTGGTAGAACCATGTAGCATAATATATGTGTACATGTACTGTTGTACCAAAGTATGTACCCTATTGTTATAGGAGCAAGTGAGTTTACCATGGCAAAATTTCTTGAGGGTACACATGGTTTCATTATAAACTGAAGGCAAACTTCAGTCTAAATCGCACACAAGATCTATTCACAGGCATTTCAAAAAGCTTCAGTTATATACAGTAAAAAACTTTTCATAAAATTATGATAATGTTATTAAATCCAGGCAACTTCACCCTCGTAATCCAAACCAGTGTATTGTGAATTGACTTCCATTTTTATGATGATGTCAATGCTTTGTTATAATGCATCAGATGGGGCATCTCCTGCTTGGTCGAAGTCTCTGTAGGGGACTCGAGCGCTCCATTGGCTAAAGGCTTGCGGCAGAGTGTAGCGGTTAATTTCCTGCGGAAGGCTCTGCACAGGAAGACGTAGATGAGAGGGTCCAGGCAAATGTTGGTGGCTGACAGCCAGAGTGTGATCTCCTTTGCCAAGTAGAGCTGCTTCTGAGCCCAGCAAAGTGCCGAAGTGGCTCGTGTTTGAGTGAGGGTGTAGGGCACTCGGGCCAAGTGGAAGGGAGCGAAACATACAAAGAAGACGGCGACCACGACAAACACCTGAGAATAAAAGATAAAGTCACTGATAAACATGGCTCTCATAAAGTAGAAAGAATTCTCAGGCTCAGAATTTCACTTTCTGGGTTTTTTTTAATAAGCTAGATATAGTAACTGGGTCAAAAATAGGCCAAGGCAACAAATCTGTAAAACCTTGGCAAGTAAATGTAGTTGGCCATTTGTAATGTAAGTCAGTTGGCTTGAGGAACAGGGGTTGTGTGATCAAATTACCAACTGTGGTATTAAATTTCAATTCGAAATTCGTTTAAATTTAATCTTTAAAAAAAATTTTTTTTTGCTACTTTAATTCGGATTTTTTAAATCATTTACCTGAAAACATAAAAAAAACATTTGTGTTCGATATTTCCAAAGGATGTCTACAACATTATAGTAAAAGCGGTTCATTACACATGTGAATGATATGAATTGACGAAACATTAATCATGAGCAATAATTCAGGTGTTAATCAGGAGTAACTGCAAGATGCACAATATTATTGAATAATATTGAATCTATTGAAGCTAAAGAATAATATGATAATTTTTTTTGTACAATACACATGAACAGGCTTCTGTTATCATATATGAGTATTTCATTCACTAACCCTTGTTCATTTTTGTTGAAAAGCAAAGCTTATCACAGTGTTGCCAGATAATTAAAAACAAATAATCATACAGAGACCCCATAACAGTCGTATTTCAGGTAAAATTATTGTACATTGAACATTTAATTGCAGTTCCCACAGAAACGACTTTAAAACCCATTCAAACGATTTTACAGTGGAACCTCGGATTGCGAGTAACGTGGTTTACAAGTGTTCCGCAAACCGAGCAAAGATTTTTAATACATTTTTAATCGGAAACCGAGCAAGTATCAGTTTACGAGCGCAGAGTATCACGTATCACACATGCGACTCTTATTTTGACCCTGAGCGGCAAGTGATCACAACTGAGCCAATGATTTTTCTCTCTGTTGCGCTGCGGGAATTATGGGTAATCATCTCCCCTGCTGCATCTTAGTGCTCGCCTCTTACTGGTATAATCAACATCTCCCTCTCTCTTCTGTGTGTGCGCGCGCGTAATTTGACACTGTGCCCCACACACACCGACACACACACACACACACACACACACACACACACACACACACACACACACACACACACACGCACACACACACACACACACACACTTTTCTCATGTGTACTTTGTGTGTGCGTGTGCGCACGTGTGTAATTTGACACCGACACACACACACACACACACACACACACACACACACACACACACACACACACACACACACACACACACACACACACACACAGATCTCCCCGGCTGCACACGCGCTTTATTTACACAGAAAACTCAGCTCTGTCTCGATTCTTTTCAAAGGTAAGGTGCTGGTTCATTTGTTATTTTTTACTTTTTACTTTACAGCAGTGATTCCATTAGTATGCTCACGCGAGTATCATTAGAGTGATTTTTTCCCCCCGTTAAAACAGTGTTTACATTGTGTATGTTAGTTGTGAAACTTAAAAAGCGAGGTGTGGGAGGGAGAATGAGTTTTACTGTTTAAGACGAGGCGAGGGGCTAACAAACGGAAACACTTATCTGTCTGGATTTATTTTTACTTTTTTAAAATGTTAAGAGCAGGGTAATTAGTTTTATTTTTACTTTATATGTTGTATATATATTATATTTATTGTTTTGGGCTGCAGAATGAATAATTTGAGTTTTCATTATTTCTTATGGGAAAAGTCTATTTGGTTTACAAGTGTTTTTTGGAAAATGAGCCCGCTTCCGAAACGAATTATGCTCGTAATCCAAGGTTCCACTATATATCAAATGAATAGACAAGGGCGAGTCAAACATTATCCGCACTCTGGCTGTACAATTTATTTTAGTTAAGACAAATGCATAATGTTTCAACCCAATCACCTTGCTTCTCAATACACTTTGTCCATCTGTCTACAAGATTTCATATTCCAAAAAGGCAGACCTACATGCCACGAATGCACCGCTTTCTTCACTTCTTAATCAGAAGTGAATCTTTGTCTGTAAGCATTAATTTTCCAGCTGACGGTTGACTTTTGAACTTTTTCCCTGTTGGTGATTGAGGATGTTTCCGCCCCATACTCTGCTGTTTAAATTCAGACTCGTAATATACAGTAAATCCATGTCTCAGCACCAGTAACGATTCTCTTGAAGTAACTTTCACTTCCTTAGAGTATCGATTCAAATTTTGAAATCCAAACGCTCTTCCGTGAGTTGTTTCAGCACCAGCTACAGTACACCCTTAGAACTCAAAAACTTTCATCTGTCACAAGTGGCGTGTCCATTTATGCTTGCACCGCAGTTACAAATTAACTGATGAAACACATTCACACCTGCACAGCAGTGACTGTGGAGAAAGTAGCTTTGAATAAGAAGCTCTGATAAGACAGAAGTTTTACTATAACCGAAGCGTGGATGATTTTTGACCCACTTGTATATACAGTAGAATGAATAACCAGACTGGATCCAAATCAGACCAACACTGTTAAACTATGAGATCAAAAAAACAACAACAACAACAAAGGATATGACTTGAAATTATTATATATTTAGGGATTTTTACAATTATTGATCGTACAGATCCAGATTATCATAGCAATACGATAATTAATGTACATCTGTCATCAATGGCTTATAATGTCACAGAGATACCCAAAAGCTGTCAGTGTTAAGAGGTTCCTGTAAAGATAAGCTTATGCATTTTCTCTGCTTGTTACAAAGCTTTGGCTCAATAGACTTATTTAATAAATGCTCAGTAATCACCTCCTTATACACAACATCTTGATGTATATGTTATATGGTAAATTAAAAGGTTTTATATATGTATTATTAAATTGAAAAAAAGTATAAGGCTTTGATTCGGCTTGGAGCTGGCACCACTATTAGTGGCCGCGAAATATATTAATCAACACCTTCATTATGTTCTGACCAATCAGATTAAAGAATATTGAATACAATGTTGCAGAATAAAGTTTAACAATGGAACACCCTTGTGTATGTGCGATATTTTGTTGTGACACATCTCAGTGTTATGTAGTTTGCAGAAATAGACATATGTTTGGAATGTTTCAGTCTGGGTAAGTTTCAGATCAGCTATGAACAATACTCACACAAAAACCTCATTCAGGTATTATTTCCTCCCCCTGACTTTACACATCATTTAACCAAACCAAAACTTTTTTTTTTTTTTTTTTGGTTTGGGATCCTAGTGTAAAGTATAACTAAAAGTCAGAATGATTAGTTATCAAATGTTTTGTGACATACCTTAGACTTTGTGCGTTTGCTGGCGGTGCCGGAGCTGCTCCTTGAGGCGCGGTATGACTCGTATACCTTCCTGCTGATGAAAGTGTAGCAGATGGCCATTAAAAAAAGAGTCCCCCAAAACACCACCTGGCAAAAGTAGTTAAAGCCCTCGTGCCAGCGCAGACCTAGATCACTCTTCAAGCTGCTGCATTTCAGCTTCCCACTGCGACCCACAGAAAACTCACGGTTACTCAAGATCACATTAGGCAGCGCGAAAGCCACCATGACGGCCCAGACCCCAGCGCACAACGCTTTACCCACGCCAACCCGTTGCAGGGCGCACTTTCCGAATGGACGCACGATTTTCAGGTAGCGGTCCAGGCTGATGAGACCCAGCAGCAGGATGCTGATGTACATGATGGTGTAGAAGAGCACGGCCGTGTAGCGGCAGTAGATGGCCCTCAGTGTTGCCGAGCCTATCCCTGCATCTGTTAATACTTTTATAGGAATAGTGAGTGTCATGAGCAGGTCGGCCACCACTACGTTTTTCAGATACACAACAAACGTGGTGGTGCTGTGGATCTGGAAGAAGATCCAGGCAGCCAGGCAGTTGAGGATGATAGCAGTGAGGAACAGGACAGAGTACAGGCAGGGGAAGAGGACCGAGGTGATCCTGGTGTCCAGCTTGCATGACATGGAGACGTTCTGCTGACTGATATTCATCCTCAAGTCTTTGACTGAAAAATGCGTGATCCAAAAATATATATATTTTTAATCATTGCATATTACAGTACTTAGTTGACAGTCATTACTTGAAAGTTATATCATTGTTATTCAAAAGTGTTCTATAGCTAAGAGGAATTAAAAAAAAACTTAAAATGACTTAAACAAATTAAAATGGCTAAACAACAAAAGACAGGTTAACAAAATAAAACACAATAAAAGGGAATAAGCTATACAAAGTATGTTATTGTTGGTCTTTTGGCTGCTCCCGTTGAGTGGAGGTTTTATTTTAGGTGCCTTCCCTGACACATCTTTCCTGACACATTCCTCCCATTTTATCCAGGAGGGTTGTGTCAGGAAGTGCACGGGTGTAAAACCTGTGCCAGGCTTGTGTGTGGACTGGGTGGTTCATCTCTGCTATTTGTATGCCAGGGTTCCAATATCATGTGCAATATTAGCTGCCACTGTTGCTATGTACTGTACAATTCTACATCAGAATCTGGTTCTGCCATTCTTATTGGTACTGGTTGTTGCATTCTACTTTTGCTCCAAGGTTTCAGGGGGCCCGGAGACTATACCATGAGGTGGGGTACATCCTGGACGGGGTGCCAATTCATTGGAGGGTACACACACACACACACACACACACACACACACACACACACACACACACACACACACACACACACACACACACACACACACATACAAACACTCACAGGCTCATTCACACACTAGGGGCAATTTGGGAACACCGGTTAGCCTAATCTTTGGACTGAAGTACTTGGAGGAAAGCCACCAAGAGAATATCTCATTGGATTGGGAATCAATCCACCCTCGTTTTATCTTATTTTATCTTGTCTTATTTTATCTTAGCTTAGCTTAGCTTAGCTTATAATGGTGACAGTGGGAAGGTTAACAGTAATTTATTATAATTTATGATATTATATATAATGATATTGATGCCATAAACATCTCCAAACAATTAAACATGCTACTGTTCACAGTAAAGTTATTTCTTAGACAAATCTGAATGTTGAATAAAAATAGCCTGGAGATTACAGTATGCTTAATAACCATGATGATGTCTATAGACTGAGGTTACTCAGATAGTTATAGAACTGAAACTACCACAAACAATTTTCTATCCATGTCGATATTAGTACACTTGTTAACCTCAACAAATTGGAGGTGTTCATGGTAAAACAAACAAAAAAAAATGTTGGATTTACGAGGGTGTCACGAGGGGCAGAACCGCGCGAAAGTGCGGTTCTGAACAGGCAGTC
Source organism: Clarias fuscus (assembly GCA_030347435.1). Lineage (NCBI taxonomy): Eukaryota > Metazoa > Chordata > Actinopteri > Siluriformes > Clariidae > Clarias > Clarias fuscus. Next base: position 35,450,524 of record CM059208.1, on the reverse strand, counting down.
ATTTACACGCGCGATTGCCAGACAACGCCGCAATCAGCGTGAACGCGCCTCATCTGGCGGGTCCTGATACCTCGGCATTTCGTGTGATCGTTTAGGTAGCAACAGTAAGGTATCAGGGCCAAAGACAATGTAACAAGCAAGCAAGAAAGAAAGATAGACAGAGAGGCAAAGACTAAGACTAAAGAGAGAGAACGACAGAGTGACACGCCTCAGTTCAGCGTGCGCTAATTATACTTTCTAATTAATAATCTCACGCCATCTCTAAATGAAAAGGTGTAGCCCTGCGTTCAGGCTCTTAAAAAACATTATCACATCTTGTGGTGCGGCTCTCCATACCGCACCACATAACCGTTGTGCCTTCTGGTGTTACTCAAATGAGCATGGGTTCCTTTTAAGTCTAGTTCTTTTCAATGTTTCTTCCTTATGTCACCTCTGGGAGTTTTTCCTTGCCATCGTCACTTCCAGCTTACTTATTGATTTATGTATGTTTATATTTATTTTCAGATTTCTTTTATTTCTGTAAAGCTTCTTTTTGAAAATGTTCCTAGTTAAAAGTTGTATATGAAAATTTAATTGGAATGAATATAAGATGCCATATTATTAAAAGATTTTACCTGATGAGAGCAAGAATCAAGAAAACAAAATGCCTTAATTCTTGGGCAATAGGAGATAAAGATGATGCAAATTTAAGATTAAGCTTCAGTTATTTGTCACATGTACCGTACAGCACAGTGAAATTATTATTATTATTTTTGCATAAAGGCTTAAGATTCTCTCTCATGGACCCAACAGGGGCATCTTGGTGATGCTGAGGGTTGAACTGATGACCCATAGTAGATTGTTATTGTACATGTATACAAAAACACATATATGCATATATACTGTAGAAATTCCACTGTGGGGGAAGAGAAAGGCTGTAAAATGGGTCAACATCTGCATCATAACCACAGGGCAAAACCTCATCGAGCAAACAACTTCAAACGGCAAAGAAAGAGTTATTACTGAAACAACACATTGTTTCCTCATTTAAAATTTAAATGCAACATAATTCTGATACATTTAAATGGTATTTAGGAAATGACAACTATATTTTTAGTAATCAGTAATTATATATATATAAAAAATCCAGGCACATTGATTGCCTGTTGTGTAGCATGTTGCTAAGCTAGTCTACTGATGTAATGTACTGTACATACAAAGTAAATAGACACCCATAGTTTTAAATTTGTTTTAAAATGAACCAAAATTTGTTTTTATTTTTTATTTTTATTTTTTTAAGATCAGAATACAACCATCTGTAAGCAAACCTAGAAGTGAAATGTCCAAAGAGGACATACTGTGGGTCAATCTGAGAGTGGCCTGACCTGGACATAAGTAGCTAGAATTGTTTAATTCCTCTTCCAGAAGTATAGGTAATTTATTTATTTATTTATTTATTTATTTATTTAATAAAAAAGGTAAAACGTCAATAGAGTCACAGCTTGATTGACCTGTGCGCTCTGAAAGACATTCACCTGGGTGAGTTGTTGTACTTAAAGGAAAGTCAGCAAAGTATTAATACTGTGTTACTCGCTAAACCAAAAATGTAAGACATTTTCTCACGCAATATTTTCACGAAACCGTTGGTGGTTAGGTGCCATGTGTGAAACTTTGGTCTGGTTCACAACACCCAGTCTCTGAGTAACGCATTTTGCGTAACACATTGCAATTGTAGGGCTAATCCCAAGCCAAGATAACAAGAAGGTTGCATCAGGATCGGCATATGGTGAAAAACCTGAGCCAAATCGGATACAGTATGTGGAACGGCATGGGAGATGTTGAAAGGAGAACAACATTTTATCATAAAACTCTCAGTGTCTATTTACTCTGCATGTCTATCCAGCTTGGATTTTAACTTTGCACACAAAGTTGCAATGTCTTTTTTTTTTAAATAGTGCAAAGTTTATTCAACAATAAATTTTAGGGAATATGGCTCCATGTTTATAGCATTTATAAGCGCAGCAAGTTGAAATGAGACTCCAACTACACACCAAAGCGTTAAGGTAGATGGGTCACCATGTTCGTTTATTTAATAATACATTTTAGGGAATATGACTCCAATTGTATTTCATTTATAAGTGCACCATGTTCAAATGACATTCCAGCTACAGTACAAAACAAGGCACTAACCAGATGAGTCATATGAAGATAGAGTAAAGGTGCATCATAAACCCTCAGCAGCAACAAAAACATTGCAGTTTGTCTTGCATGGCATGGTCCTTCCTAAGGAAGAGTATCAAGTCCAGGTATCATATGGAAATGAATAAATCTGACACAAATGTTGTTTAATTCATAATATTGTCCCTTTACATGCTGTGAATATATTTATTTATTTATCGATTTATAGGACTTTTATTTATAATAGAGCACATGCTAGATTTGAATTCAAATTTGTATTTTGTAATTTTTACGAGCTCAATTTTGTCACAGAAGTGACATCAGATCCACTCAGATCCAGTAACACTTTTACACCTGTTAAAACCTGACCAGTTATTGTACAGGTATGACTGCCTGAAAAAAAAAAAAAAAAAAAAAAAACATTCCTGTATTCAGCATAAAAAAATGCTGAATACAGTCACTATTTCCGCTACTGCCCTGCATCCACCAGATTCACACAGTCTTTTAAATCTCATGATGATTTATTTTTATATTTTAAAATATTATTATTTATAGATTTCTATTTTTAAGCATATTTTTAAAGATTGCAGGAGCAGCACATTCATAAAGTGACCCAACAAGATATAATGTATGAATTTAATGTGTATTCAGTTAGATTTTGGACAAACACAGAGTACTGTATATAGGACAAAAAATATTTGATAATAATAATAAATGATAACTTTAGCGGTGTCCTTTTCATAATAGACCTTTACAAGCAAGGGGCAACTTGAAAATCTATTTTGAATAATTGCATCCAAACAAATACAGATAAATACAGAAAAAAAGTGTTGTTACTTGTGTTATTATATGACTATTATGTCATATACATTAAACTGTGTTCCACACAGATGTAACTACAAATCTGAATACTAAATACTGAAAAAAATTAAACAAAGTGAAAATAATTTATAAAAAGTTTCAGTAACAAGTTCTGATTATTCTGAAATAGGGACTTACCAGCTGCTTTAGGAGAAGTCAAAAATACTTCTGTTTTTTTTGTTTCCCAGCTGAAACTGCTACATGAACATCACTAAAGGTCTGAGACCTCCCATTCATGCTTTGGCTGTAGATCCTTGTTTGTAGCCTGCAAATGTAAGCACATACATACATATGCGAACATCTAACACAAACACCTACCCCCCCCCCCCCCCCCCTCCCCACACACACACACAAACACACTTGTTTTTTCTACTGGTGGCCTCTCAAAGCCTTCCTTTCACGTCACAATAAGTCTGCCATTTCAGTGCCAGGGTGAATATCCCCATCCTGTTCCATTTCCTGTCTTTTGTCTCCTTGTGGCCCCTGTCCTGCCTCGTGCCTAACTTTATTTACTCATTTGCATTCGTTTCAATAGTCTAAGAGGGGCTAAATAATGCTGCACAACAGTGCACCATGACGTCTTTTCAACAACTGCCACTATGTCTTGGAAACAAGGGTGTTACAGTACATGTATCTATAGATGCGCTTCTAACTGTCTGGAAAGAGAAAGCTGTTCGGGTGCATGCATAGAGAACGGTTGTGCAAGCTGATATCTGAAACTCACACAGCTGTTTGTGGTCAGCTGCAACCATCACAGACAGCTCAACCAACACAGCGCACGCGCCCGTTCTCTGATCTAATCTGTGTGTGTGTTTATGTGTGTGTGCAAGCCAATGTGTGTGAGGGAGATACTGTTCATTCTGATTAAAAAAATAAAGATGTGACAAGTACATTTTCTATTTGTAGAATTCAACAAATGTGCGGAAACACACTACCACACTTTCAAGTCAATTGTCACCCGGATTTGGAAGACTGTTGTTATGTAATAATGTACGATTTTTCAGATTCTCGACTCGATTCTCGAATGGTCGTTGATAAGACATTTTCTGTAGTGGTTGTTTTGATAATCGTTTCTGCTTTCAATAGCAGTTTCTTTTAATGCATGCCTTCTAAAACGCCGTTGCATCCATTCTATTGAGTGTCTCAAACAACCAAAGCCCAATAACAAATTAAACATTTGCTCTTATTTCATACATAAGCAGATAATTGTTGACATGATGACACTTTTTGTAAAGATTTTATGGAAGCACTTTTATAAATCTGCTGCTTTGATTTTTTTGTCACATAAAAGTTTTTAGGACATTGCCTGATAATAGGGTAAAGCAGTTTATAGCGGATATACTACATCCATCCATCTAGGAATCTCTGGTGTCCGACAAGGGACCGTAAAGACCAGTGGTGACTGTTGTATTTATTTCCATTTTTGCAACCGTTCACATAATATGGGGCAATTTGGGAATGTCAGTTAGCCCAATCTGCATGTCTTTGTACTGTGGGAGAGAACTGGAGTACCCAGAGGAAACTCTCCAATCACGGGGAGAGCATGCCATATAAACTCCATGTACACACAGACCCGAGGTGGGAATCGAACCCGGAGGTGCAGGGCGACAGTGCTAGTCCTTAGCCATCATGCCGCCATAGTTGATACACAAGTAATGTAATTAATAACATACTAACTTGCTTCACTGGTATTTTTTAAAATTACAATAACTATAAACTGATACAAGACATTATGGGTTGTTCTTTAATAAATACTACTACTACCTTTACTACTACTACTAATAATAATCTATACATATAATAAAACTGTAAAGTGGGCATGTCTGCACATTGATGATATGTGCAAAAAATAATTTGGGGGGATGTAAGATGAGTAATAGAACACATCAAGATGGTTTTTGGATTTTTTGCCTGTCTGTCTGTTTGTGCACACATCATGTAAAAACTACTGAATGAATGGGGTAATGGGGTTTTCACAGGTGTATGTGGCAAAGCTTGAGGTAACATACAAGTATAGGCTTTGTTTCATCACACTCCACCCACGGGAAGAGAAGATTTGCTACTTAATTTAAAATTTAAATGTAAACCACCTTTATATAAAAAAAGTTGACCTTGAAAAAAACTATTAGTTCATCTCAAAATTCAACAGATGGCGCTATGCTTTTTTAAATACGTGATTGTGCAATTGAAATCGACGCGAACCAAGTCACTGGCACATCTAGTCATAGTAATAATATTTGGCTATAAGAGAAATGAAACCGGAACAACATGATGTGATAAGAAAAGTCCTTAGCTCGACCCCGCCCCCACCCCCTAAACATCACTCTCATAGACTACAGTATATAAAAAGAACTGGGCAAACTCTCCATGATGTCACCTGTAGATTTTCTGAAGATTGGTTTTGAAGCTCAACCATGGGAGCTCTGATTCTACCTTAACTGTGTATGACCCATTATTGGGCAAATTAGCAGAATGGCTGTTGGTTGGAACATGACTACTTATGCATAATTGTACGGATTAATGTAATTTTAAATGAGTTGCATAAATATTCACCTCTCCCATACAGCTGTCATAAATGGGAAATTTAGCTATAGAGACTGAACCTGTTGGAGAGTTGGACATTGACTCTATGGGGATTGACTCACTTTTGGAGCCAGCCCCTGGTGGGTCATTTGAGAAACTGCTCTTTCGGCACTTGAAGCGTCGAACCAGAAGTCGTTTCTTGATCATGAAGATCATTTGATCATTTACTGAGACTGTAGAACCAGGAGGATATCTGAGAGTAAAGATACGACATGAATAAGATTCTCCATAAATCTATTTATTTTTCCTTAAATTTATTTAATCAGAAAATAAATAAACACAATAGCAATTTAGATTAATGTCTCTTAGAATTATTTAGGTCTTTGCCTAAGTTAAATCAAAATGATGAGCACAAGTGGCGTTATGAGCAGTAATGTGCCAGATTACACCACAGCTATACACGTGAATGGCTATACACGTCACTCAACAGAGTCAATCAATGATATAATTGATCATGTACAGACAATATGTGGAAGACACAGAAATGGAAGGTGCAACAATCCTCACGAAACACAAATGAAAGCGCGACAGCATGGCTTACTCCAAAAAAGGCAAGTAGACTATGACCTTCAAAAACTGAATTCAAAGATGAATGGATAGATCAATGTATGCTTATTCTTCCTGTGGAAAGTTTAAAATCTGTTTGTCTCCTAGGTGCTTGAAACCACGGCTCTACAGTGTGTGCACTTTTGCTGAAGTGCAAGTGAAATAAAATGCAATATGCAAAGATAGTACCCCAAACGATGCACACCTGAAAGGAAAAATGGAAAAGACGCACAGAAACAAGGAAGGATATGGAGACAAAAAAGGGAAGATCAGAGAAGGTCAATGGAGCAAAATCATAGCCCACAAAATAAAAAATGCCTGCAAAATTTTGTGACATGGTTACCAAATCCAGATGGCGTAGTAGTTAGCACTGTGATCGAGGGTTCAATTCTCATTTTGGGTGTGCATGGTGTTTGCTTGGTCTCTCCATGCTTGGTGGGTTTCTTCCAGATGGTCCGGTTTCTTCCTACAATTTAAAGACGTGTAGAGTTGCATCCCATCCAAGGTGTACATTGCCTCATGCCCAAGGTGCCCTGGCATAGGCTACAAGACAAACAGTATAGAGAATGAGATCTAGCCCATGTTCAGAAGAACAATATAAACTAAAACTAATAGTGTAGACTGTTTCAGATGGAGGCCTTTTATTAATGGGAATGTGTATCAGAGCAGGTCTGCATGAAATTTTGTGGGGCTTAACATGTGAAAGTGTGAAAGTCAAGCCTGAAGGAGGATGTCAGCAGAACTGAGAGATTATCTTCTGATTTATAAATGTCACTTTATACCTACAGTAGCAAGGCACGATATGGCCTTCTGGGGTAGTGATGAAAGCTGGTTAAGTTCAAACAGAGGACATTTCCTGCGTCTGGTGCATTTACTAGGCCAATATGACAGTATCCTCAGGCTTCATTGTGATTGAATAAAGGACAAGCAAACATCATAAGAAAGACCAGGTGCCTCTCATTTCCAAAAAGGACACAAACTGACCTTGTTAGAGCACTTAGTGTGTACTTGAAATGACTCGTCCAGAAGGAAGTGATGGAAGCATCACAATTCTCATTTATATTTGGAGACCACTGATGTGTTGCATATTGAGCAGGTGGGCCTCATTCTTGGCCATAAAGCAGTGCTTTATTCAGCTCTGTGATGTCTGGACTACAACCGGATTAGCACTTAAAAGCTTGAAAAAAAGTGATGAACCAACCTGAAGAAAATCAACCAAATCTGGAAGATATCCATGGACAGGGATCTTAAACTGTATGCTCATTGCCATGCTCATTGTTTACACCTGGCTTTGGTGGAGAGTCTAAAGCCAAGCTCTAAGCATACAGCAAACAGTTTAAAATTGACTGAGATTGTAGAAACTGCAGAAAGACTTTTTTTTTTGCAGATTTTTTTCACAGTGGTTGAAAAACTTTACACCTTTACTGCGAACTCTCCAAAGTCCCATGCATCATTTGTAGAGACACAGAAAGCCACAAACCCAAGTCAACACATCCTCGAGCTAAAGAAGTACTCACTCTCAGTAAGCTGGCTTACCTGAAGGATCTGAGGATGTCTGAGCAACTTAACCTGGCTGAAGGAGAGACAGAAATGTTTTTACACATACTGTATATCTTGCTGTTCTGGAAATTGCAACACCAGTGCTCAGTTTTTTTTTTTTTTTTTGAAAGTTCTCCAGCAGGGTGGATGACCTTTATTTGACAGATGTGTACTCTGTTGCTAGTGGTGTCTGGGGCGAGTGAGGAAAGGTAACCAATTAAGAAAGATTTCCAAAAAAGTCACAATAATAGTGGAAGAAGTGCAAATTGACCAAGAAAGAAAATTTGAGTAAAACTACAAATCGGCAAGCCGAGGACCACCAGGTCCAAACACTGGCGAGGTATTCCAGGAGAAACCTATATTTCCTATCGCACTACAAATTGAGACAGCAGCTTGAGAGGCGTCTCTAAAGTGAAGGGCATATCGGTGGCATCAACATGTTAGCCTAAAGAATCAACCACAGTGGATTGTGCAAATTCTACGGTTTGACCAAACAAAACCAAACTGAGGGTTTTCCATGCATCATACAAATATCAAACAAGGACAGTTCAAGATCATCATACTGTACAGTACGCGGTACTCTGCTTGTGAAACGGGAAAATGGTGAAATTTGTAAAAGCAATGCTGAGAAATCTTTGTGGTCAGGGGAAGTTGTCTGATTGCCACCAGTTGGTCTTTAAAAAGAGAGATGGATATTGGCAACAATAAAGTCCTGAAGCTTCTTAGTGATACAGTATGAGCCCCAGATCTCCATTTGTTTAGGACTGTTTATGTTCAGAATTTGGAGATTATGGTTTTACCTTTTATTGCTTCAAAAAAATATTTCCTGAAAGTCCAAATGGTTTAAACAGCTTCCACTGTTAATAACAAGTAATTAAATGAAGGACCATTGTGACATTGTTAACATGGTTTGATCAGTGTACAGGTACACATCTTTTACAATCAAATTCCAGAGATGGAAAGCAATTAATTACATTTACTCACGTTACTGTAATTGAGCAGCTTTTATTTTTCTTAAGTAGTTTTTAAAATCTGTAATTTTACTTTTACTTAAGCATGTTTTGTTTGATGTATTGTACTTCGCTACATGTGAAATCATATTGAAATCAAAATGAAAAATGCTAAAAATAATGCAACGGGGAAGGAGAAAAATTGCACCCCGGAGACCACTGCAGTGATTGATTGATGGGCGTGGAGAACAAACGCGCTAAATTCACAAGGACAAAACAGATAGCAGTGATGCGGACCTAGCTGAAAGCGAAATGCCATCAAATTCTTATGAAGCCAACCCCTGGCCATTGTAAGAGTCACTACTACTGTATGTTGTATACCACATTATGTACGAGTCACCGCCCCTCCCCCAGTGTGTGCGCTGTGGTGGTGTGTGCGTGAGAAGGAGAGAACGGAGTAGGAGCTCAGGTGCGCTGCACACACCGAAACTCTATTCTTTTACCCTTTTCTTTACTTTTACTTTATGTTCTGTATTATAATTTTATGGCGCTGAAAGAGGCGATAAAGGTTTTTGTGCTATCCGGCACAAAGCGTCACACCATATTTAAGCGACCGATTTGATTTCAAGTACAAAAAAGACAAAAACTTTATTATGCAAAGGTGTTCCTTCAATTCAAAACAACTAGTTTGAGATTTATATCCGAACTACACTAGAATCCCCCACCCCAGGCCCGCTGTTAAAAAAATAACTCTGTAACTTTTACTCTGAGTACATTTTTAATGAGCTACTTTTTTACATTTACTTGAGTAGATTTTTATAATGGTAACTTTACTTGTACTTCAGTAAAATTTCACTGAAGTAACAGTACTGTACTTGTACGTGAGTTTATTTTACTCTTTCCACCTCTGTAAAATTTATGAATGCTAGCGTTAAGATGAAGGTGCTCACATTCTCACATTGCTGCTTAAACTAGTTGGCAAGAAACCGAATATACAATAATGTGTTAATTTAGACTAACAGTTTGCAGTTTTTTTGTTTTAAATTGCATATTTTTCTAATAAAATAAATAAATAAATAAATTGCTTTGTGTACTTGGTTCTGCTATAAACAGGACAGTAGTAATAAAACAGGCAGGCACTATTTACGTATGCGGCATTTCCTGATGACCGCACCTCATTTCCTGATCTTGTTGTCCTTACCATTTGGTGAAGATTTATTTCTGGCTATGCAAAAAAAAAAAAAAAAAAAAAAAAACTGCAGCAGTTATTTTAAAAGCCAAAACACATTTTTTTCTCAATACCTGAGAAATGATATCTATACATCTAGTCCTTATTTTAATCTACAGCTTTAAAATGATGATGAAAAGCTTGTGACTAATGCCTTCCAGCGGGAGTTTTTTTATTTTTTATTTTTTTTTAAGATTCTTAAAATGCCTAGGAATAACTTTAACTCCTCTTAATCTACCATTTTTTTTTCACTTTTATGGCAAGGTAGAAGATGGTAGAGAATTGGTATACCTTTACTGGACCTTGCATGGCGATTTTTAGGCTCATGAGGAAATCAGATGCCATCCTTAGAGCAAGAAGCAGAGACTGGGAAGTCCAAAATATGTGGGCTATTGCAGTTAACATTAATCCTTAATATATTTAATTTGATATATACCTAAGTTCTGTTGTGCTGAATATCACACAGCTATGGACACAAGAACACAGCTGATATTCACTACAACAGCATGACCTCAAGCATGATATTAATTTTAAAACTACAACAGTTTCACACGCACCACATATTATCATCAGATTTAAAAAAATATATATATCATCAGTTATTTAACACATATCTTACCGCAGCGTTAAATTGATGACCGACAGTTAGCGACTGATAGTTGTACAGTGTAATCAGAGCTGCCAACTTTTCAGGAAAAGCTTGGAGTGAGCTTCTGAAACTAGGACGCCCCCATTGCGTGTAAATAGCAATTTTGTCTAATACTAACCATACATTTTACCCTACATGGCTCAGGTTCTGTATATTTTTGTGTTGAAGTATTAAAGTGAAACAACAGATGCATGTGACTATGTTTATAACAGTTGGTACAAATGAAATATGTCTTACTTTACCCACCAGCCAAACCACCTACATGCTCCCCAGCAGCTCCATGTAGGGCAGCAGAGGCCGTGCCACAGAATTCTGGGTCCTGTACATACCTGTAAGCCATCTCATTGCTCCCCCTTCTTTTCTTGATCCATATCTCTCATATCCCTCCCTCCACCATGATGTACAATTGTTTACACACAAGACAGAGAAAATTACAGTATTTACATCTGGTTTAGTAGTGCCACTGATCAGGGGTTAGAGAGGGATTTGGGATTTAGCCTTGTGTCAGAATCTAGTTAGCTTTGCAGCTTTGCACAAATAAAAGAAAGTGTTGTGTAAGATGACATAACATTATCCGATGTGTTTTTTCTACCGTGACTGGTTTTGAATGTGGGGCTTAACAGGCATCTGCTCTCACTCCTTTACAGCTCTGAGGAGTGTACTGTACCAACATAATTTCAACCAACAGTGCTGTTATTCTCTATATCACCATCCGTGGAGCGCCTCTCATTCAAATAAAGTTACTTGGCTGCAATTAACTGCTGTATAATTATAGTTAGGTACACTTATAGCCATAGTTAACATAACAACAAAAATGCCATAATCTAAAAGCAATATGGTAAAGGTTTCCATTAATAGAAACTAAATACACACTTAAAAACTAGCATTTCTATTAATTGCTATTTAGAATAAATGATAAATTAACCAGATAAGACAGAGATGCTCTATATCACCACTCATGGAGTGTCTGTTATCCAATCAAATTACTAAGCTGAGACTAACTGCTGTATACTGTAACTAGATACAGTTATAGGTACTGTATAGTTAACATACCAGCAAAAATAGTCCTAATCTAAAATCAATATGGTTAATGATTCTAGTAATATAAACTAATTACACACTTAATAACTAGAATTATGAATTGCTTATTTGTTTTAAAAAAATAAATAAGACATAAGACTTAAATAAACAAGACATAGATAATCTCTATTCTATCATTAAGTGAAGTTAAAAAAGTGGCATGAAGGAATGAACCAACAGTTTAACTGATACAGTATGTTTGCAACATTCAAAACCTGAGCAAAGATTTTTAAAATTTATTTACACTTGGAATTCGGGTTGCAGTTTTAATTTTCATAATATACATATACAATTTTGTTTAAAGTCCAATATTAGCCAATGCACGTCTATTTTATTATAAATTAAACAAATGTAACTTTTTTAACAGTATTTATGATTCACCAATGCTGTAGTGGTAGTTGAGCAGTGCATAAAGGAAATCTTAATGTAACACATTATCATAATGCAATATATACTCACCAAAGGCTTCCTATTTCTACTAAATAAATTTTTCTATTCCTCTTCTCCATTTTATAAAAACTGCATCTCTTTAACATGTTGCTAATTGTTTTTCTACAAATACATCATGCACTTGTTTTAAGCCTTATTGGCTTCTATTTGGAGGAATCATGGCTAAGTACCTTATTATAGCCTAGAGAGTGTACCTGATAAATTGGTAATGACATATGAATTAGGGTCTTAACACCTATCTTGTTTTTAATACCTCAATAACATTACCACAGCTCATGAAAAACTTTAACAACAATATAATGCTTGTCTATGGAAACAATGGCATGTTTTTTGCATTTGTAAGCAAAGGGTGTGAATGTTCAATCATAAGAAGGGGCATCCATATACTTGAGTATACAGTATAGTGTAGCGCTGGATACCACTTTGATATATACAGTACCAATAACACTTCCTTCAGTATTGCAGACGCATGTACACAAACAGTCGGCTTTTGTCATCTGCCATGCTAGTGCCAGGATGAATAGGCCTGTCTCTGAGTTGAGTCGGTTCTCTGTCATGCCAACCTTTATTTACTCATTTGCATCTCTACGTTTTGTAGATGGAAACGTGATACTGCACACCATTAGCTAATGGGCACAATTCAAATTGTATTGACTTTAGAAAAGTTGACTAGTTACCTGTTTATTAGCTTTGATGTGTTATGTCCTGTAAATGTTGTATTACCATGATTACACGGCAAAAGAAGTCTTCATTTTCAAGTAATGGCAAGTGAGACACTTAAATGTTCTAGAAAAGGTTTTAACGTTACCCGTGCCACCAATGTCTTATAAATAAAATTTCACCTCTGCTTTACAAACACAAGGCATGCAAATCACATGGCAATGAGGAACTGTAAAGCATGTATGTTTAAAAAAAAAAAAAAAAACAGAAAAAAAACAAATAGACTATGTAGTCATAGTAGCCCTAAGGATGTATAGAATAAAAAAATAGCTTTATTTTTGGTAGGAAAACAGTAAACAGCATGAGTGAAAAAATAAATCTTGGAAGCAAATAACAGAAAAACAAATACTTGATAATAATAATAATAATAATAATAATAATAATATATGCATTTAATTTAAAGTAAAAGAAGCAATCCAGCAAATTAAACAATGTAGATTAAATTATATTTAATGAAAGAAATGGAAACAAATACTTTACTGTGACAGGCTGCAAAGCGCATAGGGATCCAATTTTAAAATGGGATGTTTATTTAACAGCCTCAGCAGCGACCTCATTTTCCCTCTCGTCTGTTCCAACCACTCAGCATTCACCATCACCAGTATACTAATCCCTGGCCTGCTCACTTATCATTATTTTATTTATTTTCTTTATTTTATTTTTAATTTAATTTTTTATTTTGGTTCATCCTGATCTAGCACATCAGGCAACCTGTACTTCCTACTCCTGGTGATATATCCATCATTTTTGTGGCAGATACTTAAAAGGTCTGGTTGCCATCTTAACATCTGATTCTCATTCTCACACTACGGGCAATTTGGGAATGCCAATTAGGATAATCTGCATGTTTTTGGACTGTGGAAGGAAACCGGAGGACCCGAACGCCAAGCACGGGGAGAATCGAACCCGCACCCTGGAGGTGCAAGGTGACAGTGCTAACCACTGTCATTATAGGCACCTGTTTCTCTCTGGTTTACACCAGAAGTTAGATTTTTTTTAAATGCTTGAAGGATTCTTATGTCACTGTGTGGTTTAACAAACAAACAAACAAACAAACAAACAAACAAATAAACAAACAAACAAACATTATTCTGAAACTGCTTGGGTAGAGGGACTGGACAGAAAATGAGAACCAAAAATACCTTTAGAAGATGTGAAGAACTATTCCTCAAAATAGAAAAGATAATCTGGCTAATTGGAAGCAAAATATGAAGAACTGATGTGACCTTTGCACAATACCGTAAGTTGTTTGGTAAAAATTTAGGTTGTACTCAATTCGTGACTTACTTTTTCATAACTTGTCAATCAACAGCTACATTTCTATTTTGTTTTTATATTACAGTAACTAACCAATTAGTCTATGCTGGAGTGAACACTGACTGAATCATCAAAACTATATAAAGAAAGCTATAAGAAAAGATACAGGTCAGTGGTTTTGGGTTTTCTGTATAGTACATTATCCAGAACATCACTTTCATATCTAGCACAAAACTGGGTTGCTCTTTGTTTGATTTGTTGCTGTAAACAAAAATGCCAAGTAAAACAAACAAACAAACAAAAAAAAAACCCAATGCTTTCATATTATAAAACATCAAAAGATCCGGCTAACTAGTCTAACTCACTCACATAGTCAGTAGCTTTCCTGAACGTACCGTATATGACATGACTTATAAACAGACACTCAAATCTGAATTCAATACTACTACTACTTCTCACTTACTCATCATCTATACCGCTTTATAAACAGCTACTACTACTACTAATAATAATAACAATACTAATATACATTAAATATAATACAATAACTAGATGACACTTATTAGATACATTTTATGCATTCCAAACAAAAGTGCAGTCACTCTTAATGCAGTAACTGCATTTGCATAAATATAGCACAATTACAAGCTTATTAATGAAAATAAGTTCAAATCCTATATAAAAAAATAACTTAATATTATATATATATATATATATATATATATATATATATATATATATATATATATATATATATATATATATATATATAATATTTATTTCTCAACTGGCTTTGCATAAAAAACTGCAGATCAGACCTTTAAACCCCTTTTCCATTTTTTTGAAGTCTTGAATTCATTGTATTAAAAAAAGCTGCACTTTATAGCTTAAGAAACATAGATGTGTAGAAAGATATATTTTGGTTCCTAGTGTGAAACTGTGCACAGTGTTAGCTTCCTGATGCGGTTTCAACACAATTTTACGGTCAGCATTCTGCAATGCTGTGTTACACACATTCACATGCAAAGCTGAGGGGGAAAAAAGTCCACTTAAAGTGAAGTTTCTGAGGACTGACATGGCTCATTGTTTTTTCCAAAGGATGGAAAAAGTCTTTTAAAGTTAAATGTATCCCAAAACATTTGCCTGAAAGCCTTGCAGAGAAAAAAGTAGATCAGGGGGTCCAGGCACACATTTAGAGCTGAGAGCCACAGCGAAAAATCCTTGGCAATTCTAAGTGAATGCTGGAAACATGTGCTCTTGCTTTTAATCTGTTCTTGAGTATAAGGTATTCGGATGCAGTGGTACGGTACGTAGCATATAAAAAATACCATTAGAATAAGAAAAACCCGAAGCTTTGCTTTACGCTTCCGTCTGTCTTTGTTGCCGCGAGCCCTTTGATACGACTCCAAAACTGTCTTAGCAATGCAAATATAACAAAACACAATTAAAATGCAGCTTGTCCAAAAAATAATTTTGCTAAACATGATTACTCCTTTGTGCCAATCTAATCCCAGTTGGCTTTTCATGTTCATGCAGAACTCTCCAGTCTTATTCGTACGGTCTTGATCTGATGTCATAATAATCGGGAACGTATTAGTGCTGATTACCGCAATCCAGAAAGCAAATGATAAGACATTACTAAATAACAGGTTCTGACACAGAAGACTTCCTCCAGATCTCACAATCTTTAAGTAGCGGTCCAGGCTGATGAGTCCCATCAATATCACACTCATGTTCATGGTCAAGTAGAAGACTGGGCTTGAAAATCGGCAGGTGAAAGCAATCAACCCATCGGAGGTTTTTATGAGGTCGCTGGAAACTCGGATAGGGAAGGTCAAGGTCATGAGGAGGTCGGCTGCCACCAAGTGCTTCAGGTACACCATGAAAGTAGAATCGGACTTGAGGTGTAAACATACCCAAGCGACTAAAATGTTTAGCAGAAGAGCAGGAGGGAAAATTATGAAATAGAGACTGGGAAGTGCTATTTTCCATGCATTCATATTAATTCCACAATCCGAATCAGGAGTTCCATTGACATTTGAAGCCATGATTCAGCCTGAAACATAAATATAGGATGAGCATACTTGTGATTTTAAACAAAAGTGCAATCAAATCTGTAATTTTTCAGCATAAATAGTTCATTTTTAAAAAAATTTTGTTAAATATGATATGCATAATCTTCAACTAAATGAGTAATAAGTACACACAAAGTAAGGAAATGACCATTTGCAGACATGCTGTTACAACTGCTCTGTTTCAAACTCATGTGGCACAGATCTGTGCCGCAACACAGAATAGGTCAACGATGATTTAAAAATATATATGTGCTTATATGGTATCCTGTCAGTGTGGGTGAACTACCGAAATATGGGTACGCGGTTGCAAAAATGTAGAACTCTCAAAACGAGAACATTATCACTTTTATGGTCATAGAAACAACCAAAAACAACCAGAAAAACACATGATCATGTGTATCCGTCCTATTTCTTTCCTTATGTGACCCATTTTTTATTTTTTGCTCAGTCACATTTGTATAGTTCGTTAAAATAAAATAAAAAATTTGGTTCATCATATTGCGTAGGTCGTGCTGAAAAAAAAGGATACGTCACTCTATACTGCACAATTCTGAGCCCTATATATGGTTATATACGATTAAAAAATCAGCGAAGCAAAAAATGGTTAAAATGCTCAGTGCTTTAAGGGCTACGCAGTTCTGGAGGGATTATGAAACTTCTGCAATAACATGAGTCATACATATGAAAGACGTTTAAGTAATCTTTTAAGTGTTATTTCATCTTTATTCTTCTTAAATAGGTTGTAGATATACAAACCGGCATACCGTACATGTACATTTACATTGCATTACTGTATAAGGATTGATGTGCTGTATGTAAAGTATCATGCAAGATAAAGATCCGAATTTGCAGATACAGCAGACTCAAACATGAACCTTTATCTTAACTCTTCTTAATTAAATAGTCAGGCTTTCACAATTTTCAGAAGTGGTTATTAGCTTTGCATGCATCTTCCAAGACTTAAGTATTCCGAGAGAACTGTCTAATTGAATGGATGCAACCGTGACATCAGAATATCCCTTTACAAG
Organism: Clarias fuscus; assembly: GCA_030347435.1. Taxonomy (NCBI): domain Eukaryota; kingdom Metazoa; phylum Chordata; class Actinopteri; order Siluriformes; family Clariidae; genus Clarias; species Clarias fuscus. Next base: position 35,433,401 of record CM059208.1, on the reverse strand, counting down.
AGGGCCATGACTCATTAAAAAAAATGTAAAAAAAAAATAAATAATAAAAAGATGTATGAAACACAATAGACTTTTTGTTTAGTGATTTATTGTTATTTTTTTAAAACCACCCCAGGAAACAAGACCAAAACTTACAGTACGTCTGCTGCAGTTAGAGCCGTTATGAAGACTATTGTACAGAGCATAAGTATCAGACACATCTCAATACTGTTCAAAGAAAGTTATTGCAAATTTTGGACGCGTTCATCATTGTTCTCCATTGTTGTAGGAGAAAATTAACATTTTGAATTACTCTATTGAATGAGAAAGTGTATTTTTCAAACTTTAGACTGATAAGTGTGTATATCCCTAAATTGTCATAAAGTGAACTTTAAATATGTCTAGCATAGTTTTCAGACGTTGTGCAATATCGTGTAAAAGTATGGGTGTGACCCATAGTAGTGTTTCAAAGGGTAGTCTTGTGAGACTTTTAAGAATAGTGGAATTTGGAGAAAGTGCTGAGACTGACGTTTATGTCTGTGCTTGTAAAGCAAGAACACAAGTGATACAGATCTTGATTTAAGAACCTTCTCATACCTTTTTAATATTAAATAATTATGGTATAAACGTACATTAATAACAATATATACCCATAAAAAAGATTAATTTATGATTGTATCCATGTTAAAAAGGTGATTGTAGTATGAGCCACTGCATAGATTTTGTAATTAATATTTCATCCTTTAATGTATATCACTTTGCATATATGAATGCATGTATGATGACACAATGAGATTTTTCAAAAAGTTTTTTTTTTTTTTTTTTGTATTTAATTGACTGATAAAATTGTAACACAGGGCTCCTTTTGTATTAAGTGTAAATGCACAATGCATGATTAGGATATACAGTAGATAACTAGAACAGTAGAAATAATGTGCTATTTTCTCTACAAAAATTCACATTTATTGAATTTAACGAATTTATTATGATCTGTCGCACTTCGGATGTTTTGCTGACTTTTTTGTTTTGCAAAGTGTTCAAGTTTAGGTGATTTTTTTTTATTTTTATAAATTCAGATGTTTCAATCACATCAGTGGTTAGAGGTATATAAAATCAAGCACCTAAGCATGCAGACCGCTTTTACAAACAAATGTGTAGTACCTCATTAACAGAAAACTGACAGATCTATACATTTTACACTGTACCAAATAAAAGCAAAGCTTAAAGCATGCAATGAAATGACACAAAACTCTATTACTCTTGGTAAGCACTTTGATTTGTGTGTGTGCTGGTTCTGGTACATCCCAGGGAAACTGGGTATTGCACAGGAGCATGATGTTCTGTGGGGAACACCGGCATGTTCAGAGGAAACATACCAAGCATGAGGAGAACACTGAAAATTCATGAGCAAGCAAAATGCGTGAGATGTGAACCTCCAAATTTAAGAGGTGTGAAACGACAGTGCTAACCACTAAGCCACTAAGACGACTTGTATATACTATATGATAAACTTTGTAAGGAAGTTGCAGACAGTTCTGCTGATTTCAGCTTTAAATATGGAAATAATTGCAAATTATCATACAGAACACACTAGCCTTGCAACAAGTTCTTTTATACTAACTTTATCATATACTAATCAACTCAAATAGATTGCTAATAAAATGACATAGAAAAGCGTTAATAAGCATTAATGCAAGTTTTAACTGTTTCTCAGAAGAAGGCTCCCTGTAGCTTATTTTTTATTTGAATCATTATAATCATAATTAATAATACAATTATGAGGAATATATTGCTCTTTTTAATTGTATTTTTTTCTCTGATCCAATTAGAAAAAAGTTGGAAGAAAACAGTTGCATACCTTGAACGATGTTTTTAGCGTGTAAAACTGCCTCTGTGTCGCGTGTGTCACTTATCAGCTTTAGTCTCTACTGTGAAGTAAGACTAACTAACAGTCTGTCTGAGTTGTAAAACACACCCACTGATACAACGCTATGTCTCTCACAACTTCTCTCTTGATGACATTAATACTTGGAATTGCCAGTGTCTGAACTCACAGAGTCTCTACTGCTCGGCAAACCACATAAATTAATAACACACATTTATAATGAAGGAAGTTAAACTCTGCTGCAAAATATATCATGTGTTTCCTGGCATGTGCCAGGAAATGGTATCATATTAGTTACCCGCTTTTGAATATACCCGAGAGTGGATTTCGCTTGCTTCTTTTCCACCTTTACACTTTGCAAATTATATGTACAACGATTGCTGATAACTTCTCTTTGCTGTCGCCAGCAGTGGTCACTAAGAGCACACGTCAAGCCTTCTCAGACTGCTGTTTTAATGAACTAACCCTGCTTCATGTCTCACTTCTCCTTTTCTAAGAGTGATATCTAAAACATGTCTCCAGTTATACAATTATACTTTCTTTCTGCTCTTGCACCGTGTTTTTTTTTATTTTTTATAATAAGAATAAATGATAACAGGTAGAGTAATGGCATTTTTTTTTTTTTGAAGAAAAGCTCTCTTCTATCACATAGTGTATTCCTGAGCACTTCTCTTGTATTTGGTTTTGAGTGCAGCCTACAGTAGCTGTGCTCATTTCAGTGACCATGTCTTTCTAAGGATGAGGTCTATACAGTTCTTATAGGCTTGTGGCCTTCGCGTAGACCACTGCGTTGGCCACAGAGGCCGAACTGACATGAAATGGTCTGGACTACAGAGGACTTCCTGCTTCCATACCCAGATATTTCAGGCCTTACCCCTCAGTCAATAAAACATAATGTATCTATAAAATCACAATGAGTGGTTGAGTGGCTTACATCATGTAACAGCGTTTAACGCGGCATGGCAGCTTATAGTAGTTGTTATCACTGTCACCTCACACCTCCAGGGTCGGGGTTCATGCCTTCATGCCTCATGTCTGTGTGCATTGTGGGTTTCCTCCTGGTACACTGTTATCCTCCCACAGTCCAAAGACATGAATCTTATGGTAATTTGTGTTTTTTATTTAATTCGTGTACATTTCTGAATTTTTTTTCATGAAAATCCAACAGTATTTAAACATTTCTTTATTTTTATCTATGTATTTATAGGATTGTATATTTTATATTTATATATTTATTTATAGTTATTTTTAATACTCTAGTGTTTCTGTCTCCACCATGGCCTCTTCTGGTTTCTTCCCCCAGTATTGGTGCTGGTGTAATTTTTTTTTCAGGGCACTTGGTCCAAGTGGAAGGGAGCGAAACATACAAAGAAAATGCTGCCCACATCAAACAGAGAATAAAAGATAAAATAATTAATAAACATTTCTTTTGTATTTTTTGTTTACTTCTCTTTTTGCGAACATGCACGGACAAAGTTAGAGAGACACAATTTCTTCCTGTTCATCTTGAGTGACAGATGTCTCGTCCAATCCACGTTAAGAATTTCATTCGCAAACTATACCTACCTTTTCCGGTTCGTTTCTTAACGGCCGAGAGGTGCAAACCAAATTAACAAAACCGAAAACAAAATAGCAAATTCAAAATCAAAATATCAAAACCAAAAACAAAATAACAAAACGCAAAACAAAATAACAAATTAGTTTTGGGTTTTGTTATTTTGGTTTTGTTTTTTTAAATTTGTTATTTCGTTTTCATTTTTTAAATTTGTTTTGCACTTCACGGCCACCGTATAATACAACTGAAAAAACATTTACTGTATCATGAGCAATAATTCCGGTGCTAATAAGGAGTAACTGCAAGGTGCACAATATTAGTGTTTGTATCTATGGAAGCTCAAGAATAAATAATGATCATTTTTTCCAATTATGTGCAATAGGCTATATAAGAACAGGCTTCTGTTATCATATATGAGTATTCCCTTCACTAGCCCTTGTTCATCTTTGTTGTAAATTTAAGCTTATCACAGTGTTACCAGATAATTAAAAAACAAATAATCATACAGAGACCCCAGAATATTCGTATTTCGGGTCAAATTATTGTACATTGAATATTTAATGGCAGCGCTCACAGAACCGAGTTTAAAACATGTTCAAACAATTGTATATATCAAATGAGTATGCAAGAGTGAATCAAAAATTAGAAGAGAATGCAGAGGATTGTTAGGAAGGAGGGTAGAGACGGATGCAAATGCGTGTAACAGCAGAGGTTTATTGCTAATCTCCAACAAACAATTCCAAAACGGTAATCCAAAAGGCAAGGTCAAAAACAGGCAAGATCAGGCGAGGTACAAACAACAATGATAGGGTCAGGGCAAAACTCAATATCCTTATACAAAACCGTGGTCAAAAGCCGAATATCCAAAATACAAATCCAAGGCTTGGTAAGTTTAGACGGGAAGGTACTAAACAATACTTTGCACTGTTGCAATGTTTTCGAGTGGCCTTTGTAATTGTGGAAAGTGAGGAGCAGGTGAGTCCAATCAGAACTCCGGTGAACGAGACCGTGTGCATGCATGTTGGGTGTTGTAGTTTCCGGCGGCCATATTTGTAGTCCATGATGCATGCTGGGAAATGGAGTTTGAGACCTGTTCTTCTGGTTTTCTCACAAGGATGGCGTTGCATGGAGGCAGATCATTCGCTGTGGTCACCCCTGAAAGGGAACAGCTGAAAGACAAAGTAGAAGAAACAAGAAAAGACAGAGTAACAAAACACATTAAAAGGTAATAAGATATATGAAGTATAAATACCCGTATTAATTGACTGAATCTCGATACTGTTTATCCAGATCAGGATTGCAGGAAGCCTGGAGCCACAAGGCAGGGTACATCGTTGAATGGTGCCCATTAACACCAATTAGCCTACTGTGCATTGTACCCGGAGGAAACCCACCAAGAAATCATGTAAACCCCATCCTCACAGACCCATTGCGGAAAACAAACTCGGACCTTGGAGGTGCAAGGCAATAGTGCTTACCACTAGGACCACCATGCCACCTACTTTGCATATATTTTAATTTTATTTGTACATTATTTATTACATAATTCCAGTTCTTATATTTTATTGCTCTCCTTGCACTTGGAGCAGTCTCTGGTACAAGAATTTCCTTCAGGATTAACAATAATTAGAATTATTTTATCTTATCATACTCTAACTTCATGTCCTATTTTATAATTGTGATAGTGGAAAGATTAACAGAGATTTATTAGTGGATTGAAGTGTGCTGCCTGATGTATAAGGACTAACAATACCATATTAAAATCGATTCTGTACTTGACTGAAATCCAACCTAGAGCTGTATTCTCCAGAGAAATACTGTCTCTTAAACTTGTCTCACCACTAATAAGAAATCTAGTGGTGGCATTTTGGACAATTTGCAGATGGGAAAGTGAAGAACTATGTAAAGAGAATTGCATTAAGTTAAGAAACATATCCAAATCCTTAAATGTGCTACATTTCAAGTTATTTGTTAGTCAAATCTGAGGGTTGGATAAAAATGTAATGGAGATTGTAATGCAACTGAGGCTCAATAACCTTGACAAGGGCTTTGGACTGCAATGACAGGCTTTTGTGACTGCAATTGCTCTGATAGTTACAGAACTGAAACTACCACAAACAATTTTGTATCCAAATCTACAGTACATTAGTGCACTACTGTTTACCTCAACAAAGTAGACTTCATGGTAACTAAATGATATTACTACCTTATACTGTATCACACAGTTATAGAAGAGATTTATTTATGGTTGTTTATGGTTGTGAGCCACCCTGAAAGGAAAATATTAGGTAAGTAATGTTAGGTAGGATGAAACCAGAGTAATGCTATATCCGGAACCCTGGGCTACAAGAATAGGATGAATATTGTTTCTTGTGAAAAAGAAACGGTGAAGTGTAAATTCCTGCTGTTCTATAAGTGAACATATAATGTATGTTATAACTTTCTATAACCTATAGAAATTCCACAGTGGGGCAAAAGAAAGGCTGTAAAATGGGTCAACATCTGCAGCATCATAACAGACCGCAAAAATCTCATTGAACAAACAACTTTAGATAGCAAAGAAAGGGTTACCACTGTAACTACACATTTTCTTATAGCCACAGTTCATGCAAATTTAAATGTAAAATAATTCTGACAGATTTCAATGGTATTTAGTAAATTTAACTCTTGACAACTACATTTTTAGTAATCAAGTTTAAAAATAATTATATATAAAAATAAACTTGTGCATTTGTTTGTGTCAGGTCGGGTCTGAGATGAGGAGCCTGCGGTTTGGAGGAAAGGGACCCAAACACAGGTTAACAGTACTGAGGGGGCATTTAGAGAAAAGATTAAAATATCGTTCAGGTAGACAAACACAAACATGTTCAAAAATATCTTAAAATGTAGTTAATCAGGGTTTGGAAAATAACAGGAGCATTAGTTAAGCCAAAAGGCACCACCAAATAATACCTGATCCTGATGAGGTGCTCCCTGCAGAAGTTCAAAGGCCAAGGTCATGAGAGGGAGAGAATAGAGGTTTTTAACTGTGATTTTGTTGAGTCCATGATAGTCAATGCAGGGCTATATATACTGATATATATTGATATACAGATATATACTGGTTTATGGCCTCTCTCTCAACTGGAGAGAGAAAATAGAGATGGCCTGTGGGAGGAGTTGCGCCAGGGAGAATGGCACAGTCATAGGTGGTTGGTGTGGTGGTAGAGAACTAGAATGAAACTTACTAAAGACCTCTTGGAGATCAGCATACTGTGGAGGGGTATTAGAGAGATCAGGAAATTCCTCTTTATGAATGGCTGGATGTGGTTGAGATCTGGAAAGGGAGCTGGAGGTCTTGGCTGTGCTGGAGGGATGGCTTGGAGGTGATGAATTTGTGAAGAGAGAGAGAGAGACTAGAGAATCTGTGATGGTTTAGAGAATCTGGTTAATATTCTGAAGGTCTTGCTGGTGGAAGCCTAGCATAGCTAGTTTTCTAATGCTGTTCTTAACCTGTTTAAGTCTGCTGGGTCCATAATGGCTGGATTATTCTGTCAGGTTTTGGCTGAGATGAGGAGCCTGAGGGTTGGAGGAAAAGGACCCAAATGCAGGTTAACAGCGCAGAGGGGGCGTGGCTCAGAGGTGGTCCGAAGCAGGAAAGGTGCTGTGTGGTGGCTGTCGAACATTTTCGCTGTCTGAGTGAAAGTGCAGGTATTCATGAATGGGCCATCTAGCTATGGAGACTGAAACTGTTGTAAAGTTGGCATTTTGACATTGGGCTCTATGGGGATTGATTCACTTTTGGAAAACTCCTGGTGGTCATTTGAGAAACTGCATGCTTGGCACGCATTAGCTTCATATCTACAGAAACGGAAGTTGTCCCTTGATCAGACTATGTTGTTGTTAAGGTCTATAATCAGGGTGATATGATTATGACATATCCATATCAGTATTAATAGCATTGTGTCAACAGTTGTTTCAAAATACAGTCCTTTTTCTACTCAGGATTTTAAATATAATATAAAACTTACGTAACTTTCACACTTAACCTTAAAGGAACCAATGTAGAAGACATGATACATATTTTTCTTCTCTAAAAATACAGCAAACTGTTTAAAATTTATTGACATTGTAAAAACAAGAAGAGCACAGTCCGAGAGTAGAGATACAAGTAAGATTCTTTGATAAACAAGTTTCTATATAAATCTAAAGAAAATGACTTAGAATAATGTTCCTTAGAATTAGAATGTTTGCCTCTGGCTGGAGGAACTGTACGACTCATCTATATAAATAAAAGAAAGGTTTTATCTGTGCATTGATCAGAACTCGCTCTTTCAATGATATCTTTACATTTCATACATGAGGACCTGAAAAGTTTCTGTCTGTATGTCAGATTTTGTCACTGCATCACGCAAATCTGGCTGAACAAAATTTTATGAAACTTTGCCAGTAGTTCAGTATTTGTCTGAATTTTCAACCTGCAGCATAAATAAAATAAAAAAAATTTAAGGCAGTGGTAGCTCAGAGGGCTAAGGCACTTTGTTACTGATCAGAAGATCAGTGGTTCACTCCACTGCTCCACCAGGTTGCCACTGCTGGGCCCTTGAGCAAGGTCTTTAACCCTGTCTACTCCAGGGGCACTGTATCATGGCTGACCCAGTGCTCTGACCACAGTTACACTGGGATATGCGACGAAGGAATTTCATTTAGTTCTTTTTATCTTTTTTTCCCATGTCATTGAACAGAGCCAATCATTGTGCTTATATAGCTTGTATACATGGAACATGTGGAATTGATAATGCACCAACTGACAAGCTGCCACAATCCTCACCAAACACAAACAAAAGCTTGACACAGCATGGCTTACTCCAAAAAAAGTTAAGTACACTATGAAAACTGAACCTTCAAAGATAAATGCGCAGATCAATTTACTGTATATTTATTCTTTCTGTAGGAAATTTTAAATGTTTGTTTCGAAATCGTGGCACTACAGGCAGACATGCACATGGGAGTCAACCTGAAATAATAATATCACAGATTAAATTGCTGATCATCTTATTTTTAGCTTTAACCTTTTAACTATTTCTACAAACTCTTTTCCCGTCAACAACATCTATTTACGCTAGTATCATCTACAATTATATTTCCAGTACAGCTATTGTAATAGTGGTCATGGTACAGGACATCATGTCCACACCTCGAGCCAAACCTTGATCACCCGCCACTCCTTTGCACATTCCAGTCCACTGCTTCTGTTTTGCTGCCTCTTTCACCAGCTCAAGCACACCTGTTCTTCATCTCATTCATCACTCCGCTCTACAGGTGAAACTCGAAAGATTTGGAAAAAAAAAAAAGCAAAAAAGCATTTATTTTAGTAATGCAACTTAAATGGTGAAACAAATATATGAGATTACATGCAAAGCAAGATAGTTCAAGCCATGATTAGTCATAATTGAGATGATTATGGCTTACAGCTCATGAAAACCCCAAATCCACAATCTCACAAAATTAGAATCTTGTGAAAAGGTTCAGTATTCTAGGCTCAAAGTGTCCCACTTTAATCAGCTTATTAAGCCATAACACCTGCAAAGGGTTCCTGAGCCTTTAAATGGTCTCTCAGTCTGGTTCAGTAGGAAGCACAATCATGGGAAAGACTTCTGACCAGACAGTTGTGCAGACAACCATCATTGATATCCTCCATAAGGATGTAAAGCCTCGAAAGGTAACTGCAAAAGAAGTTGCATGTTCCCAAAGTGCTGTATCAAAGCACATTAAAAGAAAGTTATGTGAAAGGGAAAAGTGTGGAAGAAAAAGGTGCACAAGCAGCAGGGATGACCACAGCCTGGAGAGGATTGTCAAGAAAAGGCCATTCAAAAGTGTTGAGGACTTTCACAAGGAGTGGACATGGGCTTCAAATGTCGTGTTCCTCATCAAGCCGCTCCTGAACAACAAACAACGTCAGAAGCGTCTTACCTGGACTAAAAAAAAAAAAAAGAACTGGTCTGTTGCTCAGTGGTCCAAAGTCCTCTTTTCTGATGAGACCAACCTTTGCATCTCACTTGACCCAGAGTCTGGAGAGGCACACATTGCAAGATGCTTGAAATCCAGTGTGAAGTTTCCACAGTCTGTGTTGATTTGGGGAGCCATGTCATCTGCTGGTGTTGGTCCACTGTGCTTCATTAAGTCCAGGGTCAACGAGGCCGTCTACCAGGAGATTCTGGAGCACTTCATGCTTCATTCTACAGACGAGCTTTATGGGGATACTGACTACATTTTCCAGCAGGAGCACTGCCAAAAACACCAAATCTGGTTCAGTGACCGTGGGATTACTGTGCTTGATTGGCCAGCAAACTCGCCTGACATGAACCCCATAGAGAATCTATGGGGCATTGCCAAGAGAAAGATGAGAGACATGAGACCGAACAATGCAGAAGAGCCGCTATTGAAGCATTCTGGTCTTCCATAACACCTCAGCAGTGCCACAGGCTGATAGCTTCCATGCCACACCGCACTGAGGCAGTAATTGCTGCAAAAGGGTCCCAAACCAACTACTGAGTACATATGCATACTTATACTTTTCAGAGGTCCGATATTGTTCTATGTACAATCCTTGTTTTATTGATTGCATGTGATATTCTAATTTTCTAAGATTGAGGATTTGGGGTTTTCATGAGCTGTACGCCATAATCATCTCAACTATGACAAATCATCTCTCATATATTAGTTTCACCTTTTAAGTTGCATTACTGAAATAAATGAACTTTTGCATGATATTCAAATTTTTTGAGTTTCACCTGTATATAGCTCTCTCTCAAACAACCATTCCTTTCCATATTATTGCATGCTCTAAGCCCAGTGTTCTTGTGCCTTTTTGCCAAGTTACTTTCTTGCTTTTTCACGTTGTCGACCCCTTTTGTTTCCCTGGTTACGAATTGGATTTGTTCACACGTTGATTTATTTATCCGACTTTGATCCCTCACTTCCGTTTTTGACTCCGACTTTGCCTAAATCCTCAGGATTACTGCCACTCGGATTACAGGTGCCTATTTTCTGTATCCAAGTTTGATCACCAGTGCTTTGACTCGCAACCCTGATCTCCTTACACGGTTGCGCTCTCTCTGTAATGCGGACACTGTATGCGCTTGCCGCCTTTGATGTCCGATCCCTCTGCTGCTGTCGACCTGTGCGTTAGACACAGCACATGCGTTTAAACCTTGATCTCGTCACACAGCCGCGCTCGCTCTGGACACTCTGCATTTCTCTGCACTACTCATCTCCTAACCCCTTTCCACACCTGCCTCTGATCCGCACAACTGCCACCTCAGACTACACCCAGTCTACTGAACGTCTGTTTAAGCTTCTTCCTTTTCCCCTATCCTGCACATTCTTCATTAAAAACAGTAAAACTAAGTCCAATCTGTTGTGGCTGCTTTTGGGTCCTTCAAGCCTGCGTGACACGGCCGTCGCCCAGTGACAAATCACTGACCAGGCATTTTGTAAATAGAATTTCCTACAAGTTTACCTGGACTCCATATTAACATCAATTAACATCTGTTAACAACTGCTATACTGAACTGCCTGCCACCTAACACACAGTATGACTGCAGATAAATTCCTGCTTTCTGTTTCACTCTATTGAGGATGGGTTCCCTGTTGAGTCCGGTTCCTCTCAAGGTTTCTTCCTATTGCCATCTCAGGGAGGTTTCCCAGATCTGATGGGGGTTCGATTACCCCATCAGATCTGTTTGTGTGGAGTTTGCATATTCTATGCTTCGTGGGTTTCCTCCAGCTGCTCCGGTTTCCTCATACAGTCCAAAGAAATTAAAGTGAATTAAAGCCAGTTTATAAATGTGTGAAGTCCCCTAGGATAGGCTACAGCGTACGCAGCATAGTTAAAGAGTAAGTGGTTACCAGATTCAACAGAACTATCCCATAGTTAGAGGAACAATATACATAAACTTTTTTATTTTTTTTTGCAGCAAAGTGTATCAGAGGTGGTCTGCATAGAATCTGTGGTTTAATGTGTGTCAGGCATGATGCAGAGATTTTGTTTTGAGGAACTAAATTTCCTACTACATTTCCAACCCATCACCTGAGCCAAATTTGCTAATTGTCACATCTGTGCCACCACAGCCCCGGGGGTTCGCGTTCCCCGGAGTACTGAGCCGCCTCCCTGTCTCCCCCTGGTTTGTCTGTGTATGTATGTCTCTCACCATTAGCACTAAATGAAGTTCACCTGTGTCTTCCTTGTGTGTCTATCTATTTAAGCCAGCCGCTCCCATAGTCCCTTGTCTGTTCTCCGTTTGTCTTAGTTCAAAGAGCTGCCCGTGTGTGTCTATGTTTTGCCGTGTTACGATAATTCCAATCTTTGAATCTGCCCTCTCAGGACTGAGCCACAACCAGAGAGCGGGACGCGCCGACCAAAGAGACTCCCTGATACGTTAGACGTCAAAGTCAAGTTCACGACTCTCACGCTCACGCCTGAAGCCTTCCTGTTTTCGCCGAATCGGCCCTCTTCTGTTTGTATGAACTGTGAAAGGACTCGCGCCCGCTCTCGGCTCCAGTACTTGGGTTGATTTGTTCTTTTTTTTTGGTTTGGTTAGTTTTGTTTGTTTGTTTTGTGAGAGAAGGAAATAAAAAAGTAAAGAATATCCCTGCATCTGCGTCCGTATTTATTCGAACAAGATGACAGAAGAACAGACCTTCCAGGACGCAGCAGGGACGCCTCTCCCCGAGGATGACACGCCCTTGCAGCACTATCTTTGTGATCTGCATGACCTCGCCTTTAGTGTGAGCCGGTTCGTGTCTGCCCGAGCTCCATCTCCTCCACCGCTCAGACGCCCCGAACCAACAGCGCCACGCCCGGCCCCCCCCGAAAGATATGCCGGTAATCCTGAGGGATGTAAGCGCTTCTTGCTAGCTCTATCTTGCAGAGTTCCCCGACATGTCCGAACATCAGCGGGTGAGTTTCGTTACACAGCAGCTCACAGGGTCAGCTCTGGATTGGGCTACCGCGGTCTGGAGCACTGGGGGAAGAACCACAGCCAGCTATGCCTGCTTCATCAAGGCGCTTCGCGTGGTTTTTGATCATCCAGATCAAGGCAGGTCCGGGGAACAGCACCTGATGCGATTACGCCAGGGAAATGCAACGGTGGCCGACTATGCCGTAAGATTTCGGATCCTCGCTGCGGAGAGTGGATGGTGCGAGGCCAGTCTGTTAGCCAGGTTCCGAGATGGTCTGCAACCTGACCTGCAGTTGGAACTAGCCTGTCGGGACTGAATGAGGTCATCGACCTGGCTATAAAGCTCGACCAGCACCTTCGAAACCAACGGCGCCATCCCTCGTCCAAACCCCAAGCGAAACGAGTTGACATCAGCCGTCAGTATTCCCAGCAATCAGAACCGCGCGAAGGAGCCCGTCCGGAGCCCGTCCGGAGCCCATGGAGGTGAGCACCTCCCGTCTTTCAACAAGGGAGAGGAAGCGGAGGCTGGCGGCTGGACTATGCCTGTACTGTGGAGGGGAAAACCATCGCGTCAGCAATTGCCCATTACTACATGTAACGCAGACACACACACACACACCCCACACCACACTACCACTCCGCACCTATCAACCTTTTTGTTTAAAAGCACAAATTTCGTTTAATAATCATACCTTGTCTGTTTTTCCCCTTGTAGATTCCGGGTCGGCTGGCAACTTTATTTCCTCTACTGTTATTTCCGCTCTGCGAGCTCCTGTGTCGAAGCTTCCATACCCGATAACGATAAGAGCTCTGGATGGTCGGAAACTCGTTCAGTCACCCCTTGAAAATATGTCAGCGCCCCTACGGTTAAATTTTCCCGGTCACACGGAGGAATTAAATTTTTTTGTACTTCCTCAGTTAGATCAGTCCGTCGTGCTGGGCCTCCCCTGGCTCAGAGCTCACAATCCTAATTTTGATTGGGCACAATCTCGCATTTTATCTTGGTCCCCTAGATGCGCTAAATCATGCACACCAACAGTTTTAACGGTCCAAACAACTACCATTGAAAGTCCGATCGCCCAAGTGTCAATCACTGTACCATCCGATTACGTGCAATTTAAGAATGTGTTTAGTGTCAGGGCTGCAGCACGACTTCCCCCTCACCGTCCGTGGGACTGCGCGATTGAGCTTTTGCCGGGGAAAACACCGCCTCACTCGCGCGTTTACCCATTGTCCGTGGAGGAAACACGGGCCATGGAGGAATACGTGAGTGAGGCTCTCTAACAGGGGCTCATCAGTAGGTCCATGTCACCAGCATCATCAGGGTTTTTTTTTATAGAAAAAAAAGGTGGGGGTTTACGTCCCTGTATTGATTATCGCGGACTTAATGCGGTAACCATAAAATATAAGCACCCACTGCCCTTGGTACCGGCAGCCATCAACCAACTCCGAGGCGCCTCCATCTTCACTAAGCTCGACCTCCGCAGCGCTTATAATCTCGTTCGTGTGCGTAGCGGCGATGAGTGGAAGACTGCGTTTAGCACAACCTCCGGACATTACCAATATAACGTGATGGCGTATGGTTTGGTAAACGCACCTGCGGTGTTTCAGGGGTTCATGAATGACGTGTTTCGGGATATGTTAAACCGTTTTGTTATAGTTTACTTGGATGATATCCTAGTATACTTGCGGTCATATGCCGAGTACGTCCATCATGTGTCCGCCGTCCTTCATCGCCTGCGCAAACACGGGCTCTATGCAAAGGCGGAGAAATGCGAATTCCATCAGTCGGAGATTGCATTTCTCAACTATTGTATTGGGCAAACGGGGGTTGGGATGGAGGTGACCAAGGTTTCGGCGGTGCAACAGTGGCCGGAACCCAAGTCAGTTAAGGCGCTACAGAGTTTTCTTGGGTTTGCCAATTTCTATCGGCGTTATATTAGAAATTTCAGCCTAGTTGCGGCACCGCTCACCTCCCTATTAAAGGGAAAACCGAAACACTTGCCAGAGTTTTCTGCGGAAGCACGCACGGCTTTTCTGCGTTTAAAAAAGGCATTTACCACCGCCCCGCTGCTAAAACTGCCTGACCCAGAAAAGCCATTCATTGTGGAGGTAGACGCGTCCGAAGTCGGAATAGGAGCGGTGCTGTCGCAACGTCATGGCCACCCAGGAAAACTCCACCCTTGTGCTTTCTTTTCTAGGAAACTAAGCCCTGCCGAGTGCAACTATGATATCGGTAATAGAGAACTGCTAGCAATAAAAACGGCGTTAGAGGAGTGGCGGCACTGGCTTGAGGGAGCTAAACATCCCTTCACGGTGCTTACTGATCATCAGAATCTAGAATACATCCAGCATGCTAAAAGACTCAACCCTCGACAAGCCCGTTGGGCGCTGTTCTTTACTCGCTTTGATTTCAAGATCACGTATCGCCCTGGCTCCAAGAATAGAAAAGATGATGCGCGATATTACCCCGCCCCAAAACCACTAACTAACCCAGAAACCATTATACCCTCAGCACTTGTGGTAGCGCCAGTAACATGGGATGTCGAAGCGGAAATCGCTCGAGACACGCAATCGAATCCTCCGCCAAAGAACTGCCCGCCGAATCGCATATATGTCCCGGACACACTACGGGAAAAAGTAACAATAGATGCTCATACCAATCTCTTAGCAGGTCATCCCGGCATAGATCGTACGTACCAGCTGCTAAGACGGCGGTTCTGGTGGCAAAAACAGCGCGACACGGTAAGAACAGTGGTTTTGTCTTGTGCAGTATGCGCGACAACTAAAGATCCTCGTAGCTTACCCGCTGGAAAATTTATTCCCCTACCGATACCAAATAGGCCGTGGTCTCATGTGGCGGTAGACTTTGTGACGGATCTGCCGGTATCTCAAGGGTACACTACGATTCTGGTGATAGTAGACCGATTCTCTAAAGGATGTCGTTTTATCCCGTTTAGCTCTCTCCCGTCAGCCCTCCGGGTGGCAGAAAGCTTATTTAACATGGTGTTCTGCAATTAAGGCATCCCGGAGGATATTGTTTCAGATCGTGGTCCCCAATTTATCGCCAAAGTCTGGAAGGCTTTCTTCCAGAAATTGGGGACCACAGTTAGCCTAACGTCAGGCTACCACCCCGAATCTAATGGACAGGCAGAGCGGACTGTTCAAGATCTCGGGAGATACCTCCGAGCATACTGTAGTAGTCGACAACACGGGTGGGCAGACTGCTTAATCTGGGCGGAATACGCGCAGAACTCGCTACGTCACTCCGCAACCGGCCTAACGCCATTTCAATGTGTCCTAGGGTACCAGTCTCCGCTTTGTCCGTGGGATGCCACTCCCACCGATGTACCTGTGGTGGATCAGTGGTTTAAGAGAGCGGAAACAGTATGGGAGAATGCACACACCAAGATCTCCCAACAAGATCAACAAGCAGTTCGTCGCTTCAAAAAATATGCCGATAGACGGCGAAGGGAAAGTCCTCCGCTCCAGGTAGGCGATCGAGTATGGCTCTCGACACGGGACCTTCACCTCAATCTCCCTTGCCGGAAGCTCAGCCCCAGATACATCGGTCCCTTCCCCATCCTTGCGCAAATAAACCCCGTGTGATTTAAATTACAACTTCCTAGTCATTTACGCATTAACCCCGTCTTTCATGTTTCTCTCCTCAGGCCAGTGATCCGGGGGCCGCTAGAAGAAGGCACGGCTGAACCCTCGCTCCCTTGGGCTGTGGTAATAGAGGGCGCCCCTGCGTTTAGAGTAAGAACACTTCTAGACTCCCGGAGGAGAGGGGGTTCCCTCCAATACCTAGTGGACTGGGAAGGTTACGGCCCGGAGGTGCGGAGCTGGGTCCCGGCACATGACATCTTGAGCAGACAACTCATCAATGAATTCCATCAATCACGGCCGGAGCGCCCGGCACCGCGACTTCCGGGTCGCCCCGCCCGCCGGCCATCCCAGCAGTTCGGTGGGTCCCGACTCCCTCTGGTAACGCAGAGAGAGTGCCCGCACCTCCCTCGGGAAGCCGGTCCAAGGAGGGGGGGGGGGGGGTTAGGGGGGGGGGGGGGGTACTGTCATATCTGTGCCACCACAGCCCCGGGGGTTCGCATTCCCCGGAGTACTGAGCCGCCTCCCTGTCTTCCCGTGGTGTGTCTGTGTATGTATGTCTCTCACCATTAGCACTAAATGAAGTTCACCTGTGTCTTCCTTGTGTGTCTATCTATTTAAGCCAGCCGCTTCCATAGTCCCTTGTCTGTTCTCCGTTTGTCTTAGTTCGAAGAGCTGCCCGTGTGTGTCTATGTTTTGCCGTGTTACGATAATTCCAATCTTTGAATCTGCCCTCTCAGGACTGAGCCACAACCAGAGAGCGGGACGCGCCGACCAAAGAGACTCCCTGATACGTTAGACGTCAAAGTCAAGTTCACGACTCTCACGCTCACGCCTGAAGCCTTCCTGTTTTCGCCGAATCGGCCCTCTTCTGTTTGTATGAACTGTGAAAGGACTCGCGCCCGCTCTCGGCTCCAGTACCTGGGTTGATTTGTTCTTTTTTTTTGGTTTGGTTAGTTTTGTTTGTTTGTTTTGTGAGAGAAGGAAATAAACAAGTAAAGAATATCCCTGCATCTGCGTCCGTATTTATTCGAACAAGATGACACTAATTAGTTTGTTATAAATAGCCAGGTCTTCAATGTAGGTTTGTCTTGCATCTGTTTTTATACTGTTTAGTTCTGGTGCCCTTATCTTTTTTATGGTTTATTACATTTTGTTTTATTATTGTGAAAATCAAACTCGAAGTAGCACATCGTCAGGGTTCACATTATAGGTACGGTTAGGTGGAATGAATTAAAAAAGGACATTAATAGATGCAGCAGATGATTTAAGGAATCAAGGAAGAAAGAACCATAGGAAAGACCAGGTGCCTGTCATTTCCAAAAAGGACACAAAATGACCTTGTTGGAGCACTCAGTGTGTACTTGAAACGGCTCATCCGGAGGGAAGTGATGGAAGCATCACTATTCTCCACTTTGTTTCATAATAAAACTGATGTGTCGCAGATGAGCTTTGTAATTGACCATAAAGCAGTGTTTTATTTGGCTCTGTAATGTCCAGAACACAACCGGATTATCAGTTAAAAACTTACTGATAAAGCAAGCTGTGGAAAATCAGCCAAAACTGGAAGATATCCATGGATGTGGATATTACTGTACACTGTATATGGACTGCCATGCTCATTGTTTAAATCTGGCTTTAATGGAGAGTCTATAGTCAAGCACACATTTAGCAGATTTTTTTCACAGCAATTAAAACAAACAAAAACTTTTACAAATTTATTGCGATTTACATCTTTGAGGACGTGTGAGTGACTTGATCTGGCCACAGGAAAGGAAGAAATGTTTTACACATCATGCATCTCTGTTCTGGAAATTGCAACACCTGTGCTCAATTGGTGCCAAAGCTCTCCCAGTATGCTCACATTTAACAGTGAATCTTACCTTAGAGACAATTGCCCCTATTTTTAAATAATAAAGCAGCCCCTATTTACATACTGTATGTGGGGAACGTTGCACAGTCCTGGTGAGGCCTTTTGCTAAGTTTGCTGGACCTTGCATGGGAAACTTTAAAGTTTTGAGTTGTTTGCTTATTTAACCAATTATTTAACATCTATCCTTCCAAAACTGGAAGAAGTAGCATTAAACTGCTGACCAACAGTTAGCCACTGACAGCGTAATCAGAGCGCCAAATTTTCAGAAAAGATTGGAATGAGCCCTGAAACTACACTGGTCCTGCGCGTACACAAACACAACGCCTGCATTTCATGTACTTAGTCTAACACTAACCACACATCATACCCCACATTTCTCAGTTTCTGTATATTTTAGAGATGCAGTGTTAAAGCGAAACAACAAATGCATACCCTACCCACTAACCAAACCAACCACATGCTCTCCAGCAGCTCCAACTAGGACAGCAGGGGCATAACACTCAGGGCCCTATACATACTGCAAGCAGTCTCATTGCGCCCCCTTTCTTTATTCATCTATATCTCTCATATTTCATTCCAGAATTGTAAGGGCCCTCTCGACATTGGGGCCCTGGATAGAGTCAATTAGTATGATGTTCCTGAGGGCAGTAAAATTACTTGCACACAGGATGCAATATTTGCATCCGGTTTAATCATACACCAAATAGTTTCCAATAATATTATTAACTTTGCTGATGGCACGACCGTGGTGGGTCTCAACAGCAAGAATGACGAGTCAGCACACAGAGAGGAAGTCTGTTAACCTCCAAACTTCTTTGTATGCTGACTCATCATTCTTGCTGAACAGACAACAACCTGTCTTTCTCAACAATAGTTGTTGACTTAAAGAGGACATGGAGTGACCACTTTCTGCTGAATATCAGCGGATCGTCAACAGCACCAAATTTTCACAATATTTATTACCTGTTATTTGCACAAGGACAGTTTTTATATCTTCGTTGCTAATTACAAGAAATGTTTCCCATTCTTACCTCTTTACCTCATTACCAGAGCATTTGCATGTGCACTTTATGTTGTCTTTTAATATAGTACTTATTTTTTGCAAATTTATAGAGTTAATCTGTTTTGTCTCAGCTAGTCAGCTAGTTAGGTGTCTTAGTTAGCTAATTCTTTCTAAAATCTTTCTTTTAGTTTATGGTGTTAATTTATGCTGTTTGTATGTAGCACCGTGGTCCAGGAGGAATGCTGTTTCATTTCATTGTATACTGAACTGTGTATGGTTGAAATGACAAAAAAAGCCTACTTGAACTTGAACAGTGCAAGTAGCACTATTTATATTCATGAGAAAATTTAGGGGCAAACAAATCTGATTAAGAGAGAATACAACAAAACAGGCAATGTTGTGTGAAATGCAGCATTCACGCAGGAGCCGTGGAACATAGAGAGTGTATGAGGGCAGTGAGGAAACCGATAAAAAGGAGGGAAATCAAGATGATATAAACTGTGTCATAGAAAAGTCCACCAAAGTGGGCTGAATATAAAGTGGCATTGTGAATCTCTCTCTCTCTCTTTCACTCGGCATGCACGTGATTCTTTCTTAATCAAGTTTGCTAGCCTGTGAATGTTCTTACAAATATATAAAAAGTGCTATAAAATTAGACTAAATGCAAATATTTTAATGTCACTGTAAATAATCACATGTGTTTCCTTCTTTAGATAATACTGTCATTGCACTGACTCCAGTTGGTGTGTATTGTACCTTTGCTGCAAATGCTCAAATGTTTATTTATTTTATTATATTGTTGATCTGTTCAGCACTATTACATTCTATTAAGAATATTAATTTCAACCCTATTACGTGAATATTTTTTCTCTTCACTTAGAGAGAACAAAGGGGCAGAGCATCATACGCTTGGCTCTGACTATGTAGTGAGTGCGGAGGACTTTACTTTAAAATAAAAGCCATTTATCGCTGACTAATCAGAAAGAAATGCGGCACGGTGGTGCAGTGGTTAGTACTGTCGCCTTCTTCCTGTGCTTGGTGGGTTTCCTCCAGCAGTCCAAAGACATGCAGATTAGGCTAATTGGTGCTCTCAAATTGCCCATAGTGTGTGAATATGTGAGTGTGTGTGTCCTGTGATGGATTGGCACCCTATCCAGGATGTACCATGTCATGTGCCCTAAGTCTCCTGGGATAGGCTACAGGCCCCCCACAACCCTGAATACAGGATTAAGTGGTATAGATGAGTGAGTGAGTAATCAGAAAGAGTCTGGACCTCAGTTGATATTGTTTGCTCTTTGTCTTTCACTGACAATTTTTAAATATTAAAGTGTGAGAAATTGGAAGTGTGGCATGAGAGTGTGTGAACACACTCAATGCATGAAAGTATTAAAATTCTTACTGGTAAAATGTAGCCAAAAGGTAAGAGGAACTTGTTAGCTAACTTATTGTGTCAAATCTCGAATAGCATAAAATGGAAAGCAAATGTGCTAGGGTGTATAATCTCTTGTTTGACACCAAGTAGTGCCCTTGATAAGGGGATAGAGAGGGATTTGGGATTCAGCAGAATCCTCTATCCCCTTATCCTCTTATTCCCTTATCTTTGCAGATCATGTTAGCCGGAAACAGACATGAACAGTTTAGAAGCAATTTGGAAAGGAGACATAACGCTATCAGATGTGCTTTATTGATGAAAGTGCTTCTGTGACTGGTTTTAAATGTGTGGTTTGGCAAACAGGTGCTTTATCCACTTTCCAGGAATGAGGACCGTACCGTCATAATTTCATGTACTGTATGCTTGCAACCAACAGTTAGTGTAATTAAGTACAGTATTGTTAATCTGTGATGTGAAGGGATACATATAGTTAATCATCCCAGTGCTGTTATGCTCCATATCACCACTCATGTGTGTGAGTGCCTCTCATCCAATAAAGTAACTTGGCTGGGACTAACTGCTGTATAATTGTAGCCAGGTATACTGTAGTTATAGTTAAGATTCCAGCAAAAAAAGGGCCTAATTTAAAATCAATATGGTAAAGAATTCTACTAATGAGAAGAAACTAATTATGCACTTAATAACTAGAATTTCTATTAATTGCTATTTTTGTAAAATAAATAATAAATTACCCAGATAAGGCAGAGATAATCTCTATTCTGTCATTAAGTAAAGTTTAAAAAGTAAGTCTAGGTAAGAAATCACCCACCAGTTTACTGTATTTATTTGCAACATTCAAAAATGTAACAAGGATTGTTTAACACTTGGAATCCAGGTTACAGTTTTACTTTTCCTTATATGCATGTACAATTTTGTTTAAAGCCCAATATTAGCCAATGCAATTTTATTATAAATTTAATTCTTATTTTTTATAAATTAAAAATATGTAACTTTGTGTTTCTCTTTAACAGTATTTATGATCCACTAATGCTGTAGTAGTAGTGCATAAAGGGAACCCTAATGTAACACATTACCCTATTACAATATATACACCAAAAACTTCCTCTTTCTGCTAATAATTTTTTTATTCCTTTTTTGCTCATTTTATAAAAGCTCTGCATCTCTTTAATAGTTTTTTCTACATATTTTAGTTCATCAAATACAGTATACTGTACATTACTGCGCAGAGAAGTTCTTTATTACATCCCAGTTTATTGTTCGTAAGCTGGGGTCAAAGTGCAGGGGTTAGCCTTCGCTTACCACTGCCGGGTGGAGCTGGGGTGCAAACTGTCGACCTTCCAATCAGTAACCCAGAGCCTTAACACACTGAGCCACCACTGCCCTGTATACAATCTGCCTTTACTCTAATGCTTATTGACGTCTATTTGGAGAAATCACTACATTAAAGGTACCTTATTATAGCCTGTACAGTGTACATGACATGATAACTTGGTAATAAAATATGAGGTGATATGTTATTAAGGGATTAGATCAGGAAAACATGACAAATGCTTAAGAACAGCCATGAACTGATTTTTGAGAGTACAATTGTCTATAGAGACAATGGCTGTGTGTTTGTTTCTGTGCATTTGTAAGCAATGGGTAGGACTATTAAATCATTAGTGTCCATATACTTTGGACATACAGTATAATGAAGTATGTGATACCGCTTTGGTATATAGCATATAGCAAAATTAATAATGAACAAAAGCAAACTTAAGACATCTCAAATTTCACTCAGTATTGCAGAAACACTTCTTTTCTATAGGTTCCCGTTGTCATAAATCTGCCATGCTAGTTCCAGGATGAATAGGCTGGTCTGAAAGTTCAAACTCTTCTCTGTCATGCCAACCTTTATTTATTCATTTGCATCCATCCGTTTTGTAGATGGAAACATGATACTGCACACCACTAGGATAGGCAATTTCTTTAGAACTGCCCTGTGTGTTGGAAAAAGGCAAATGCCACTATTCAAATGGTATTGACTTTAGAAAAGATGCATAGTTACCTGTATTCACTGTCTTGTGCCAATGTGTATTGCATGTAAATGTTGTATTACCATGATTACATGGTAAAATAAGTCTTAATCTTCAAGTAATGGCAAGTGAGAGACTTAAGTTTTGAATGTAATTCTAATAAGGATTTTAACTTTACCTGTGCCACCAATGTCTACAGAGGCACATAAAACTTCACCACCTTAACCACATGGTCTGTTGGGGCGGTAATGTAAAGGTATCAGACAGGAACAGAATGGACAAGGTTATTAAAAAGGCTGGATCTGTGCTACGCATGGAGCTCGACTCTGTGGATGTAGTAGCGAAGAGGAGAATTCTGGCCAACGTACAATCCATTTTGAACAATCCTTCTCACCCGCTATACAGTGTTTTCGCTGACCAGAGGAGCAATTTCAGCCAGAGACTAATCACCATCAAGTGTACCACAGAGCGTCACATTTTATAAATAAAATTATATAACTCTTCTATGTAACCTACACACTATGTGGGTATTCACTGTCAGTGACAGTAACATAATAGAACAATAATACTTACCTGTATTAATTATATTACAATTGTAGTATCATATACTACATATATGTTAGGAACCTCCACCAGAGGTCACTGTTCATGTCTGTTTGTAGTTTTTGTTGGTCGACTCAGTTTCCCAGAAGGCACCTCGGTCAGGTGATAGGGCTCACCTGAACCGAGGTGGCACATTAAACATCTTATAAATAGCAGTTTGTTCTGGGAAACTGGGTCGAGCATTATATTTGTATTACCGTCATGTGGGCATTCCTTTTTGTTTGTTTCTTTGAGTTTATATTTTAGTTATATTGTTTTACCTTAGTTTTTCTAGAGGGCTCTATTGTTTGTTTTCTTGATGTTCCTTGTGTTAGTGGATTCATGGAGCGGCCTTGTTCAGTGTTTAGTTAGGCTGTGTCTCCTCCTGTGTAAGTACTGTTCTTTGTATCCCCAGTGTCGGCCTTCTGGTGTAGTTCTTTGTCTGTTTAGTTTTGTGTAGCCACATGAGGGCCTAGCCGCTAGCAGGGTTAGCCGCTAGTAGGCCTTGGCTGCTAGTAGGGTTAGTCGCTAGTAGAGTTAGCCTCCAGTAGGCTAGCCTCTAGTGGGATTGACTGCTAGTAGTTCTGGTCGCTAGTAGGTTAGCCGCTAGTTTGGAATAGCCTCATGTGTGCTTTGCTTCTTGTGTTCTGTTTCCCTATTAGGTCCCTTAGATACTAACCTGGTTAGGTCATCATTCCCTTCATCCATATTCCATGTAGCTACTAACCTAACTAACCACTAACCCATCCGGTCTCTAGTCTCTGTTGCCCCTAGCCCTGTCTCCCGTCTAGCCCTGTCTCTCCTGTCTAGCCCTGTCTCTCCTGTCTAGCCCTGTCTCTCCCGTCTAGCCCTGTCTCTCCAGTCCTGTCTCCATCTCTAGTTCCCGCCACGTCCTGTCCAGCCTTGTCTCTAGTTCCCCTATGTGTCTTTAGTTAGCTCCAGCTCCATGTTTCCCTATTCAGTTCCCTTATGCCAATTCCCCGTGTCAGCTCCTGGTTCCCCTGTTTTCAGCTCCTGGTTCCCCTGTGTCAGTCTGTAGTCCCTATGTCTGTTTTTAGAGCCCTAGTTATAGTTTGGGTTTGTGGTTTTGGTTCCTTTGTTGGTTGTTTGTATATTTTTGAGTGTTTAAATAAAAGACTTTTTCTGTTTGAAAACCCCTCTGCCTTCATGGCTACCATATAGGCCCACGGCAAGTACACCATCAGCCGGTCTAGCCAAACCACCACCTAGACTCATGACAATATACTATCATATCGAAATAAATTATGTAATACAATATTACATATTATAATACAAGATTATATATATATATATATATATATATATATATATATATATACTAGTTTATTGTGCAATATTGTATTAACGTAGTGTGCAATATGGTACTTACTGTTTGAGGACACTTTATATTTTATCGATATGCTGTTTTTTTACTTTACTTTACTTGATAGCAAGGGTGAGCAACTGTAACCGGGAATAAGCAATTTCCCCTTGGGGATTAATAAAGTTTTTTGAATCTTGAATCTTGAATGTCACAAAAACATGTAAATCATGTTTATAATAATAATAATAGTAATACTAATTTGCATTTAAATATCATTTATATAATTTAAAGTAAAAGAAGCAATCCGGCAAATGAAATGAAATGATGTAGACACAGTGATAGACATAGTATGGGAGCAAAAGTGTGAAAAGGTACAATAAAAAAAAAAGTTGTTTATGTAATAATCTTAGACACAATCTGATTTTTCCCAATCACTTTACATTTGCTATCACTAGTATCACCTGCCTGACCATTTGCCATTTTTTCTTATTTTTTATTTTGGTTCCTGCACATGCCATCCAGCACTATCCCCCTCCCTCATCTGCCCCCCCCCCAAAGGATGGAAAAAGTCTTTTAAAATTAAATGTCTTGCAAAACATTTGCCTGAAAGCCTTGCAGAGAAAAAAGTAGATCAGGGGGTCCAGGCACACATTTAGAGCTGAGAGCCAGAGCAAAAAGTCCTCTGCAATTTTAAGCGGGGAACATGTGCTATTGCTTGTAACCTGTTGGTTAGTGTAAGGCATTCGGACGCAGTAGTACGGTACGTAGCAGATAAAAAACACTGTAATAATAAGAAAAACTCGAAGTTTTGCTTCACGTTTCCGTACGTTTCCGTTGTTGCTGCGAGCCCTTTGATACGACTCCAAAACTGTCTTAGCAATGCAAATATAACAAAACACAATTAAAAGGCAGCTTGTCCAAAAAATTATTTCGCCCACATGGACGACTCCTAAGTGCCAAGAAAGTCCTAGTTGGCTTTTCATGTTCATGCAGAACTCTCCAGTCTTATTCGTACGGTCTTGATCTGATGTCATAATAATCGGGATCGTATTAGTGCTGATTAATGCAATCCAGAAAGTGAATGATAAAACATTACTAAATAACAGGTTCTGACATAGAAGACTTCCTCCGGATCTCACAATCTTTAAGTAGCGGTCCAGGCTGATGAGTCCCATCAATATCACACTCATGTTCATGGCCAGGTAGAAGATGGGGCTTGAAAATCGGCAGGTGAAAGCAGTCAACCTCTGTGAGGCATTTGTGAGCTTGCTGGCAACTCGGATAGGGAAGGTCAAGGTCATGAGGAGGTCGGCTGCCACCAAGTGCTTCAGGTACACCATGAAAGTAGAATCGGACTTGAGGTGTAAACATATCCAAGCAACTATAAGGTTTAGCAGAAGAGCAGGAGGGAAAATAATTAAATAAAGACTGGGAAGTGCTATTTTCCATGCCGTTGTATTATTTCCACAATCCGAATCAGGAGCATCATCGACATTTGAAGCCATAATTCAGCCTGAAACATACATGAATTTTTAATTTTTCAGCATAGTTAGATTTTTTTTTTTCGCATTTTAAAAATATAATATGCATACTGTAATCTTCAATGGAATTAGTAAAATGGACATACAAAGTAAGGTGCTAATATGGAAGCCTTGCCAATGTGTGTTAATGAAAAAGCTTCAGACATCAACAAGTGTATTTGGGTTTTCGGATATGTCAGGCACAACAAAAGTTATAATTACTTTTAGAACATGTAAATTTGACCACTACCAAAATATGAAAATATGGTTGCACTCAATAAGTACATTATTTTTTTCATGGTCATCGAAACAAACCAAAACATCTAGAAAAACATGTGGTCATGTGTATCCATGCATTTCTTTGCTTATGTGACCCATTTTTACGGTTATGCTCTGACATGATTGTATAGTTGATTAATGATTAATATGAAATAATATTCAGTTCATTATATTGCCTAGGTTGCGCTGAAAAAAAAAGATATGTCATTCTATACTGTACAATCCTGGGTCCAATACATGGTTATAAATAAAAAAAACAGCAAAAAAAAAAAAACAGCAAAAAAATATGGCTCAAATGCTCTGAGTTTTAAGGGCTATGCAGTGCTGGCGGAATTATGGTACTTCTGCAATTAAATACATTTATTCAGTAATTTTTTAAGTGTTATTTCATCCTTATTTATTTATTATTTTTAATTAGTTTGTATATATACTGTACAAACTGGTATACAGTACATGTACTGTACTTTCCAGAAAATGCCTCAAGGCTTCATTAAGGCATGATGTGCTGTATGTAAAGTATCATGCAAGATAAAGATCAGAATTTGCAGATACAGCAGGAACATACAGTACATTATCTTTATGTCTCCTTAATTAAATAATGGTTATTAGTTTTGCACGGATCTTTGAACATTGTTAAAGATCCTGAGAGAATTGTCTAAATTAATGCATGAAAGCAAGACCTTAGAATATTTGAACAAGAGAGACATGACTCAATTAAAAAAAACTGTAAGAAACTATGTAATGGATTGTTTCATCTACATGCCACATGCCATCTACACATCACCCAGCATATCAGACAATTGATATACTTGATGCCCAATTGACAGCTTGATGCCCAATTGTCTCTGAAGGACCTTGCTTAAAATGTCCAACAGTGGTAACCCGGCAACATCGGGGCTCAAACCAGGGACCTCCTGGTCCACCATCTAACTAACACCTTAATCACCAAGTCAACCCTGCCATATATACAGTATTATATACTATATTGTATTTCATTGGGAATTAGACACACCTTCTAAGTTTGTAATTAATTAATATTTCACACTTTAGGATATATCTCCTTATATGTGGGAATGTATGCATGATCATTTATTTAGAATTTTATATAGGTAGCATAAAACTGTAAGGAAGTAGGAGACAGCTCTGTTGATTGCAGCATTAAATATCGAAATAATTGCCCATCGCTAAATGATTAAAAAAATAATTTCGAGTGTAGAAATGCTTTTAATAAATTATCATGCATAATAAATCAGCAATATATCCTGAATTCTGATCTATTTTATTTAATTAAACTTAAACAGTTTCTTAATAAAATGATACCAAACAGGGTTAGGGTCATTTTTCTATAATTGTTATTGCAAAATTTAGCCTTTTCTTAGGAAAAGGCACCCTATTTGCTTATTTAATATTTGATAAGAGAATCATTATAATCATAAAAAATAATTAGATGGAGTATATTGCTCTTTTTAAAATTGTTATAGTAAAAAAAAATTTTGCATACCTTTTAGAATGTGTTTAACGCCTCTGTGTCATGTATGTCACTTATTCAGCTATAGCCTCTACTGTGAAGTAAGACTACTTAACAGTCTGTTAGAGTTGCAGAACACACCCACTGATACAACTCTATTTCTCTCACAACTAATATCTAAACAGGTTTCCAGTTATACAATTATACACCCATTCACTCTTGCACCATATTATTTTGAATAATAAAAATAAATTATGACAGGAAGATTAATGTCATTTTCTTTTCTTTTTTTTCTATCACACTGTGTAATCCACAGCACTTCTCTTGTATTTTGTTTTGAGTTCAACCTACAGTAGATGTCTCATTTTATACAGATAAGTCGTATGAGGTGACATGGAGGGGAGCCACATCTGCCTCAAGCAAACTCTCTATTGGTGTCCCACGGGGCTCAGTACTTGGCCCTGTTCCTGTTTTCCCTCTATACCCAGTATCTTGGTATGGTGATGTCCTCACATGGCTTTTTATAACATTGGAATGTAGATGACACATAACTTATTTACTCTTTTCCTCCCTTAGACACTCAGGTTTCCACCCGGATATCTGCTTGTCTGGCAGACATCTCATCCTGGATGACAGCTCATCAGGTGAAGCTCAATCAGAGCAAAAACCGAACTGCTATTCACCCCTGGTGATTTATCTCCTGATCAAGATCTTGTATTCTCTCTCTTGACAACAATCATATCACTCCTACAGCTACTGCCCACAATTTTGGTAACTCTGGACAATCAGCTATCATTTTCCACCACACATTGCTAACTTTACTCTTGTCGATTTCTTCTTTACATCAGAAGACTCCACTCAATTCTCAGGCTACTTAGGTACCAAAATAGCAAAAAAAAAAAAATAAATAAAAAATTTAAAAAGCAAACAAAAACAAAAAAGTAAGATGTGAACCTCAAATTTTAGAAATGTGAAGTGACAAGGCTAACCACTAGGCCACTGAGATGACTACCAATATACTATGTTATAAACCTTGTAAGGAAGTAGTGAACAGTTCTGCTGATTGCAGCTTAAATAATTGGCCATCACTAAATGATTTTTTAATATATATTTAAAATAATTTGCAGTGCAGAAATGCTTTGAAAACATTATCATGCACAATAAATCAGCGACAATATATCCTGAATTGTGTTGTATTTGATTTAATTGCTCTTAAGCACTTAATAAAATGATACCAAACAGGGTTTATTTTCTCTCAATAAGCATTACTGAAAAAAATGCTCATTGCTTATTTAATAGGGTGCCTATTTTTAAGAAAAAGCTAAACCTTTGCTATAATGCTGCCAAACATTTCTCCCAAAAAGCATTATTGCAAGTTTTAGCATTTTCTTATAATTTATATAATTTATTTTTTATTGATACTATTGATACTCTTGATTCCTGTGCCAATCATTCTTTCGATCTCTTTCTTGGCTTTCAAATGGCCAAAGCAGTATTGGTGCTGATTATTTATTTATTTTATATATTATACTACAGAAAATGTGCATGCCAAAGAAACTATTACTGAAATTTATACAACATGAAAGTGACCAGTCTAACCTCTGCCATTTTTCCCCCAAAATGCAAATTTTTCAGAATTATACTGTTCCGTTTCAAACAATAAATTCTTTATGATAGTAAAATTGGTATAAGCTTCCACAAACATATGACCTGTAAAACTGTTTTTTTGATAAAAGCTTAAAAAGCAAAAAAAAATTGGTAGTGTACGCCATATTTATGAAATATCATATCCTACATTTTAGAATAATTATCTTTTTCAGGTTTATGTCTTTTCATGTGAAATCTAAATTGGCCAAGTTTCATTTAATTACAATTATGAAAGATGATTGAAAGATTTAAATAAAAATAATAATAATACACACATTACATAAAATGGCATGAATGTGTTTATTTTTTCTGATATGCAAGAGAAGAAGCATGACCTATTATGAAAAATTAAGTAGTATGAAAAATGGTGTTATATAATCATATTTGAAAATTTCATCTTAAGTAGGTGAGATACTTTTTAGAGCAAAACCGAAAAAAAAAATCTTTCCAGAAAGAATATTGGGATAGATTGGGCAACAAAGTATATTGTGTCTTTTTTGCATCACTACTGCGTCCTTCAGGGTGAAGAAAGATGCAGTTGATCTGATGAAGAAAGCCTTAACCGTTGACACCTTTCAAATATCTCCCGCAAAGAATGACATCATAATGTTGGGAAGGGACTTTCCAATGATAAGAACAGACTGCTTTACGTGGAAGAGTGCTTCAAATGAGCACTATACTGATTTAGACTTCCTGCTCAACTTTAGCTTCGTGGTATATTTCTTTGCACATAGATTAGTTCCTGTATAAAGAACTGCAGTATCTTTGGTGGCATACTATTTTTTGCCATCTTCCGAAATTAACAACTGAGTTTTCAGCCCTGTATATCAGGTAGCTGAACTTACTTCGAGCTGATAAGTAAGAAAAAAAAAAGAGTCAACAATATAAAATTTGACATCCTGTTACAACTTTGGTGTTGATTCCACTACGCAACACAAATATTGTTCCTGGATAGTACTGTGTGTGTTATTTATTAATAGGTAACATTATTTTTTAAGAAAGCATAAAAGTTACCATTATTGACCAGAAATTAACCCATTTTTGTTAAAATGTCAAAGTACTTATGAATTACAATTATGATGAATTATGGATTAACACAAAGGTTAATTGTAAAAAAAAAAAAGTCCCTATAGAAAATATCCGTGTCTTTTTCCAATCAGAGCACTGAATTTGCCAACAATTAATTAATAAAAAATAAAAAAATCAGTTAATATCGGGGAAGCACTGAAATGCCACTGGCTTATACACATTAGGTGCATATGGCCTCAGAACACATTTTTAAAATGTGACCCACGGCATCATTTTTATCTGTTTGTAGTTACTGTACAATGAATTCTGTGGAACATCTGTGAAACTACAGTCAGACCAGCTATTATAGAAAATTAAGCAACAGTTAATCTGGTAAAAAAAAAAAAAATCTGAAAAAAAAATTAGGCTTTTGCAGGTTTGGAGGGAATTTATTATTATTATTTTTAACAATAAAGAAAAAAGAAGATATGATTGGTTTCTTTGAGTCACAAGTTTAAATGTAGTTTACTTAATAAAAAACAACGTGGTGGGGTACAGTTTAATCTCAGTAGGGCACATCCATTATTATTGGTATTAATATGCAGGTTATAATGCCCACTCTACAATTCAACATCACATTCAGGATCTATTAAAAAAAAAAAAAAAAACGTAAGAATTAAAAACAATTAAACCATGGACTATAATTTTGTCGAGCGGTTTTCTTTGGGGCCGCTATCTGCGGTAGCATCTGTATTGTACTGCAATGCACCACACCTCCCAGGCGAGAGTCTTAGGATTTTGAACAGTGAGTCTCTGAAGGATGTGCAGAGGAAGAAGTAGATGAGCGGGTCTAGAAGAGAGTTCATAGCCGACAGCCAGAGCGTGCTCTCTTTCACCTGGAAGAAGATAAGTTTCTGGCGGCAGTTAAAATCATGTTCCCTAGTCTGGCTCAGGGTATAAGGCACTCGGGCAAAGTGAAATGGCACAAAGCATATGAAGAACACTGCGAGAACGAGGAACACGTTAAGTCTAACTCTCCTTTTCCTCTGATGGCTCTGAGCTGTCGTGTTCAGAACGCTAGTCCGTGCAAATGAGTTGAACAGCTCTTTGGTGATGAGTATGTAACATACCACAACTGCAATCAGATTAACCCAGAAGATCACCTGGCAGATGTGGTTGACCACTTCATGCCACTTTAAGCCCAACTCAGTCTTCAGGCTACTGCAGCTAAATTGGTCTGATTTAGGTGTCTTGCTGGTGAAAATCATGTTGGGAAGGGAAAGCACCAGCAGGGACACCCAGATAAGAGCTGAAAGGAGCTTCCTGTTGGTCAGACGTCTAGGACTGGTCCCAGTGAAAGGGTAAAGAGTCTTTTTACAGCGGTCAATGCTGATAAAACCAAAGAAAAGGATGCTGATGTACATAGTAAAGTAGAAAACCACAGAAGAAGCGCGGCATACAAAGACTCGGAGACCAACCGAGGACATGTTTGAGTCAGACAGGATCTTAAAAGGGAAAGAAAGAGTCATGAGGATATCAGCTACCACAATGTTCTTTAGGTAAATGATGAAGTGCGAGCGACTGGGGATGCTGAAAAACACCCATGCTGCTAGACAGTTGAGGATGAATCCGAGCAGGAAGAGCAGAGAATACAGGATCGGGAACACTGTTGTCTTGAGAATGTTATTACGGGGACAGTCTTGATATGAAGAATTAGTCTGGTTCCTGAAATTCCCCAAGATCGTTGAAAATCCTTCTGTGGGCTCCATAAGTTTCTGTGAATACAAAATTTGATTAAGTTCAAGTTTTGAATTTTCTGATTAGGGATACATTTGACATCTTGTTGTAAGTACATTGTATTTTTCTGGCTCCATCTATCATCAGTCATGATAATAAAATCATGCAACTTGTTAGAACATGCAACTTGTTAGATGTATATGGTTTGGAAGAGCAAAAAATCTAGCCATTTTCTCTGAATGAAACATAACCTGTGTAGTCATAGTACTATCAACAGCATCATGGAACATTTTATTTAGCTCTTTGATCGGAGGTTGTAAAATGAGAATAAATAAGGTCTAGAACTAATTGGGCTATAGAGGTTCCTAGATGAATGGATTGATAATGCCTTGTAACCAGCATCTTTATAACATAGAGTTTAACAGTAGCCAGTCTGAGCATGCAAAGCAGCATCAAAAAGAAATGTACTGCTTCCTTTCACAAGCTTGTATATTGGTATGTGAAGGGGCAATGTAAGGCACTTTACTTTAATTCTTTATGACCGCACTTACTGCTACTGTTTCATATGTTCAGATAAAGCTGCCGTCACAACCTGTTAAAGATACTGTTTCAACACCCAAGATATTTTATCAGGTTATCTTTACAGCTTTATTTCCTTAAATGTTTATCAGTAATTGTGAAATATGTGCAGTAATATTGCTGTTATATTGTGCCATCTGTTCAGTAGTGTGACAATGTACCCGAGCCTTACATCACATTTTAGGAGAAGAGAAATGAGCACTCATGAGTTGGACTGATACCAATACCAGTACCTGTACTGATGCATCCCTAATCCGAATTAATTTAAGTGAGGCTACATTTTGCTCAAGGACCCAACATTTGCAACATAGTACTGTATGCATATACTTTGTATGGATTTTTGCCATGTATGGTATCACTACAGTTTTAAAATACTATATGTATCTGTACAGTACCAATCAAAAGTTTGCACACACCTTCTAATTCAATGATTTTTGTTTAGTGATCTATTTTCTACATTCTAGACCAATACCAGAGATTTAAAAAAAAGATCGGCTGTTCGGAAAGAGTTCTTGCAAGAACAGTATTGTCAAGTACATTTGCAAAATCCATCAGGCATCATGACAAAACTGGCTCTCATTAAGATCATCCCAGAAAAGCAAGAACAAAACTTACCAATGCTGCAGAGGAGATATGAAAGTAAAAACTCCCCTTAATTTATTTATGTAATCCCCTTCTATACTAATTTCTCTTATCCTGGTGAAAGAGGAAGAATGTCTAATAAGGAGGATTTTTTTTTTTCTTCAAAACTCTTATCCAAGTGGGATCCTTGGCTAGATTATATAAAACTGGCAACAACAATCTTTTGTCTATAACAATTTGGCAAAAGGTACAAATGAGTACATACCTCATCTAAATAAACTATGGTATGCTAAGGTATATTTGGGATTCAATTTAAACATATATTTGCTTTAAAAACACACAAAGAGTCCCAAACTCCACGGTAAACTAGAGATCTAAATCAAACAAAACAACGTTTGCATGAACCCCGGTTACAGTTCGTCCACATTAATATTTGAATTTCTGTTTGCATTTTTTCCCTATGCAAATATTTATAGGTATTTATAGGACTGTGAGCCTTTAGAGGCACAATGAAGCTTTAAATAAGCATACTCCCACTATTTAACTTTCTGTACAAAATAAGCAACAAAGACATCATTTACATTATAGTGTACCTACTGTACCTGTTACACACAGCTTTGGCCTTCAGGAGTCCTCAGTCTAATGATTCTCTTCTTCAAGCTTTTCCTGAAATATGTCTAAAGTAAGACAAAATGGTGGTTGGGAGGAAGCAAAAGTAAAAACAAAATAGACTTGGAACAAAGTAACAAAATAAGGAAACTTTCTCTTCTGTTTTTTCTGTTTCCTGACAATTTGTGTGTTCAGAGGTTTTGGCGCTCCAAAATAGTGGAACCATTTTACTATGTCATATGCTTATACTGCGCAACCTAGCTACTATCTGTATTTCATGCAGATTTGTTATATATTATTAAAATGAGTTTTTATGGTTTATAATTTCATTTAAAATAATGATATGAACATGTAAACCATAAAACCTAATTATTATAATTCATTTTAATAGTTTGTATTTTCATTTCCTTGTTTAAATAATTTGTTTTATTCAATTTTTGAATTACTATATACATATAAATAGTTTGTGCTATTCTACTGTATATTTGTGCCATTTTTTAAAAATCTTATGTGGATTTTCCAACTTATATTTATCATCCTTAAAATTTTTTTTTTTTTTTATCATTGATGCATCTTCAAAACACAACGTGAATATATTGGATACACTAAACTGACCATATTTATTAAAAAATAAACAATGTCTGCTATGTGTGTAAACCATTGTTGTGATGTGATTTTGATTGTCAGGGAAATGATAAGACATAGTAAGATACAAAACAATTTTATTTCTTACAATGATGAAATCTGCTGGATGTGAAACAATAAGATACAATGCAATATGATATATGTTTGCTCAACACCTAGGGGTAGGCTAGCTGTTAATTTTATGGATGATAATGATGATGTAGACTATTTCAAAGATAAGGAAAAGCTAAACATAAGAAACATTTATCATATACCAGTCTGTCTATATGGATACACAGTATAGTCAAATTCATTAGATAATTTTTTATTTTAAGATTGTTGCATCAATTCATCAAGTCTGTTGAACCAATGCATTGCCTTATACAGTACAGTAGTATTGTTACTCCTCAAGTGATTGTACGGGGTGGTGTGATGGACTGGCATTTGATTGCCATATGTATTCCCAACTTGTACCCAATGTTTTCAAGATCTTTCTCGAGTCTGAGCTGAAAAATGAATGAATATAGTCACCAGACTGGAAACATGACACCACCCCCCTCACAGAACTTGCATCTGTCCCTGACTTCTCCTTTTAAAAGAAAACTGAACTGACTCATCGCCCTGTCAGCAGATCTTTCTATTTTCAGCTGAGTGAAATATTATGAAGAAACATCAAGGGTAAAACCTTAACCAACCCACTTTGATTGGCTTTTAAATAACTTTGTTAAAAACATATGGAATTGTATCGAATAAGACCTTATAATAAGTCCAAATTAAATCTGATTCAATTACATAATAAAATACTTACAATGCCAGGCAGAAATTCCATCAGGCCCGATATGCACTTATTATAGGACAGCAACAACAAAAAGCAAAAGTATTTTGGTGTTCATTGATATCCATTCCATGATACCACTGTTGAAACTCGCTTTCTGTGACAGAGTCCGGAAATAACACGGTCACACTTCACATGCAGCTCATCAAAAGAGAATTTAATCATGCTGCCTTTGTCATGCCTCACCTCAAACGCCTTTTATATTAATAGATCAACCCACCTCATCCTCATATTACATCCTGGAAATACACAAAGTTTTAGCCACACCCATAGACCATTTCTGGCTGAAAAAAGTAATTCTTCTGGGAGTGTAATGTTGAAAATTTATCGAAGAGACATTTACAACAAAAAGAGTGTGTTTTCAGTGATAAGAACACGTTTGAGATTCCATAAATGTTCTGGCAACCTGTGATGTCATTCAGAAAATGACTCGGAGCTAAATGGCAGCTAACTGTTAATGAATACTAGCTCTTAATGCCTTACATCAAATTCTTCATCAGTGATGGAAAAATATCTACACGTACAGTAATATTTTTTGTCTTTTTTAAATGTAAAAAAAAAAAAGTTTAGTTCAAAGGGTTCAGGCTCTGCATGGTGGATTAAATTTAAGTCCATTTTAAACGGTGCAATTTCAGTCATATTATAAGATTATGTCTTGTCAGAATTTTATCCGACATCATACAGTAGACTGTTTAACAGACTTCATGACCATGCATGTTCTTTGTCAGATTATGCAATGAATATTCCCTAAGGATAGACCTAACATTACAGAAGCATTATAATTTTCTGCTTACATTGTCAATCAGTGCGATCCTCCTTTTGCTGAAAAGGATTACCACAAAATTAAGGAATTTGTTCTCCAATATATATTACATTTTGCATGATTTTATCTTCCTATTCAAAGGCAATTATAAAGAGTCAGGGTAAATGTCTGAATGTGTCACTTTTACATTCCATGTTAGATGTACCCCTTAGATATTGCTTGGGATGACATAATTTTGTTAGGTAGGAAAATCTGAGGTGGGATCCTGTGTGGCACAAAAACAACAACAAAACGTTCTGGATATTGTAATGAGAACTCAAGTTAAGAACCTGATGATGCTGTGGCTGAGAATTAAGGAAACAACATTGACCATGCTTGTTGGGTCAGAGGGATGGCCTATGATCACTTCCTTGTCAATCATAGCCATACTAGCCAGGCTGCAAGTTTAGTGCTCCTCTTACGGCACGTTAACCTGTGCCGTAATATGACACAATGACAGCATTTCAAAAAGACGTGGTTACCATGGTTGAGCTATCTGATTTATGATAGGAAAAAATCTCCCTGGTATATTTTTATTAGATTATCTTTACCACTTACCACAGTTTTGCTTCCTATTTTCTTAATGTGAGGTTTTGAACATGAGGTGGAGGTTTCCTGGTCTAGTGTTGTATGGGTGTTGTATGTGGAGTATGTTCTCCATTGCAGGTTTTAGGGTAGTTGTGCATTTTGAGTTTTGAGTCAGCCTTCAGGTCTCGCAATCTCGACCCCAGAGAAAAACAAATCATCTGAAATATTGATTTGAGTCTTATTTAACAAAAAAGATGCTGTGTTGTAAGTCACTAAAATCACATTTCCCCATTATTTTGGCTGACATAAACATTAACTAAAGCTCATGACCAAGGGGCAACCTTTGGCTCTGGAAAATTAGTCATAGAATTTAGAAAAATGTGAATGTCCACATATGCTCACTCAGTCGCCACAGATGTTAAAATGCCCAACTTTAACAAACATAAGCATATTTGCAGCCTGGTACAGAAAAAGGTTTTTGTCTTAATATTTTCAATTCACAACAAATGTTTTTTTTTATTTTATTATAAATATAACTCATCAGTGAAAATTATATTAAGCCATAAAAGTATACATAATTAGGGGCAAACCAAAATTAAGTGCTAGCTATTGTCTGCTATACATCATTTTAGCTAACCAGCTATCTGGATTTATAATAATTGAACTTACCACAGGAAATGTGAGATTTGACACAAGATGAAGTATAGGGTATAGATGGAATAGATTTCAAGTGCAAAGTATTATTAAAATATAAATTACCATTAGCCACCTTTGCATTTTAGCTAAGCTAAAGCTAAGCTAGCTAGCTTGTAGAAAGTAGACATGTTTCAACCAGCAGCCAGGCTCAGTTCATTCCACCAATTTGCATAAGTGGGAGGAGTCAGCTCTTTCCAAAATAGTGAGGACCAGAACTTTTACCTTCAAAACTGCTCGTCAGAAAACCTTTTGGTGACATTCCAGAGGGTTTATCCAGTTCGTATTAGCTC
The DNA here is from genome assembly GCA_030347435.1 of Clarias fuscus. Classification (NCBI taxonomy): domain Eukaryota; kingdom Metazoa; phylum Chordata; class Actinopteri; order Siluriformes; family Clariidae; genus Clarias; species Clarias fuscus. Next base: position 35,396,040 of record CM059208.1, on the reverse strand, counting down.
TGGACTAATGTACATACTGTACCGTAAGATCAGAACTGAACCAGTGAGCAATGGAAGAAGGTGGCCTGGTCAGATAAATGATATCATAAATCATATCATAGACAGCTGATTCTGTGTATGTTGCTTACCTGGGGAAGAGATGACACCAGAATGCACTATGAGAAGAAGGCATGCCGGCAGAGGCAGTGTGATGCTTTGGGCAGTGTTCTGTTTGGTAAACTTGGGTTCTGGCATTCATGTGGAGGTACACACCTTCAAGAAGACATTATTCCCTTATTGCAGCAATGTCTTCCAGCAGAATATCACGCCCTGCCATACTGGGGGAAAAAAACTGCTCATGGAGAGTTTGAGAAACATGACAAAGTGTTCAAGATGTTAACTTCTTCACAGTCTGATTGAGGACAGCAGGAGCATTTATTAGGCATAACAAAATACCTGCAGTGCCCAGACAGCACCATAATCTTTCATTGCATTGCCGCTGCCCATTCTGCATGACAGAGCCCCTGATAATCTACAGTATACAGGGCCTCGGGTCTCTATTGATTGTTTATATTCTCCTCGATGGCTTTGAGTTCAGGTGATGACAAAGGGAAAACCTAGCCAGAGGAGCAGTGGCACTTGGGAGGAAGTTAATGGCACAATTTGGGGACAGTATCTCAGTAAAACCGAACTGCTGTTTATCCCAAGTGATTCATCCCCCTGATCACTCCTTCAGTCACTGCCCACAACCTTACTGTAGGATAACCCTGGACAATCAACTTCCATTTTCCCCACACATATTGGCAACCTTACTCGCGCTTGTATTACTCGCTCTGTGGCTACTGCAACACACTCCCAGCAGATCTGTTTCCGTCCATCATACGTTCTCTACATCTAATCCAATATGTAGCTTCAAGCCTGGTTTTCAACCTTCACAAGTTCTCCTACACTACATCACACCACAGCACTTCTCCACTCCCTGTACTGGCTTCCTGTAGTCGCTGATGCTTGCCATTGCACAAAAAACTATTTGCATTAAAAAAAAAAATTCTATCTCTGCTCCTGTCCACAAGGAAATGTTTACTGTTTCTCATTCCACTATCTTAGCTCATTACCACAGAGTGTTGAAACGTATTATGTTGTCGTGTTGTCGCTCATTTGCATGTGCACTTTGTCTTTTTCTGCATAGAACCTAGATAGTTTCTGTTCATTTATAATGTTAATTTGTTTTGTCTCAGCTAGTCAGCTAATTGGTTCTTAATTAGTTAGCTAGTTATTTTTTTGTCAATTTATGTTGTAAATTTATGTTGTACAGTAGGAGCCACACGAAATAGCCGCGGTCATGTGAATGCCTGTCATGGATTGGGGTGCGAGGCATAAACGCAGAGGTCCAGGTTTTAAAAGGAAACAATGTTTTATTATGAACAAAACCAGGGAAATCAAACAAAACAAAAACACTTTATAAGTAAAACGAAACTAAAACACGTATAAAGGTAACGGGAGCCACAAACTAAACTCACAGACATTTACGGGGTGAAATCAACAGATGCAAGACAACGGAACAGAACAAACACAAGTTATTTATAATGAAACTAATAGCCAACTCGGTTCAGGTGAGCGCCCACGTCACCTGACCGAGATGCAAACTGGGAAATGAAGTGACAAAACGAAACTTAAGAAAACTACAAACGAAAAGGTCCTTGGGCGCTTTGGCGCCCTCTAGGGGTTATCCCTGACATAACCCCCCCTCAAAGGGCGCAACTCCGGGGCGCCACAGGAGGTCCCGGGCATCCCGCCCAGGGTACAATGTCTGCCCCTCTCACCCAGAGGTTGGCTCTTACGTCCGGCGGGCCCGATGGCCTGATATCCCCGTTGCATGACGGCGGCGGCGGAGGAAGAGGAGGGTCGCTGTCCTCGGCGGCGCATGAAGGCGGCGGCGGAGGAAGACGCAGCTCGCTATCCTCGGCGGCGCTTGAAGGCGGCGGCAGAGGAAGAGGAGGCTCGCTGTCCTCGGCGGCTCATGAGGGCGGTGGCGGAGGAAGAGGAAGCTCGCTATCCTCGGTGGCGCATGAAGGCGGCGGCGAAGGAAGAGGAAGCTCGCTATCCTCGGCGGCGCATGAAGGCGGCGATGGAGGAAGAAGCAGCTCGCTATCCTCGGCGGCGCATGAAGGCGGCGGCGGAGGAAGAGGAAGCTTGCTATCCTCGGCGGCGCATGAAGGCTGCGGCGGAGGAAGAAGCAGCTCGCTATCCTCGGCGGCGCATGAAGGCGGCGGTGGAGGAAGAGGAGGCTCGCTGTCCTCGGCAGCGCATGAAGGCGGCGGTGGAGGAAGAGGAAGCTCGCTATCCTCGGCGGCGCATGAAGGCGGTGGTGGAGAAAGAGGAGGCTCGCTGTCCTCGGGGGCGCATGAAGGCGGCGGCGGAGGAAGAGGAAGCTCGCTGTCCTCTGCGGCGCATGAAGGCGGCGGCAGAGGAAGAAGCAGCTCGCTATCCTTGGCGGCGCATGAAGGCGGCGGCGGAAGCTCGCTGTCTTCCTCAAAGGCGCCGCGCAACGGCGGAAGCTCGCTGTCACCCGTCATAGGAGCGGGCAGGTCCGGGCCTTCTCTGAGGTTTAGCTGCGTTAGCAGCACCTGGAGCGTGGCCACCTGCTCCCGCAGGTCACGAATGCATCCTTCATTCCTTCTAGCGCACCACCCAAAGCTGCTCCAGTCATGCTGGGAGGCTGCTCCCTGCTGCACGTCCCACTCACACTCCGTTCTTCCCAGACGCTCGGTGCGGGGCGCCTCTGCACCCTGGTCCCCGCCAAACATAGACCTCCTGGTCTTTACCCTCCAGTGGGTGCGGGGACTCACGTCGCCCCGAGCTGCTCCATTTTCGAACGGAGTGTGCCGTATCGCCAGCCGGCAGCCTTCCCAGTTTGGCTGCTCTCTCCGCAGCTCCCCCTTGACCTGCGTCTTCCTGCCCGATCTGCTTTCCGCGCCGGCTCCCCACAACGCATACATCGTTGCCCTCCCCAAAAGAATCTCCCGGGGGAAGGGCTCCTCTGCTATGCCTCTGTTAAGGTCTTGCATTCTGTCACGGATTGGGGTGCGAGGCATAAACGCAGAGGTCCAGGTTTTAAAAGGAAACGATGTTTTATTATAAACAAAACCAGGGAAATCAAACAAAACAAATATACTTTATAATTAAAACGAAACTAAAACACGTATAAAGGTAACGGGAGCCACAAACTAAACTCACAGACATTTACGGGGTGAAATCAACAGATGCAAGACAACGGAACAGAACAAATACAAGTTATTTATAATGAAACTAATAGCCAACTCGGTTCAGGTGAGCGCCCACGTCATGTGACCAAGATGCAAACTGGGAAATCAAGTGACAAAACGAAACTTAAGAAAACTACAAACGAAAAAATGTCCTTGGGCGCTTTGGCGCCCTCTAGGGGTTATCCCTGACAATGCCGTGCGGATCCCGTGTGGCTTCCCTTTGGACCCCGTGGGCCCCCCCATCCTCTCCTGCCAGGAAGGTGTGTCAAGATTTTGCAGTAAACATGTCCATTCAAACTCTATTTATTCATCTACCTGGTGCCAACATTAGATGGTGCTTTGTTCTCAAGAACAAGTCAACACAAGCCAACAATTTAGCTGCGCTGATTTGCAATCACGTGATTTTAACAAATATGAACACAAAGTGCTTCTGCCTTTTTATAAAGATAATAATCATGTTTTTTTGCTGTTTGTGTCCAGCATTGAATAATTATTTCATCCATTATTTGACCATGGCTGGAAATCATAGCTGGAATGTGATTGTGAATTTATGACTGAAATAAAGCTGTTCATAGGCGTGCATGAACCTCGTGCTCGTACTTTCACAGACATACTCCCCCATAATGTTATCGCCTCTTGCAATAATGCAGATCAAACATACTACATCTGTCCACAAATAAAAAGGAATATTTAAGCATATACGCCAAATATATTTCACTTAAACATTACAGATTAAAACAAGGAAAGTAGACGTGCTGAGCTTCAGTTCACTGTGATGCGGACAAAAGGTCCAGGAAGGAAACGGGTTTCGTTATTTTACAAAATATGAATATATTCAGTAAATTTATGAATTACACTCCACGTATCAACTTGTTTACACATTTGCATGTACACTTTATATCTTTTTCTGCACAGAACTTAGATAGTTTCTGTTCATTTATAATGTTAATTTGTTTTGTCTCAGCTAGTCAGCTAATTGGTTCTTAGTTAGTTAGCTAGTTATTTTTTTGTCAATTTATGTTGTAAATTTATGTTGTACAGTATGTAGCACCTTGGTCCTGGAGGAACGTTGTTTTGTTTCATTGTGTACTGAACTGTATATGGTTGAAATGACAATAAAAGTCTTCTTGTCTTGACTTGACTTGTCTTGACTTGTCTTGACCCAGCACACAGTTTAATCACACCCCACATGCCACTCACAGCTTCCCTCTGATCCTCCAGCCCTGCTAGCTGGTCCCACCATCTCTCAGTGATGGAGAAAGACATATGTGGTGGAATGAATTTCCTCTAGATGTCCATACAGCTGAGTCTCTGCCAATCTTTAAACGATGGCTAAGGACATATCTGTTTCTTAAATGATTGGGTTAATCTCTCCCAAACCCCTCCTACTTACAAAAAATTTTTAATTCCTAAGAGCGTTTGACTGATTAGTAACCTAGTAACCAAGTGTTGGGATCTATTCAATGACGGAAGCGCCAAAGCAGTTTTGTTCAGTAAGTCACCCTGGATAAGTCGACCTCAATGTAAATGTATTTATTTTGAGAAGATGATGTTCGCAGCTGAGTACACAGGAGAGGAAACACGAATAGGGCACCTCTGGAAATGCAGAGAGGCTCAGGCAAAAATGGTAAAGGTGGACCAGCAGATATTGACTGTCCATGGGATAAATTGTGCCCCCCTACAAAAATAGTCTCAATTCATCAGTTGAGTTGAGGCAAGTTTCCAATCTTCAGCTGAGAAGTTTTGGTTATCCTGTGAATAATGTAGCAGAAAGAAGCAGAAAGTGATGTGGTCTTCTGTTGTTGTAGCCCATCCCTCTCAAAATTAGCCAGTTGTGCATTTTGAGTTGCTTTTCTGATCATCGAAATTGTACAGAGTAGTTATCCAAGTTACAGCAGCTCAAATCAGTTTGGCTAGTCTCTGTTGACCTTTCTTTTCAACAGGGTGATTCTGTCTACAGAAATTCTGCTCGCTGGAAACTCTTTGAGTCGGTTGTTTTAGAAGACTTTGAAGTTTTAGAAGTACTCAAACCAGTGCCAGTCAGTCTTTCCATGTGCAAAGACACTGAGATCACATTTCCCCCCTATTCTGATGGTTGATGTTTGACCTTTTACCTAAAGGTGACTGCCTGTATCTTCATCATTTTTGCACTGCTGCTAAATAAAGTGCTTATATAAAGTCTTTGTGAACCTTGCCAACAAGCCTGTTTTAATTACTTTATTGTTTTTTTCACCCTTGCCATCTTTTAGTACAATCTTTGCATGATTTATGTATGTATTTATGTTTGTACAGTATACATATATGGATTTGTATTCATCTACAAACAGGAAATTACGTCTTGTGACTTAAACACCAGTCAACTCTTAAGAGACCTGTGCTTAAGAGATTTATTAATCTCTATAAAGAGCCCTTGCACTCATGATGATCTCATGATGAGTAATATGGAAAAAGTGGGCAACCTGCTGCTGATGTAGCTTCCTGATGAACACAAGTTGCAGATTTTGTATGCTTGATTTCTAAAGCACATGTATTCACTTGTTTTTGTACTAATCCAAACCCTGATCCAATTAAAGTAAGTGGCTGTTTCAGGATACTAATAGAACAAAGATGAATATGCAGAAATACTTAAAGTACTGCTGATAAAAAAAACAAATTTAACATGAATAATTTTGGTGTCATGAAACTGACTGACGTTGTCTGACTTACTTATTCTAAACACTTCTATAATGCATATCCAGTTCAGGGACTCAGGGCACTAGACGGGGTACAATTCCAATGTCACAAGCACAAATTTGGTATTGCCAATTACCCCAAACTGCATATCTGCAGGAGGAAACCTGAGTATGCAGGGGAAATCCACCAAGCAACTGCAAACCCAATGCACACAGAGTCGAAGGTGGGACTCGAACCCTTGACCCTGGACGAGTATGGCCACAGTGCTAACCATTATGCCACGTGCCGTGAGGACAATAAATTATCAGCAATAGTAGCTTTTTCATGCATGTGATGTTGATATTGATATTTTTGTTAAAAGTGCAGATTTGTTCTGCAGCCCTGTGGCCTCTATGGTGTTTGGACATGTGAAAACAGCACTGTAATCCTCACCATGTATGCTCCCAGTTATTGCTCTTGAATCTGTTCCAGCACCTGCACTGAAATATTTTCCTCAGCTTACCTAACAACTCAACACTTCGTCTGGGCTTCGAAGAGTGGAGGTTTGAAATCTGTACTCAATAGGAAGAAGAGACTTACAGTACATTGGCCATTAAACACAAATCTTTCCATACATTAAATCTGGATTTGCTCTCTTTCCTTTTACTCGTACAGTATATTTTACAACCTGATAAATTTACAACTTGAGGATAACCTCATTGTGAAACATATGGTCTTGAAATTCTTATTCAAATTCTTGATTTATCATGGTAGTCCTAAAGGTGATTGACACTGAAAAAATAAAGCAAAAATTTTCTAAGAAGTTTTGACCAGATTGCCTTTTTAATTTTTTTTCCTGATACAACAAAAAAAGCTTTGTTCTTTAGAAGGTGGGAGTAGTAAAATGAAAAGCAGGAATTTAACACTGCTTCTGGTTTTTCATTTAATAAACTTCCACCCTTTCCCACTTCCTGTACCCCCTAACATTCAGCCCCAGCTCCTTCATGTTCTACCTAGGCTACTGTTGCCCTACCCCTGCCAAAACAAACATCTCCATAATGGGTGGCGGTGAAGGAAAAGGAGAGGGAACGTTTTCTTCTCCACATATTCCTGGCTAGAATAAGCCTGTCTCTTTATACAGCTTTTGGCAGGGCTGCTGTTATACATCTTACTTCTAGCAGCACGGGGAGATGAAAACAGCTCCCCCCTGATAATTCATTTTTATTGGTCTTCCTCTTTGTGATGATAAAAATTTGAGTAAAACTCTCCCTGACACAGTGTCACTTCAAAGGAAATCTCGACCCTGAAGCACTTTATATATGTTGATTTAAAAATATTTGTTCGATTTTTTTGTGATTCTTCTTCTAATTTGTTGACTAATGCTTGATTTCATTGATTCATCTTCTATACCACTTATCCTGTACAGGGTTGCAGGGGCCTGGAGCCTATCTGTGGCACAAGGCGGGGTACCAGGGTACCAATCCGTCGCAGGGCACACACACACACACACACACTCTTTTGGAATGTCAATTAATCTAATCTGCATGTCTTTTGGACTGTAGGAGGAAACTGGTGTACCTAGAGGAAACCCTCCAAGCATGGGGAAAACAAGCAAACTCCATGCACACAAGCTGAACCCTCGACGCTGGTGGTGAAAGGCTACATTGCTGCCACTATGCCACGATTGTGCTATGGTGTTAATGTTGATGCCAGTATTAGCACTAAAATCATTTAAGCGGACTTTAAGAGCTGACCGAGACAGACTGCCAAAGAACTATAAACATGCTGCACTGCTGTATTAAGGGAGAGATACAATAAGGGCTAAATCTCACTGCACCACTGAACTAGTGGAATAGCAAGAGCTTAACTAGAATATGAATATAATTTCATACAGATGTAAAAAAGAATTTCATTACAAAATAAAGCTTATATGATAATATATTGATGATTGTATTTTGGCTTTAAGAGGTACAGCTAATATGTTTCCCATCTCTTCAAAAAAAAAAAAATAGTGCAGAAAAAAAGTGCAGAAATTTGGGGATGAGCCAAAGTTTAAACAAAACAAGCTTAGCACCCAAGAGAGATATGAGCTGCAAAAGTGCAAAGTGGCATCTCATGGCTGTGGTTCTTTCATTTCTGGACTCTCTGGGCTGCTATTTCAGGAACATCTGCTTTTCAATGCAGCTGTTTGTTCAGTATCGGGTTACCAATACTGGCATTTGCCTGATCAGCATTTTTATACGGTGTCTGCTTTTCAACAACGTCAGTGTCTGGAATCTAGCTCCCCATCTGGACTAGGTTAAGAAGAAGGGAAGTAGGGGTCATGCAAAGCTGTTTCAGCAACTCAACGTTTGCCCGTATAACCTTTCAGATCTAGTGCAGAGACTATTTACATTTTCTTTTTTTTTTTTGGTCAGGCTGAATGAACATACTGTTGTCTAAGTCTTCTTGAGTAAGGCCCCAGATCTTTATTATATATTGTGTATTGCTTTTCAGTTACTCTTTACAATGGTCAGGCTCATGTTGGTTTTAGAATTAAATATTTTGGGGAAGAGGACACTGAATTATCCTGTTGCATTATAATATCTTTCATATAATTCATAGCACTAAATGTGAGGTATTTGACACCATGCAAACACACCCATGTTCATTCACAATATAGTGTTGTTCATTTATGTTTTTTTTTTCTTTGTAGGAAGAAACCTAAGAACCTGAAGGCAACAAATGGATAGAATAACTGAAAGAACCAATGGTAACATTATATACCTATGGCTCAGGATTGAATACTGGATCTTCACAACCTGCTGTTCCATGCATTTATTGTACATGCAATGACTATTGACAGGTGACCTGAATAACATTGATAACTGACTATACACCAACAAACTGGTGACAGGATCGTGGGCTCCCAAAGGTCCACCATGCATGTGAAATGCTGGCCATGAAAGAAAGGCACCAGAATACCCAGTGCACCACAGCTCACCTCTCACGGGGCACAGCAGGCAAGGAGCTCAACAGATGGGATAAGATGGACAAACAAGTACCTGTCCTCTGCCAAATACAGCACCAAAGGACCCGCTGGCAACATCCTTTTGCTGGACACCACTGCACACACCACAGGATCCTATGCAGCCACGCCCCAGGGGTCAGAGCTGCCCCGATGGCACAAGGGGAACTCAAAATCTCGGTGGTTTTAATGTTAATGGTTTTAATGGCATGGCTGATCAGCGTATAGTATTCACTTAACTTTTGAGGCAGGTTGAGTGTGGGAAGGGCATAAATAAGCACTGAATTCAAAGTTGGAAGACGTGAACCCAGATGTCAAAGAAAACTCCAATTATAAAAAAAAAGAGAAGAAGAAAAAAAACAAAACAAAAACTTCAGTTAAGTTCAGTTTAAAAAGGCTTCACTGGCACGACCATAATAAGAACAGCATTGTCAAAGCATGTTGGCTAATTTTGACAATAAAGGAACAAAACTGCCGTGATTGTAGATTTAACAATAACAGCACAAGGAAGAAAGAAATAAAGAAAGTATCTGTTTTGGAACAGAAAAAGAGAAAGAACAGATTCTGAGGTTAGCCATGCCCATATTTCGGTGGATAAGCTGTGCCAACTTGGTATAAGTAGGAACAGTGCAATCTTACTCTTGTTCTCTCGTGTGAGTGTGCATGGGTGTGTGTGTGTGTGTGTGAATGCTAACTAAAGTAATACTGTTTGTAATTTTCCACCACCAGGGCAAAGAAGAGCTAAAATCAGACAAAGACTGAGTTGAACTAAGAGAAATTTAAGAAGCCATACTGTAAGATGAAAAGTGCACAAACCATTAATAAAGATAAACAGCATACTGTAATAATCTTGAAATGTGCATGTGACTATTAATATACAGTGAGACCTCGGCATACAAACTTAAGAATTTTGTACCTTAAGAACGGCAAGAAATTTGCATCGGCATACAACGCATTTTCGGCATATGAGCGAACATGTTGGACATTGGTAATATTGGTAATATTTTTGGGTGGCTGGAACAGATTATCTGCATTATTTCCTATGTGAAAAAAAAAATTCACAAATACAGAATTTCACCTTAAGAACTCACCTCTGGAACAGACCGAATTTGTATGCTGAGGTACCACTTTATTATAAAGGTACTGTAGATACTGTATAATACTGATGCTAAATATGTTTTTTTTTTTAAAAGAAAGAAAAAAGACAAGCTCCAGGCAAACTTGACATACTCCCTGATGTTTTTAATAGCTAGAAACACCCTGATCTCTTCCAAGGTTTATACATTACATTAGTGAATCTAGTACTTTACTAGTTATAATGAATTTCTATATTACTGAGGGGGCTGTGGCCCTGTTGTTTCACATCATTAGACAATGATGATATTAGAAAATTACAAATTTTACATTGGACCTATCCGATGATGGAAACTTCAAAGCACTTTTGTACCGTAAGTCACTCTGGATAAGAGCACCAGCCAAATGCAAATAAATAAATGTAAATAGTAATGTTTTTGTGAACTGCCTGCAGTTACATATATCCACCACAGAGGGCTCCAAACGCCTAAACCTCAAAGTGACATGTACTGTACTGCGGCTTCAAGTTTCCAAAAATGACTTCATGGAGCTGCTGATTTATTTCAAACACACCGATAAACATTCTCAGAGGAAGCGATGTAGAAATGTTGTGTTGTTGAAATAGAATTTGATTCAGTTTCTAGTGTCATTTCCACTAATTATGCAGTTCCCAATTCCTTATTCGTAATTGAACGTGAATTGAGAAGCATGTTGTAAATATATCTAGAGAGCTCGGTTATAGTTAAGTAGTTTAGTTAAAATTTCTTTGTTGCTGATGTTAGTACATTGTGTTGATTTGTGGTATATTGTGTAACGCTGCGGTTGTCACCTTGAGATTGTGCTGATTTCTTTTATTGAGTGAGTGATTCTAATGGTGTGGAATGTTCTGGACTCTGTTGCTGACCCAGTTTTGCACACAGCTGCAGGCTGGCGATAACTTTTACAACCGAATGCATTCATCCACTGAGCTTAATTAATTCCTGCATTAATGCTTTCAGTTCTGAGTGTTAAATGATGTATGAGGTACATGTCAAATTATTCAATAAAAAATGTATTTCTTTTAAATGGATAGTCAGGGGTTTTGTATTACAGTTGTAAAACGTATAGTACATGGATCAGTTGAAACTTGCCTTGTGCTGTGTAAACTACGCCGATCAGCCACAGCATTGACAGTACATTAAATTAGCACATTAACATTGGTTCCAGGTAACATTGGAGCCTCTTTATTTTAGTCATAATATTCTATAACATTTTTTTTTTTTTTTGGTGAATAAGAATTACATTTCAATTAATGGTTTAGAATCCATGCTTTATTTTTGTGTTTCTCTCAAAAGAACCCCTGGTTTTGCGTGTATACTGTACTGTAGGTGTCAACAGCTGACACATCAATAGTAGTCCTGGTGAAACCTGGTGTAACCTGAGCCAGGGTCTTACATATTCAAGAAAAGCCATGGATTATTCAGTGAAACAGAGGCTCTGCTGAAAAAATTTAGGCACATCAGTCATTTTTTACCCCAAATAGAAAGTTTTTCTGAGTGTTATAATTTAGTTGTTTTGCTATGGACACACACCCAAGATTTTCATTAACTAAGTTCTGTGTTTAAAACAATCTACCAGCTTTGCTTATTTTCTTGCTTTATTTTCTTGCTGTTTTTGTGCAAGAGTTTGAAATTGTATTTTTTGCATGTGTACTTTGAAATAAGGTTAAAAGTTGCACATGTATCTAACATATTTACATCAACCACATTATAAATGCCCAGTTTGTGCTCTACATAAGTATTAGCTACTATATTGGTAAAGATTTGAAATTTACACAATTTTAAGAAGAGCGCTGAATAAGACTGCAGGTCTTCAAAAAAGGCCTCAGACCCCTAATGGTTTTACGTTATCAAGGCATTATACTGTTCCATGTTTCATACTCATAGATGCCTTAATTTACAATGTAATCAGTTGTTTGATTTAAGCTCCAGGTTGTCATGTGTGTGTGTTATTTTCTTTGTCTTACATCTGTTCTATCTGAATTAATCTGCTGTTACTCTCCCTGTTACTTTATTGGTTTGTAAAAAAAAAAAAAAAAAAAGCAGTGACATTAATTTGGCAATGTTGGTGTTCTGTTGCCTTTGAAATGTAATAATGTTGAATGAATGGCACTAAGAAATGATTGCAAAAGCCACATCAAAAGAATATTAATAACAAACTGATGGCCTGAGCAGGTTTTATACTCTTATTACTCCAGCGCTTACCACTGGATCACTAGAGAGCATCCTGTTAGTGTTATTAAATGTAAGGACACAACAAAAAGCAGCCAAAAAAAAAAAAAACACTGGATAATAGTAATTTACCAAAATGTTACCTAAAGTATATATTAAAATAAATAAGTAAAATAAACTGCGTAATGTCTAGGATTCTGTACAGTGAAACCGGATGTCATGCAGTTTGGACAACACCAAACTGTACACCAAATGGATGTTCGGATCATTCAGGGTCACAGGGGGCCTGGAGCCTATCCCAGGAGACAAGGCACATGGCAGGGTACACCCTGGACAGGGTGCCAATCCATCGCAGGGCACAGACACACCAACTCACACACTACGGGCAATTTGGGAACAACAATTAACCTAACCTACATGTCTTTGGGAGGAAACCCACCAAGCACGGGGAGAACATTCACACAGAGACGGGAATCAAGTCTGGCCGGGAATCGAACCCAGACCCTGGCGGTGCAAGGCAACAGTGCTAACCACTACATTTTATCAAAGTAATTTCAACTTTCCAAAACAATGTAGTCCTTATTGCAATGCCATTACAAATATATACCAACATTCATCCAGTGTTAGGGTTCCTGCTGGGCTGTTCAATTGGTTACTTGTATACCTTTACTCTTTATGTTTCGTAAGTCAGTTTTTGATTTCTGTTTTATTTATTTATTTATTTATTGTATTCATATTCAATTACTTAATCTGCACTTATGCTGTAGTTGAGACCATAAATCCATACCAAAGTCTCTCTTTTTTTTCTTTTCTCTTTTAGCTAATAAAACAAAATAAAGCTTGTCATGTAACATGTTTAGTTTAGTTTATTTATATAGCACATTTACAACAGACTGACCAAAGTGCTGTACATCCACATAAACATCATAAAAAGAATAAAAGTACACCATTACAGCCTAAGAAAGAGGGGGAAAAATTATAAATAAGTAAATAAATAAATAAACACAGCAGCCTAATAAGCACAGTAAAGCCTAGTAGGCCAGTGAAAACAAATGGGTTTTTAAAAGGGATTTGAAAGTAGTCAGACTAGGAGCCATTCGGATATCAATCGCCAGGCCATTCCAAAGACGAGGCCCAATTACCGAAAAAGCACGGTCACCTCTACGCTTAAGTCTGGAGTGTGGAATTAAAAGGAGGTTCTGGTCACAGGATCTCAAACTCTCAGGGGGGTGTGTTGGTGCAGCAATTAAGGATAAGTAGATGGGCGCTTGCTGGTGCACCGATTTAAAAATAAATAGTAAAGTTTTATTTTATTTATAAAATAGTAAAAAAGTCTATTCTGAAATGAACAGGTAACCAATGAAGGGTCTTCAAAAGCAGAGTCACATGATCCCTTTTTTTCTTTTTCAACATAAATGTAACATGAATTCCCTTATCATGAAGACTGTCCTCTGGCACTTCCTCATGTACCAAGCACTGACACTGCAGACTCCTTTCATAAATGTTCAAAATAAACATCACGATAATATTTTTTTTTTAGAAGCAAACATACAACATTGTTTATATTATTATTATTATTATTATTATTATTATTATTATCCTGATCGTCCAATAACAAACTGGAATCCATATTAACCTAAACACATCTCCTCTTATACCGGACCTCCAGTCTCACACAGTATGACTGCAAATCAATCCCTTTTTTATCCAAATGAGGATGAGTTCCCTGTTGAATTCCCTGTTCCTATTACCATCTCAGGGAGTTTCTTCTTGCCACTGTCACCGTCGTCCTCGGCTTGCTCATCAGGGACAATCTTATCATTTTGATTCATACACATTCACATTTTGTCGCGTACCAACGGAACTCAGAAGAGACAGTCTCTGATGTTGGCCCGGCAGGGCGATTTATTCATAAAGTTGGGGATAACAAAAAACACGGGGAACAAACAAAATGTGGAAATCAACACTGAAAATGAAATGCTGGGAAAAATAGGAAACAAAAAGCAAAGCAGAAACCAATAAATAAACAGGCAAAAAGCGGAGCTGGCAGGAGGGAAAAAACGGGAGTGCATAGGAGACACGGAAGTACACTAAAACACGGAGACACGGAAACACGGAAGTACACAGGAGCGCGGAGCGAGGCAGACAACGAGAAACTGAAACATATGGAAAAAATACGGAAATAAACACAGACTTAGTCCTTAACTGAAGAGTTCGGGTCGCGTGATCAATCTCGGACGGCGTGCTGGTGAAAGAGTGGTGCTTTTATGTGCGCGTGTGTACATCAGCCGAATACGGAGCAGCTGTGTGTGTGGGTGTGTGTGTGTGTGAGGGACGTGCGTGCGTGCTAGAACTCGGGTGACGTAGGACGTGGTGCAGGGGCGGAGCCTGGTGTGCGCGTCACAGAACCCCCCTCTCCACGGACCGCTCCTGAGGGCCGGAGAGTACGTCGTCGTGGTGGGCGACCCCTACCCCTGGGGGCCGGCATCTGGGGCTGAGCCTGATGGAACTCGGCGAGAAGGGTCGGGTCTAGAATATCATCCCGAGGAACCCAGCTTCTCTCCTCGGGACCGTACCCCTCCCAGTCCACCAGATACTCCAGATGACCACCTCGACGACGGGACCTCAAGATTTCGCGGACGGCGTAGATCGTGCCGTCCTCCAGGTCGAGGCTCGGTGGGGGCTCCTGTGGATCGCCAGACTCTGGGGAAACAGAAAGTGAGGGGGTGTGGTATGGTTTCAATAGGGAGACATGGAATGTGGGGTGTATTCTGTAGGTGCGTGGAAGACTTAACTTAAATGTGACTGGATTGATCTGGGACAGGATGGTGAAGGGACCAATGTATCGGGGTGACAGCTTCTTGCTGGGCAGACGAAGGCGGATGTCCCGGGTTGACAGCCAAACTCTTTGCCCAGGTCGGTACGTTGGGGCCGTAGATCTCCGGGTGTCGGCTGTGATCTTTTGCCTTCTGACTGCCCTCTGAAGCTGCCGGTGCGCTGATGCCCAAACCCTCTCACTCTCCTGGAACCAGTGATTCACTGCGGGAACCTCGGAGGTTTCTCCGTTCCAGGGGAATAGCGGGGGTTGGTGACCGAGTACGCACTGAAGTGGGGTTAAACCAGTAGCTGGACTCCTGAGAGAATTTTGGGCGTACTCGGCCCAGACGAGGTACTGGCTCCAGGAGTTCTGGTGGCCGTGGCAGAAGGTACGTAGGTATCGACCTATCTCCTGGATCTTCCTCTCGGTTTGGCCATTGCTTTGTGGGTGGTACCCAGACGACAGGCTCACCGTCACTCCCAGGAGTGTGAAAAAGGCCTTCCAGAACCGGGAGATGAACTGGGGACCCCGGTCTGAAACGATGTCTTCCGGGATGCCAAAGTTACGAAATACCTGTTCGAACAGGGCCTCCGCCGTCCTCTGTGCTGTCGGGAGACCTGGGAGTGGGATAAGGCGACAAAATTTTGAAAAGCGGTCCACAATGACGAGCACACAGGTGTTACCTTGAGACACGGGGAGGTCCGTCATGAAGTCTATGCCCAGGTGTGACCAGGGACGTCGAGGAACAGGTAGCGGCAGCAGTTTTCCTGTGGGTAGTTGCCTGGGTATTTTAGACTGAGCACATGCCCGGCATCCCCGTACGTACCTCTGCACTTGTTCTCTCATCCGTGGCCACCAGAAACGCTCGCGGAGAAGGGAGAGGGTTTGGGTGACCCCCGGGTGACCGGTGCCAAGTGAGGAGTGTACCTGGTGGATAAGATGTTCTCTCTCTGTTTCGGGGACAAAGGAAAGCTGTGGTGGACAACCGGGCGGAGAGGCGCTGGGGGAATGGCCCTGGGAATCGGAGCTGCCTTCCTCCCATTGTATTGGCGAGACGAACAGAGTTGTCGGGAGGATGTTCTCTGGGTGTTCGGCCGTTTCCTCGGGATCGTGGACCCTGGAGAGCGCGTCGGCCTTGACATTCTTCGTTCCTGGCCTATAAGAAATGGAGAAATGGAATCTCGTGAAGAACAAAGCCCACCTTGCCTGTCTGGAGTTCAAACGTTTAGCTTCACGTAGATACTCCAAGTTCTTATGGTCAGTTAGGACCAGGAACGGATGGATCGCCCCTTCCAACCAATGCCTCCACTCCTCCAGGGCCAGCTTGATGGCGAGAAGCTCACGATTTCCTATATCGTAGTTCCTCTCCGCCGGTGACAGCTTCCTGGAAAAGAAGGCACATGGATGGTAAGCTGGATCCTTCCCCTGCTGCTGTGACAATACCGCTCCCACCCCGGTTTGTGAGGCGTCGACCTCTACGAGAAAGGGATGGTTAACGTCTGGAAGGGTGAGGATCGGGGCTGTGGTAAAGCCCTGTTGCAAATGTGACATGGCCTGTGTAGCCTCAGGTGACCAAACTAGCTTCTTGGGCTTACCCTTTAGGAGGTCAGTGAGCGGGGCAACTTTCATGCTATACCCCTGGATGAATCGGCGGTAGAAATTCGCGAAGCCCAAGAAGCGTTGGAGCTGTTTAATATTGGTTGGGGTAGGCCACGATCGGACAGCCTCTACCTTCCTCTCATCCATCTGAATCCCCCTTGGACTGATGTTATAACCCAAGAAGGATATGGAGGACTGATGGAAGAGGCACTTTTCCGCCTTGAGGAACAGCTGATGAGATCGGAGTCTCTTAAGCACCTCAGTCACATGTCGGAGGTGCTCCGAGGAATCCCGTGAGTAGATAAGTATGTCATCGATGTAGACGACCACAAATCTACCCACACAATCCTGGAACACCTCGTTCATATAACCCTGAAAAACAGACGGAGCGTTCACTAGGCCGTACGGCATCACCAAGTATTCATAGTGACCCGTAGGAGTAATGAAAGCAGTTTTCCACTCATCACCTTCGCGAATGCGAATCAGATTATATGCGCTCCGGAGGTCTAGCTTCGTGAAGATAGTAGCTCCACGGAGCTGTTCCAGAGCGGAGGGGACGAGAGGAAGGGGATAACTGAATCTTACCGTGACCTTATTTAGCGCCCGATAGTCGATGCACGGCCGAAGGCCTCCGTCTTTTTTGGCCACAAAGAAGAAGCTAGAAGCAGCAGGGGAAGTCGAAGGTCTAATGAAGCCTTGCCGAAGGGCCTCCTCAACGTACGTCTCCATTGCCTTCTGTTCCGGGAGAGAGAGAGAGTAGATCTTACCTCTTGGCACCGGTGCACCTGGAAGGAGGTCGATGGCGCAGTCCCATGGCCGGTGTGGAGGTAGTTGTGTGGCCCGGACTGGGCAGAAGATGTCCTGAAAGCTGGAGTATGCCTCTGGAACCTCGTGATGATGCACTCCGGCTGGACTCTCCACGGAGGTCGAGTTGAGTGGTAGGGCTGGGACCTGGGAAAGGCAGTGAGAGAAACAGCCGGCGCCCCACTTCAGGATCTCCCCATCCTTCCATGAGAGGATCGGCTTGTGGAGAGTGAGCCATGGGCGCCCTAGAATCAGGTCAGACGTAGATCTTTCGAGGACCAGGAATCAGATCTTTTCCTCATGCAGCCAGCCGACCTGCATATGCAACGGAGGAGTGATGTAACGAACCAACCCCCCCGCAGGGGGTGCCCCCGTCACACAGCAGATCTGAAGGGGAACAGGGCGGAGTTCAAGGGGAACCTTGAGCTGGCGGCAGAGTGTCCTAGAGATGAAGTTCCCAGCGGAACCCGAGTCCAGGAGAGCCCTTACTGTGGGAGACATGGTGGCATGGTGGACAGTGACATTCATGGTGAGTGGTTTAGCATGGGGACATTCATGACTGACGTTACTCACCAGAGGTCTCACTGGGCGCCGAGGGCATGATGGTAGTAGGTGCCCCCTTTCGGCGCAGTATAGGCATAACCCCGAGTCCAGCCGGCGTTGTCTTTCCTGAGGAGAAAGTCTGGCTTGGGTTTGGTTAATGTCCATTGGTTCGGGTACTGACCTGGGGTCTGGTGAGAGAAGGGCTGGTTGGAATTGAACCGGTGCAGGAAGTTCGGCAGCGCAATCCTGCAAACGGTTGGCGACTCTGAGGGTGAGCCGTATGAACTGCTCCAGCCCAACAGAATCGTCGTGGGTCGCCATCTGCAGCCTCAATCGTGGTGCTAGCCCCTGCCGGAATTTGGTTAAAAGGGAGAGCTCGTTCCACCCACTGGCGGCTGCAAGGGTTCTAAAGGAGAGAACATAATCGTGAATGGAACCCTTACCTTGTTGCAGCCGGAAAAGTTGGTCCCCAGCGGTGGTAGAGCTCACCGAGTAATTAAATACTTCCCGGAAGTGCGCAGTAAATTGCGCATAATTGTGGACGACGGGTCCATCCTGTTGCCACATTGCCTGTGCCCACTGGAGAGCGCGTCCCGTCAGTAGGGAGACAATGTAGGCAACCTTGGATCTGTCAGATGGGAAGCGCAGGGGCTGCATGTCAAAAAATATTGAGCACTGCAGAAGGAACCCATCGCAATTCCCCGCTTCACCAGAGAAGGGCGTCGGTGTAGCCACGGGACTGGTAAGCGCACCGGGGGAAACCGGGGCAATGGCAGCCGCCATGGGCGCAGTGTGGGGAGCCGGGGGAATAAGTGGAGTGACTGTGGGTGCAGCAGGTGGTGTAGTGGCGGAGGTTTGTGGTGGCAGAAGACGCTGGAGAGTGGTGATCAGCTCCGAAATCAAATTAGCACTTGCCGGGTCCATAATTGTGTCGGTCCGAGATTCTGTCGCGTACCAACGGAACTCAGAAGAGACAGTCTCTGATGTTGGCCCGGCAGGGCGATTTATTCATAAAGTTGGGGATAACAAAAAACACGGGGAACAAACAAAATGTGGAAATCAACACTGAAAATGAAATGCTGGGAAAAATAGGAAACAAAAAGCAAAGCAGAAACCAATAAATAAACAGGCAAAAAGCGGAGCTGGCAGGAGGGAAAAAACGGGAGTGCATAGGAGACACGGAAGTACACTAAAACACGGAGACACGGAAACACGGAAGTACACAGGAGCGCGGAGCGAGGCAGACAACGAGAAACTGAAACATATGGAAAAAACACGGAAATAAACACAGTCTTAGTCCTTAACTGAAGAGTTCGGGTCGCGTGATCAATCTCGGACGGCGTGCTGGTGAAAGAGTGGTGCTTTTATGTGCGCGTGTGTACATCAGCCGAATACGGAGCAGCTGTGTGTGTGGGTGTGTGTGTGAGGGACGTGCGTGCGTGCTAGAACTCGGGTGACGTAGGACGTGGTGCAGGGGCGGAGCCTGGTGTGCGCGTCACACATTTCATACAAACTTAAATCATTATTTAGACTGTGTAAAGCTGCTTTGCAACAATGTAAATTGTTAAACACGCTATACAAATAAAATTGAATTGAATTGAATTTATTAGCCTTATAGAATTTGGGAAATAATACAAAAACAATAATGAATTCAAGCATGCCAGCTCCCTGGTAAAAGCTGCTGTAATAAAACTTTTGCCAACACTACAGGAATCACGCTTCTGCCAGATAATCTGCTAATTTTATTGTCTCAAAATTGTGCATGCCTACAAACTGATGCCACACGTTGCCTTTGAAGGGAAACATGGTCTGAGTGAGTAATCAGTAATCAACTATTAACAAAAGTTTAAAGGAACAGTTTTATTTTTCCTTTGTGGCCCATTATAATTGTTCCACTGATGCTGCAGCGCTCCTAGTGAATGAGGTCACCCAACAAGCTGCAAAGCACATGATGTGGAAATAAACTTTGTGACGTTTTGTAAGGATCCCATGACCTGCACATTTTATTGTTTAAACATGTCTTGTATAAGAAAGGAATAGGACAAGCACTGGAGTGTTTAAAGATACCGACTGGAGAAAAAGAGGAGCACTTAATTGCACAGCACTGACAATCCTCTCTGTTCACCCGTAGCAGTCATAACCAGTATCAGGACATATTTTCAAGGTTTCCATTTTAAATAGCTCTTTTTAACTACATCACATGCACACCATTTTTTTCTGTTCACTAAGGATCCATTTTATTCTGACACCTAAAATGATCAGAATATACAGATACCTCCATAATTATTGGCACCCCTGGTTAAAATGTGTTCTTTAGCTTCTACAAAATTCAGTTTTGTTCTAAATAACATAGGACCACAATGGAAAAAAGAGGAAATTCCAACCTTTAATTCAAGTGCATTTATTCAGTGGGGAAAAAAAATCGCACATTAAGAAATAATTATTTTACATCAAATCATGGGTGCCACAATTATTAGCACCCCTGAAGTTTAATACTTTGTACAACCCCCTTTTGCAACAAAATGGCACCTAATCTTCTCCTATAATGTTTCACAAGATTAAAGAACACAGAAAGAGGGATCTTCGACCATTCCTCTTTGCACAATGTCTCTAAATCATCCAGTGACCTGACTCCTCTCCTCTGCACTCTCCTCTTCAGCTCACTCCACAGGTTTTCAATGGGGTTGAGGTCTGGGGACTGAGATGGCCATGGGAGGAGCTTGATTCTATGTGTGGTGAACCATTTCTGTGTAGATTTGGCCACATGTTTTGGGTCATTATCTTGCTGTAAGACCCAGTGACCCATCTTCAGCTTTCGGGCAGAGGCCACCAGATTTGCTTTAAAATGTCCTAGTACTTCAAAGCATTCATGATGCCATGCACCCTAACAAGGTTCCCAGGGCCTCTGGAAGAGAAACAGCCCCACAGCATCACAGATCCTCCCCCATACTTCACAGTGGGCATGAGGTGCTTTTCTGCATACTCATCTTTTGTGTTCCACTTAGAGTGTTTGTTGCCAAAAAGCTCTATCTTGGTCTCATCTGACCAAAGAACACGGTCCCAGTTGAAGCCCCAGTACCGCTTAGCAAACTCCAAACGTTTGCGTTTATGATTGTGACTGAGAAAAGGTGTTTTCCTTCCATGCCTCCCAAAGAGCTTGTTGGCATATACACACGTGGACAAAATTGTTGGTACCCTTCGGTCAATGAAAGAAAAACTCGCAATGGTCACAGAAATAACATTAATCTGACATTTCTATGAATGTTAACCAATGAAAGTCAGACATTGCTTTTCAACCATGCTTCAACAGAATTATAAAAAACAAAAAAATGAACTCATGGAACAGGCCTGGACAAAAATGATGGTACCCCTAACTTAATAGTTTGTTGCACAACCTTTTGAGGCAATCACTGCAATCAAACGATTCCTGTAACTGTCAATGAGACTTCTGCACCTCTCTGCAGGTATTTTGGCCCACTCCTCATGAGCAAGCTGCTCCAGTTGTTTCCGGTTTGAAGGGTACCTTTTTCAGACAGCATGTTTCAGCTCCTTCCAAAGATGCTCAATAGGATTGAGGTCAGGGCTCATAGAAGGCCACTTTAGAATAGTCCAATGTTTTCCTATTAGCCATTCTTGGGTGTTTTTAGCTGTGTGTTTTGGGTCATTGTCCTGTTGCAAGACCCATGACATGCGACTGAGACCCAGCTTTCTGACACTGGCCAGTACATTTCTCTCTAGAATCCCTTGATAGTCTTGAGATTTCATTGTACCCTGCACAGATTCAAGGCACCCTGTGCCAGATGCAGCAAAGCAGCCCCAGAACATAACAGAGCCTCCTCCATGTTTCACAGTAGGGACAGTGTTCTTTTCTTGATATGCTTCATTTTTCCGTCTGTGAACATAGAGCTGATGTGCCTTGGCAAAAAGTTCCATTTTTGTCTCATCTGTCCATAGGACATTCTCCCAGAAGCTTTGTGGCTTGTCAACATGTAGTTTGGCATATTCCAGTCTGGCTTTTTTATGATTTGTTTTCAACAATGGTGTCCTCCTTGGTCGTCTCCCATGTAGTCCACTTTGGCTCAAACAACGACGGATGGTGCGATCTGACACTGATGTTCATTGAGCATGAAGTTCAGCTTGGATCTCTTTAGAAGTCTTTCTGGGCTCTTTTGTTACCATTCGGATTATCCGTCTCTTTGATTTGTCATCAATTTTCCTCCTGCGGCCACGTCCAGGAAGGTTGGCTACAGTCCCATGGATCTTAAATTTCTGAATAATATGTGCAACTGTAGTGCCAGGAACATCTAGCTGTTTGGAAATGGTCTTATAGCCTTTACCTTTAACATGCTTGTCTATAATTTTCTTTCGAATCTCCTGAGACAACTCTTTCCTTTGCTTCCTCTGGTTCATGTTGAGTGTGGTACATACCATGTCACCAACAACACAGTGACTACCTGGAGCCCTATATATAGGCCCACTGACTGATTACAAGATTGTAGACACCTGTGATGCTAATTAGTGGACACACCTTGAATTAACATGTCCCTTTGGTCACATTATTTTCAGTATTTTCTAGGGGTACCATCATTTTTGTCCAGGCCTGTTCCATGAGTTTATTTTTTAAAAATAATTCTGTTGAAGCATGGTTGAAAAGCAATGTCTGACTTTCATTGGTTAACATTCATAGAATTTTTTAAAATTATTACTTTTGTCAGATTAAAGTTGTTTACGTATGTGACCATTGTGAGTTTTTCTTTCATTGACCGAAGGGTACCAACAATTTTGTCCACGTGTGTCTGATGGCTGTTTTGGAGACTTTGTGACCACAAGAAGCTATTGTTTGTTGCAGTTCTTTAACAGAATTTTTTATTTCTCTTACCATCCTCCTCACTGTGCGTGGAGGCAAAATAAACGTGCGTCCTCGTCCAGGCTTGTTTACTACTGTTCCAGTTTTTTTAAACGTCTTAATGATTCCTCTCACAGTAGATATGGGCAGGTGCAGGCGGGTGGCTATTTTCTTGTACCCATTGCCTGATTTGTGAAGGTCGACACACATCTGCCTTACTTGAATGGTGTGTTCCTTTGTCTTTCCCATGTTGAAGAGTGGATAAGAGAAATGGCCTCTGTGTCACGTCATTTTTATACCCCAGGGAAGCAGGAAGTGATAAATTACTAATTAAATGTTCCTAGGTACTCTGATCAACTTTGTAAACTACTGTAGAAATGATAGAAATACTTCAATTACATTTAATTTCTAGGAATGGTTAGGGGTGCCAATAATTGTGGAACAGGTTATTTTATGAAAAATAATTATTTGTTAGTCAGGGATTTTTATTTCCCCTTAAAATTCACTTTATATTCACATTATATTTTTCTACAATTTTCAGTGTGACAATATGCTTCTGCAATAAAAACTGAATTTATTTTAAAGCTTTTAACACATCTTAACCAGGGGTGCCAATAACTATGGAGGGCACTGTATATTTTTTCTATTAATTATTCACAAAATATGCTGTACAGTATATACTGTGTTTGGTGATGGATATGCATTTTGTACACAAGCAGAAAGAACTAGGCACATAAGTAGAATATTTATAAAAATGACAAGTGATACAGTTATTGTCTTGGCCTTGCACATCTATTTATAAAAAAATATTTTGGAAAATTGTTTTGTCCAGCCTGTACGTTTATTATGCTAATTAGGACTAACCTCCCTTCCATGGCACTGAGATCATGCAACCTGAGACATTTTTCTTCAAAACAATCATCATGACCGACATAGAGCCAATTCACAAAAAAAAAGCAAGCTTTTTATGGAATCTGGCAAGAAAAATCTTAACTTGTTTGGGTTTCCAACATCTGGTTTGTTTTGACACTTTGTCATGACCACTGCATTTGCATACTCATTAATATTCATGAGTGCCTGCCAAATGGCCTTGTCTGAGTTCAATTATATAATGTTTATACAGTACAACACATAGTACTTGCTATATTGTCTTTATTTATTTATTTTTCTCAATTTTAACATGCATTCTTACACATGTAATGAAAAATTTGGAAAATCATTTAAGGTTTGCTTCAATCTTCAAAGTATTTTGAACACGACTGAAGTTGATCCTGTTGATAACATGTATGTTCAAGTCTAATAGAGATTGATAGGGACAAGATTTCACATTAACTAAAATGAATGTCGGGTAACATTAACATTGCCTTTTTTATTACTTTGGTAGCTTAACTAGCTAGTTGTCACCATTGCTACCCTATACTGTTGGTCGCATGTTGGCTTTGGGGTTAGCACTGTCGCCTTTCACCTCCAGGGTCCAAGTTCAATTCCCGCCTTGGGGTCTATGTGCATGGAGTTTACATGTTCTCCTCGTGCTTGGTGGGTTTCCTTCGAATACTCCAGTTTCCTCCCACAGTCTAAAGACATACACAGTATGCTACAATAATTGGCGTTCCTAAATTGCCCGTAGTGTGTGCTGTAGTGTAATGTTGCCCGGAGGTCCTTCCACACTTGGAAATACAATAGACACTATTGGTCTCCTTGGCCCCTAGTTGGACTGCAAGGTATCATGGATGGATGGATAATGCAAATGTCTATCTATGCAATTAAAGATTGGCATACTGAAGACATGCAGAAAACAATAAGGTTAAATGACACAGCAAAACTTATTTACAAAAATTACAAATGTAAAAAATAAACAACATTGTTACCAGTGCAAAACACAAACCAAATGCGTAAGTGTTTTAGCTTGATTTATTTTAACCTTATCCTGACAAGTGCGCCAGTTTGAAAAAGGCACCATAAGAATCCGCAGCCCAGGCACAATCAGTAGCCAATCAGTGGGCTTTCATAATGACTTCCCAGTCATTTTTTTGAACTTCGACTGGTGATTTTTATTATTTTTTTATTAGTTCCTGTCCTTCAAATGTGGGGTGTAGCAGTACATGAGTTAGTGTATAAAAGCTTATGTTTATTTTATTAAAGATCTATATACTTTTGTGTGATCGTCATCTAAAAAGTAACAAGCCTGTGTTTAAAATGGAGGGAGTAAACATACAGGTTTTTCATCAACCAATGTGGTGAGTAGAAATTAAAAAGTATCACATGCAGCATCTGTATACTCAATTAAAATACAGATACATGAAAAAATACTTAAGTAGACTAATGTTGTAGTGTACTGTACTAATGCAGTAGTTGTACTTTGTTACTTTCCAGCTCTGATCTCTGGATAGCCAACATCTTAATCTTAGCGTGACATTTACTGTGTGAGGAAATCGCACTATAAAAAAAAATCTCTGAGCAGACTTACTTTGTCTGTTTGTCTTATGATTTCTTGCTAACCTGGACCCTTATGGGTAGACTAAGCAAGATATATAATATAAATGAAACATTTCCATGTCATTTTATTGAAGTGCTGTATATATTAATGAACTTTAGGTTTCAGGTCAAAGTAGGTTGAGTCGTTTTTGTCGTTTTTCTTTTGTCATTAGAACTGTGAAATTTTAACTTACAATATAAGCATGAATAAAAGTCATTTGTTGAGTAAATTCACATTAGAGGACAGCATCATTTGCTGCCCACCCACTGCTACCCCATTGTACAGGCATATACCCAGACCCTTCACTCCGCTGTCCCTAAAGAACCATAAGCACTGTATTGAGTTGCTTGGTTTGAGAATTAGAAACATCAGTTCAGAGAACGAAGCGTTTTTTTTTTTTTTTTTCCTGGCTCCAAGAGAAAGGTGTACTGTTATATATTTAGTGAAAGACAAACAAAGTGTAGTCTATATTTAAACGTCTGAGTTTAAACCCTTGGGGATGTAGTAATGAGATTGAATTTGAAGTCTTGGCTAAACAACCCTAGGCCTCGGGGTGTCTGGGAAAGGTGCTGACCAGTCCATATGAGACTAAATATACTGTAAACTACCATCTGCAACCCATTATACAGAATGGAATTGAATTTATTTAGGAAAGAAACTTGATATGTTTGATCTGAAAATGTTCAGCGATCACACCATACTACACATTCATTCGAATAAACGTTCCTGATTCCCAGTTTTGTGTTACTTCACATCTAGAGACGGGAAACCCTGTGATGGAAACAGAAAGATGAATCCATCCATTGTGTTTATGTGGCCGAAGTGTAGATTTTCAAACACCCTTGTAAAATTCCAGTATCGCTGTAGTGGCCTGGGTGAAGGACACATAAACACAGTGTAGAGGGACGGAATGGGACGAGGAGACTAATGAAGAAAACATCTTAATGAATGGACAGCTGAAATTAAGTGTAGGTCAATTAAACCATGCAACAAGTCATCACTAGGTTTAATTCATTGTTAACAATTATGAATGAAGTAATCAAGTGCCTGAGCTTAGAATAGAAGCAATGACCCAGGAACTATAAAGTGGCAACACCACCTCCTGCACTACTGTGCTGCATTTATAAAAATGTCCATGTTAAGCAAGCTCATCTCATTACATAAAGGGATTAAAGGCGTTAGAGTTTCTGTCAGCCTTTGAGGGGTTAGTCAAAGTTTGTTCATATGGACCAGAACCTCTGCTGAAGAACAAGTATCAGATATGGCAGGCCTTAGAGACAGCCTCTGATGGAAATGGCCAAGCATTATTTTTCCATTCATGTGCTGTGTTGTAGCCAGCTGGAAGCCCAAGAAATTGCTCACTCCAAATGGGGGAATGCAGAGGCCAGATGTGACCCAAGAGGCAGTATGGATGCCTTTCACATAAAATATAACAAACTAAAACATCTTTTTCTTATTTATTTATTTCTGTGATCAAACCTACAAGAATCAACCAAGAAAAGCAAGAGAAAAAAACAGCTAAGTATGACTTCCTAATATTTAGGACTCGTTATTTTTAATAACTATATAAGTCTTAATTCTTTGAATTTAACTTATAATAAAACTTTCATATATTTTATGTTTTGCTCCTAGGCAAGCAAGGATTTCCAAATTCAAGCTCATAAAGCCTGGCTAATTCAGCCCAGATGAGCTCATCTTAATGAGCTAAGCTAACGATGTGGTTCCACCCTCCAGTCAAAAGTGCCTACCTAGTCAGACCTAGTGCCACTCGGAACAACTTTGCACTTGTAACAAAAATTGAATCAATGTAGCAAAACAAAGGGGGATCCTGTATTACTCATACACGAAAATATTATAAAAATCTGTTTGTGTTAATGTTGGAAAATCCAGATGGGTGATTTAGTTGTCTGGGTTTTGGTCTATTGAGCAGAAGTTTGTAAGTTCAAATCCCAAGTACCTTTGTAAACATGTAACTGTGAGTTATTCACGATTAAAAAATCTACCAATTATTTATATTAGAGGTATCAAAAGATCCCAAGGAGAATTGATTTGTACAGCAAATACACAGAAGCTCGCCAGCTGCCAGGAGCCTGAAGACCCAATAGCTAATTACCTACAGTATATTTGATTACAAACATAAACCACAGTTCTAAAAGTGCTGTGTATCTGACAAAATTTACGAGTGATTTGCTTTTCTAAGCAATATTACATAACTAACCCCAAATTACTTTTTGTTAGACAATCTATCTTGCCAAACCAACTAATATTGCTTGATTGTTCTTGTGAACACATGCTAGCAGTTTTTCTGTCTAACAAACCAATTCCACATTCCAGTGTTTATGGAAAAGTCCTTTTCCAGCTTGGCTTAAATATTTTCTGGACCATGTCTTGTCTCAAAACAAAATAAAAAATCCTAAAATTCATAACCCTCATTCATATATTGACAGCAGTAACTGTCAACTGTTGGAGAGTCAGTAAATGGAGGCTGGAGATATGGACACATCTGTTTGGCCACAAGTTTGAATATATTTTCTACGTTTTAAAACAATACCCAATTTTTTTTTTCAAAACTATGAAATAACATATTGCATTAGGTAATTAAGTAACAACAACAATAATAACAACAGTCAGTTGTTATCTTAGGACACAAAGGACAGCTATTCTGGAACAGTTCTTGCAAGAACAGTTCATCAAGCATTTGTAAAACCCATCAAGCACCATGATGAAATTGCCTCTCATGAAGACCTTCCCAGGAAAGCAAGAGACCAAAACTTACAGCTGCTGCAGAGAAGTTCATTTAGAGTTATCAGAAATCACCAATGAAGGCTTTTAGGTCAACTGTTCAAGGGAGATTAATGAATATTTGGGACACCTTCAGCAGTGTTTTACAATGTAGAAAGAAAAAAAACAGGAAAGACCATAGAGTTAGAAAGTGCGTCCAAATGTTTGGTACATTTGGTTTAATTTAGTAATATTACTTTTACCCTTAAAAGTCTACCTTATAAAATGAGTCAGGTTATGAACTCACAATGTGGAAAGAAATAAGAATCAGGAAAGACTATGGAATTAGAAGATGTGTCCAAATCTTTGACTGTTAGAGTATATATATACAGTACAGACCAAAAGTTGGACACACCTTCTCATTCAAAGAGTTTTCTTTATTGTGTCCTTTATTGTGTTCTTTAACCCAAACAAGTCTCTTCTGCTTGTTGCCTGTCCTTAGCAGTGTGTTCCTAGCAGATATTCTACCATGAAGGCCTGATTCACACAGTCTCCTCTTAACAGTTGTTCTAGAGATGTGTCTGCTGCTAGAACTCTGCGTGGCATTGACCTGCTCTCTGATCTGAGCTGCTGTTAACCTGCGATTTCTGAGGCTGGTGACTCGGATGATCTTATCCTCCGCAGCAGAGGTGACTCTTGGTCTTCTTCTTGGGACGGTCCGCATGTGAGCCAGTTTCTTGATGAGCCAGCGCTTGATGGTTTTTGTGACTGCACCTGGGGACACTTACAAAGTTTTCCCAATTTTTCGGACTGACTGAACTTTATTTCTTAAAGTAATGATGGCCACTCATTTTTCTTTACTTAGCTGCTTTTTTTTTCTTGCCATAATACAAATTCAAACTCTTTGAATGAGAAGGTGTGTCCAAACTTTTGGTCTATATATATATATATATATATATACCATTTATATACAGTTACAAAAGTAAATCAACCTTGATTTCTTTAAATAATCCACTGCTACACTATTGCACTTATTCCAGTGTTTCCCTTTGTCATAGATACCAACAAGGTAGAAATTGTTTGGAATTGCAAAAAAAAATTGCTGGAACAATGATCAGACTGCCTACTTCATTTCTGGAATGCTGACCTCCCATTAACTTCTTTGATGGCAAAACATGTGGAAATGGATTGGAGCAATGGTCAAGAATTTACAGGGGATGTGGCAATAATGATAACCTAAGTTCCTGTTATGTGCAAGTGGTGCAGATAGTATGAGGTGGTGCATTGTCTTATAAAAACGGAGGTTATCTGTAAAGTTATCCATCAGTTTTCAAGGATCAGGCATTCCACTCACTCAAAGTTCATGAAAGACTGCGGTGGGCTCCGAGCCACTTCGGTCAGGATCATCATTCATAGATATACTGTACAGCCATTTTTAAAAACATTCGCTACACATCACAGTACTGTACTTGTACGGTTTTAAGCCTTCATTTATTCAAGTACTGGTTTAACTTATACTCCCCTCGTACAGTATATAGAACCACCACGTATAAAATACAGTTTACATACCCAAATGGTTGTTCTTATTGTTCACTTCTTTTAAAATGATCTTAAGAATCGCATCTGAAAATATCTGGCCTGAAGATACAGTATAAAGGTGTATAGTTTTTATTATGATATTTTTCTTATATCTTAAGTGCACATTGCCCAAGGAAAAGAAAAGAATTCAAAAGTCATTCACATAGTGATAAAAATATTGATTTTTTAATAAAATATAAGAATGAGGCCACCATCCGTGTATACTCATTTATACTATCAATCACATAAAAAGTATGATATTTTTCAGTCTCAAAATATATTAATTCAGTCTTAAAATGTTATAACTTGCAAATATTTTACATCAATGTAAACTATACTACACAAAACACTGACAAAATAGCTAATCAACTTCAGCTGCTCACTATATCATATAGGCAATAAGGTTTAGAGAGCAGTTAAAGCAGTGAAATCTCATACATGCCAATAACAGCTCTGTATGCATTAGCACCTGAGGTTAGTACAACATATCATACAGTTTCAATACACATGATTCACATCATACACTTCACAGCCTAGTCTCAAATTTATTTTCATGCCATATGTTAGATTGGTGTTTTTGATGTAGTCTTTTCATACATCATGTCTTTGGCTCTTTCTTCTTCTTCGATCGACCACCCATGTGAATCTGGAAGTAAAATAATGTAAAGTATTTACTGCTAGCCCTCTAAATGATGAACTATGCCACAATGGCACTTAATATGTGTAGAGGAGTTTTAAGAGTTTTAAGTGTCTGACAACCTTGAAGGTTTGAAGAGCACTGGTGGATGTTTATTGCTTGCCTTAAATAACCGTCATATATGTGACTCTAGTGTCTGTCCCAAGATAATTAGTTGCCAAGCACTTATAACGACCAGAGTCAGCTTTTGTTGGCTTCTGAATTATAAGTGTGCCCTGTGGATGGAGGAGCTCACTGCCTGTAGAGCGTCCCTTTGCAGCTTTGGAGAGCACAGATCTGTCAGGCAGTTCCCAGGTGATTTCTGGTTTTGGTATTCCAACAGCAATGCAGTTTAGTTGCACTGGAAAGCCTGTTGATGTCTTTACACTTGGTGGGGGTCCATTAGTGATGCGAGGGGGGTATGCAAGTATATTGACAGGCACAGTTAGAACTGCATCCCCTACATTATTCTTTGCATGACATACATAATTCCCACGGTCATGAAAACTGGTCTGATGGACTACCAGAGTACCATTATTCATTAGTTGATAGCGACCAGTTATCTGAGGATAGCTTATGACATGACCTCCTGGCACGGTCCATAAGATGTTGGGACGAGGGCTTCCATCTGCCAAACAGTGGAGGAACAATGGTTCTCCAGACACACTGCGGATAACCCCTCTTGGACGAGTCAGAATGTAAGGCTTCTGTCCAACTTCCAGTATAATCAGTTTTTCAATGTATCCAACCTTGTTCTTTGCAGCACAGCGATACTTTCCGGCATCCCCTTTGCTTGGGTTATATATGAAAAATTTTCCATCACTTCCCAATTGAGGATGAGATTCACCTTTGGGTCCTCCTGTCAACTGGGTACCATTGGGTAAAGTCCAGATCATATCTGGAGGTGGATTTCCATCAGCAGAACAGTTAAGTATTGTAGTTTTGCCTTGTTGAGTCACCACTCTCTCATTAAAGGGATTTTTGAAGATAGGCCTCCTAATTTGGTCAGTAACCTCTAAGTGTATTACCAAGACAGCTTCACCTCCATCATTCCGTGCCATGCAGATAAATTCAGCAGTGTCTGTAGGTCTAACATTGCGAATTTCTAAAGTCCCATTGTAATGGACAATAATTCTGCTACCATAGTAAGGAGTTGAGAGAAAAATATTGTCTGGCATTATCCATGTGATCTTAGGAGTAGGGTATCCTACTGCCTTGCAGTCCATTAACTTTCTAGAATACTTTTCTGCTGTTTCTTTAACAACTGTTCTGTTCTGATTATAGCCATTGATGATGGGTGGATTTCCATCTGTTTCCAACTTGTACACTCTGCTCTCATCACCCGCAGTATTGCGAGCGATGCATACATATTCTCCAGCATCAGCCAATTTTACATTGCGGATATCAAGAGATCCATTGACATGCATTAGATATTGTTCATTTGATGCAGCAATCATGTCACTGGATGGTAGCCTCCACAGAATCTTTGGTTTGGGTTCCCCTATGGCCTCACAGTCAAAGCGAACATTCCCTCCTGGCTTTACTTTGGCATAAGTAGGGGCTGAGGGACGTATCCGAGGTGCTGCACTCACAACAGTGATGTGAACATGCATTTCATCCTTGCCTAGGCTGTTCTCTGCGTAACAGGTATAGTCACCTTCTTCATCCATCCCCACCCTATTAAAGTACAGTGTTCCATTATTGAACAATATATAGCGTTTGGATCGACTTCTTATACTGCCATCGGCCTGAAGAGCATTGTTGACCAATGTACCATCTGGTAGGCCCCATGAAATCTCCGGTACTGGGGCACCAGAAGCCTTGCAGTCTACCTTTAGTTCTTTGCCATATGGTACCTGTTTCTTTCCAATAAACTTGGGTTCGATCTTAGCTGGCTTCATGGACACAGAGACTTTCATTAGTTGTAGATCATCTCCAACGTTGCTGCGTGCCACACAAAGGTAATCTCCAGCATCCTTGTCACTAACTGAGTCAATGACAAGTGTGCCATTCTCCAGCACCTGGATACGGGTGCCCATTCTGTAACAAAGAAAGTAAGTATTTGGTAAGAAAAAAAAGGTTGCTTTAGAAACTTGTTGGTTAATGAGAATTTACATTCCAAATACTAAAAAGGTTTGTTTGTTCTTATACCGATCAGCCATAATATTAACACATTAACATTGATTATTCATTATATATCAAACTGGTGGCAGGATCATGGGCACCCGATGCTCATTTATGCCTGTGGGGACCAAAGGCAAGGCTGTCCAGTTTGATCCCACACAAAAGCTAATGCAGAACTGAAAAAGGTAATACTAGCCATGATAGAAAGGCACCAGAACTCCCAGTGCACCACAGACTGCTGTGAATGGGGCCCAGCAATCAAAGAGTCCAAGGTTGCCAACACAGGCTCCAAACTCCTAAATCTGATCGAGCACCCATGGGTGGGCAAACAAGTCAGATCCATGGAGGCTACACCCTACAACCCATAGTACCAAAGGGATATGCTGCTAATGTTCTGGTGCCAGACACCACAGCACAAGAGGAACCTACCCAATACTGGGCATAATGTTTTGAGTTCTAATTTTATGACTAGTTGGCGTATATACTGTAAACCTTTTAAATTGTGATAAATATTAAAAAGAAGAACAGTTTTGAGCAGGGTAATGCGGATATAATGCTGATAATTGATGGTTGTACTAGAATGATAATGCCCACTCTCATTTTCTAGGTAATAAATGAGAAGTTTTTGTATAGTTGCACTGCTTCCATATTTGAATATGTTGATAAATGTGTTTTAAATAATCTGTCACCATTTACTTACCATATTCTCCAACTATACACCACAGCTTATAGTTTGGAATTAGGTGATGCCAAATTTTTACACACAGTTCACTACAACCCAAGTCTGCTATGACTTGTCATAAAGCATTAATGTGAAGGTAACATGCATATTTTAGGTAAACACACCACTCATGGAGCTCTCATGAGCTCTCCCTTGCACACTTAAAATCAAAATGCAATCGACTGCCATGCAAGAGAGTGGGACATTTAGAGAGTGACAGACAGCGTGAACAGCAATAAGAAAGTGCTAAAACAAACAAACAAAAAAATCCTTTCTGAAAAGTTTCACCTTCTGAAATTTTATATTTGATAGCAGTGTCATGCTTATCTAAATGCATAATAAGGCATATCAGTTGTTCTGTATTACCTGTGCCATTGATCAACAAGAGCTTTGGATGGAAGTCTCCAAATAATTTGGGGTTTGGGAACTCCTTTTGCAGAGCAGTGCAAACGAAGTTGGCTGCCATATGCCAGCTCAGTCTTCCAGGCTGATGTTTCAGTTATTTGTGGAGCAATTTCTGTTTTTTCCACAGACAGTGTGACCACTCGCCGTTCAGATCCTGTGGAACTTGTAGCAATGCATTCATACTTTCCACTGTCATAGATATCTAGGTTTTTCAAAAGAAGGGTACCATTAGGAAATGAGTGCACTCTGAAGCTAGTATGAAGTGGCATTACTACTGTCCCATCCATCAAAACCCAGTGTGTAGTAGGTTGAGGGTCTCCTTGTGCTGTACAGGGCATCCATACACTCTGCCCAACATCGACCCTCACCAACTGCCGTTTCTCTTCCAAAATATCAGGAGGGGCTGCCACCACCTGAAGACGCACCATCACTGTATCTATACCAGCTGGGTTACTTGCAAAGCACTTATAAAATCCTCGATCATATACTGATACTTTTTGAATGACCAGAGTACCTTCTGGTGTCATGGTTACTCTGCTACGATCATTGCTTTGAACTCTGACTTGTGTGCGGTTCGCTAGAATCCATGAGACAACTGGCAGTGGTCTTCCTTCTGCCTTGCATTTCAGCTCAACTGTTTCACCAGAGTGGGCTTTGATATCTCGAACCTTTGCTTCCCTTATCTGGGAAGGATAAGACACCACTGATAACATGACAGTAAGTTTGTCAGAACCATAAGCATTCTCCACCAGACAAAGGTATTGTCCTCTGTCTTTGACAACTGCATTTTGGATCAACAATGTTCCATTCCTGAAAACCTCAAATTTACCCATTTTTCCTTTAATGGTCAATGTAGTTCCTAAAATGGAAAGAGAGGAAACAAATTACAATTACAATCCTTATAACCTAACCTAATATTGCAAATATTTTGAATATGGGTACCTGTGTTTGGGGAGAACCGTTTCCAGCTTATGGCAGGTTCAGGGTAACCTGTAGCCTCACAAGGAAGGAAAGCATCAGAGTTTGACTCGACTGTAAAACTGGCTGCATGTCCTCCAACAATTTTTGGTTTAGATGTTATATCTTTTGAGGATAATTCATATCCACTGGTAGTTGCTGATTTAGTGTCATACACTGTAGTGTGATCATAAGTATTTGTAACTTCTTTGGAGATAGCACTACTGACTGGAGGCGAAGTGATCTTAATATTTTCTTCTGCTGTAACAACAGTCACTGTGTCAAAGATTAGTGTCTTTTCTGCACTCATCTTTTTTTTAGATCCATTCATTTTAATGTCAGGAAAAACAGTTGTTGTTTGTTGTTTAAGATGGTCCCTGTTTCTATTATTTAAATTTGGCCTTACTCTTCGAATTGCAGGTCTATGCATTTGATATCTTCCACCTCTTTGTGGGGAAATTCTTTTGTTTGTATTTACTCTTGGTTTAGTGTTCTGGTTTTCTGACTGTGGTGTGATATATGGCATAGCAGTAATCGTTGTATGAGAAATGCTCTGCGTGGGTGAAGATTCACTTGCTACAGAATGAGTTTTTGGAAACTTGGTAGGCTTGTCTGTGTTTCGCAACTTTTCATTGAAAGTGTCTATTACATCAGTTGTTGTCTGTATATAGGATCTTTCAACCTCTAAAGTAGGTACATATAAAGGCTTAGTTACTCCTGAGGTTGTATGGGGTGTTGAAGATGTGGTTTCAAATGTAGCAGATTTGGTAGTTGGAGCTTGTGTGGTATATTTTTTTACTGGCCGTCTTCCTCTGAAACGCCGTCTTTGGGAACCTGGCTTTCGAATTCTTGAAGATTTCCCAGCAAATCCCCCAGAACCTCCAGAGTAAGAGCCGGAGAATTCACCTCTATCTTCCCTGTATGTTGTTCTAGTTGTTGGGGATGGTGGAATTGGTGTAATGTGGAATGCTGTAGCTGTGGATACACTGGATGCATAAATGGGTGTTGTGACTGGTATATACATTAATGCTGTTTTTTGGTATTTGCTGGTTGGACTGGCAGTTGTAAATAAAGTGCTGACTTTAAAAGCTGTCTGTGACTCTGACCAGTTATTAAAGGATATTCCCAAATTGCCTTGATTTCTTTGTATGTTAGGTGGTGCAGTCATTGGTGCAGCCATTGACTCGGCTGTAGGTAGGGTAGTTAAGGCACTGGATGATGTAGTTGTTGTAATTGTTCTGGTCGTTGTTGGGCTCTTTGTTGTTATGGGTTGTTTGGATGGTTTTCTTAGTCTTTTAAGAATTTCCCGCTGACCCTCTCTGCTTCCGAACAATCTATGCCATGGTATCTTTCCTTGTATGATTTTAGAAGGCTTAGTTGTTGTAGTTGCACCAATAGTTGAAACAGGTTTTTGTTTAGGGACATTTGTAGACCAAATATGTTCACTGGAACTATCCGATTTCAATTGATTCTCATTTTTTAGTGTAGTGGACTTAGATATTATTGATGAAGTAACAAATGGGGTGCTCAGGGTTGTTGTGATGAGTTTTTCTGTTTTTGATAATGAAGAATGCAGTGTTTGAGAATCTTCTTCTGTTTTGGATTTTACCATAGACTTTCTTCTTTTCAGATTATCATTATTTGTGGTTAGTTCCACTGAGTATGGGACAGTGGCATTGCTCTCATACTCTACAGGTGGCCTTTTAAGCTTATTAAGCAAGGACTGAATATCTGTAATCTTGCCTGGCAGAATAATTCTGCGCCTACTGGGAAAATTACGTCTCCTTCCTGGTCGCTTTTTATTTGGAGGAATAATGTGTATTTGCTGGTGGGAAATGATAGTAGAACCAGGAGACAGATGAGGAGTCTTGATTCTTTGAGTAGTATGAAACATGATCTCATCCTGTTCTCTTTCTGCTGTTGTGACTGCTGTAAAAGTGGTTTGGCTCTCAGGGTCTGTAGACATCTGTACTAATGGGTTTACTATTTGTTGAGGTCGATCCAGAATTGGTGTCACTTTGCTTTGGGAATTGAAATGGGGCAGTACCTCAGTTGCAGTCTCTGCCATATCTCCAGAAAATTGAAGTTCCATTTCATCCATAGAGTCGGTTACTGAAAATTTTACAGTATATGGTTGCAAAGGTGTACTTGTGCTTATTTCTGAACTGTAGGATTTGCCTTCACTAGGATTGACTTCATAACCTAGGGTAGTTATAAAAGGGGTAATTTCATCTTTTTGAAATTCATAATTGCTTAAAGTAACACTTGGCACTATTGGGCTGGCATCTGTGTAAGAGTAGGAATTTGCTGTGATTGTTCTCATGTTTTCAGTTGTTGTTATAACATTGCTCAGATCATTTTTTAGTACCTCCATCATTTCAGCAGCCTTATTCTGATCATTTTCTACTTGGTGATCTGTGGTCACAACACTACCATAAATATTTTCTGAATGTTCTGTATTTGATATTGATTGACCTGGCATAGAAACATCACCTTCAAACACTATATTTCCTGAACCTATCTCATCATCAACAGACTGTCCTACATTGGCTTGTGATTTATCTGATGAGTTTATACTGCCATCTTTTTCTTTCCCTAATTTAGTTTTTTGAGATCTTTTAATATATTCTGCTAATCTCTCAGGGCCAACTCTCCTTGGTGATTTGTCAAACACTCTTCTAGACCACCCAGTGTGTCTGCTACCTCCCCTCCTATGTGCTGTTACTCCACGGTGAAGTGAGGGCCTAAACCTAGGGTAGGGTCTATTTGAAGTAATTGTCCTTGTTTCCTGGCTAACTCGAGTAGAAAGACCTTCATTGTAAAGCGTGCGGTCATCTTCTGGATCCAGCTGTACATCATCACCAGACCCCTCATTGTTGGTCAGTGTCACATTTTTTGACCCATCACTAGAAATAGTTACTAGGGAGACTAATAAATCTACCCCGAGATGGTTAGCAACTAAGCATCTGTAAAAACCTCTATCTCTTTCAGTCAGTGAATGTATTACTAAAGTACCATTTGGGTATAGTTTCCTGTTTCCAAAAGGTCGGTCCATAACAGTGTTATCAGGTAGTATCCATTGTACAGATGCTTGAGGGGTACCATTCATTTTACAATCCAAAGTTAAAATCCCACCTAGTGTTCTTGAAAGCCGAACGCCATTGATATCCTCCTCCTCAACATCTGGGGATAGTACAGTAACTCTAAAAGAAAGTACATCTGCGTCTAGATAATTAGTGGCAATGCAGTGGTAAATACCTGAATCAGAGCTATCGACAGTTCTTAAAGTAAGCTTCCCATTGTCTAATATTACTATCCTCCGGTCCTCACTGCTATATGGTGCACGCACCTTGATTCCATCTGGCAATATCCACTCTATGGAAGGTTTGGGATCACCATAGGTCTCACAGTTCAGTTCAGCCACACCGCCAGAAAGTACTGCAATCTCAGTCTTAGTCTGATTGTTCTTTTTGATCATAGTCCAGCTGAACCGGTCTTTTCTCACATCATTGCTTTTAACATTCATTTCAATATTGGACAAATATTTAATGTGAAGTGTTGAATATGTGGTGGTAGTAAGGTCCAACTGTAAGTTAATGGTATCTTGCATTAACCATGCAGGATTTGCCTTAATTTCTGCCTGAATCTCTGTAAAGACTTCACTTTTAGCTGATCTTCCTTGCTTGTATTTGTAGATCATTTCTGGTGACATCGTGATAAGTAACTCCCTCTCAAGTATCATTGGAGAATCGCTGTAAGAGGCCAAGATGCTCCAAAGCTGACGGATATGATCGTAATCAATATTACAAATAAATGACGTTGGCACAGAAGCACTGAGAGTTGTGATATCATCGCCTATTACTCCTTGGGTTACGTTCAAGTTTTCCAAACCCCTTGGCCTCTGTACAACACAGGAAATTGTGGCATTATAATTATATTGGTCTGTAAGTTTCATTTCTATTGTCCCAATTGGCGCAATAAAATCTTTGGGAAGAACTGGGGTATAGCTGTCCTCTTCCATTGTGATATTTTTTTGTTTCAAATAGGAGTGAATCCAAGGTTTAGAACAAGTGTAGGCTTGACTAGATAGATAAATAATATTGCTGCCTCTGGAGGC
Source organism: Clarias fuscus (assembly GCA_030347435.1). Lineage (NCBI taxonomy): Eukaryota > Metazoa > Chordata > Actinopteri > Siluriformes > Clariidae > Clarias > Clarias fuscus. The sequence continues at coordinate 35,357,467 of CM059208.1, read as the reverse complement.
AAAGGGAGATTTACAGACTGGGCACATCTGTTCTCCAGAAAGCTTTCTGTCTCTTTTGCATTTCAGGACACCTGTAAACACAAAATTTTAGGTAGAAACAAAAACGTGAGATCAACAGGTTTTTTTTTTTTTGACAATTTGCATTCTTCTTTGGTAATGAATTTAATCTTTTGTTACTTTGTTAAATGTATTTTTTTTATTGTCTGATATTGTACAGTGCTTCTCAACCCTGGTCCACCTGCGCTGCAAATTTCAGTATTTCCCTGCTCTATCACTCGTAGTCATTCATACTCTATATCGCTTATCCTTTTTGGGATTATGGGTGGCCTGGAGACTATCCCAGGGGACTTGGGCACAGGCCGAATGGTATACCAATCCATCGCAGGGCACACAAGCAGTTACACATTCACACAATCACACACGTATACACACACATATAATGCATGTCTTTGGACTGTGGGAAGAAACCGGAGTACACGGAGGAAACCCACGAACCACAGGGAGAACATACAAACTCCACACATGGAGACTCAAGGTATGAACTGTACCCTCAACCCTGGAGTGAAAGGCCACGGTGCTAACCACTACACCACTCTGCTACCCACATCCACTTCAATTTAAAAAGGTTGTTAATTAACTGGTTAGTTAAATCAGGTGTGCTGGGATGAAAATTCTAAAATGTGCAGTACAGGTGGTCCTCCAGAACCAGAGTTGAGAACCACTGGTATTAAGCATGTTCCAGTAAAAGGCAGCCTGTGATTGTCAATGAACATATAAGTCAATACTTTGTGCACACTATCAGATTTTTTCAAGTTCCTTACAGAAAGACAAAGATGGAAATAGCACTGTCATTTATACCTTCATTCCGTTTGATCCATGTTCCAAGCCAATCCATTTGGCAATCACATGACCAAGGGTTTCCACTAAGAAAGAGATTCTCTAACTGGTAACAACCAGTGAACACTGTAGCAGGCAAAGTAGTCAGTAGATTTTCTGATAGATATATTGTCTTGATAAATGAAAATTTGAATATCTGGTTGTATCTCAGAGTTATAAATGTGTCTGGATGAAGCTGCTGGAGTTCGTTGCCTTCAAGATTGATTAACTGTAGAGACTTCAAACCATAGAAAGTTTCTGGATGGATGAATTCAATGGTATTATGATCCATATATAGACGCAACAAACTGTCCAGGCCTTGGAATGTCCCTTTACGTAGTTCTTTGACTCTATTGTAACTAATTTTTAGCACCTAAGAAGGAAAAATCATGAAAAAAGCTTTATTAAGCAGGTAAACTGGATAGTGTAAAGTTGCACATAAAAATTACATATAATGATAGAAAAGTATAATACAGCACTCTGTCATGTTGCAATGTTTCTTATGTTATTATTTACATGTATTCAGCTTCATGTGGGTTAAGGCACCAAGGGTGTCAGAAGAAACGGTTGTCAGAAAAAAAAGGATAGGGAATATGAATAGAAGAAAGAAAAATGTTTCTGTAACATTTAAATATAAAGCAAGGGACTTACAAATTAAAACTCTGTAGTGACTAGCTTGTCATTTCTTAAACATCAGTTTTGAAAGATGTATCCCGTGGATGTATAAAATGTGTTTAATGTGTTAAGAAGAGCCCTATGATTGGCCTGAATCAAGTAAAGAACTTTCCAATACATTATTCAACCATGGAAGGACATTAAGAGCATTTCCACACACACAATACAACAAGAACTTGTTAGTAAGACTAATCAAAAACAAAAATATTTCATTGTGCTAGTGAGCATAAAGATTAGACTTTGGAGCAATAAAAGAGTCATGCGGTCTGATTAATCCAGATTGACCCTATTGCAGGGTAAGAAGGCAAGAACATGAAGCGATATAGTGGCCACTCTTCAAGCCCCTATAATGTCAGTGTTATGATCTGGGATTGCTTCAGTTGGTCAGGTCTAAGCTGAGCAACGTTATGTGGCAATAAAATTAAGTCAGCTGATAGTCTGAATATATTAAATTAAGGCTGCAACTAACGATTATTTTGATAATCGATTAGTTGGGCGATTATTTTTTCGATTAATCGGATAAAAACTAAACACTTCTTTAATTTGATGTTTTGCTTATAACTATATACAACCATAAATAAGGGTATTAGTTATGTATAAAACTAAACTTTAAAGAATGCAAAAGCCACATATAGAGTTTAATGATCTTTAATTTTGACATTTTAAACCTTAAATTAAAAGACAAAGTTTGTTTTTGAACAGTAAAACTCCTCTAAATATCCAAAATATAAATAAATAAATAAATAAATAAATAAAGCAAAACAATTGTTGTACTCTTATTATATTGGATGGCATCTGTTATAGTGGCTGCTTGTTGTGGAGTGCATGGGGGATTTCTTTTTTGAATGAACTCACTCATGCTAACTTCTAAAATAAATAAATAAATAAATAACAGCATTTGAGTGTGCAAAATACAGCATTTTAACAATAATTGCAGATATTGCCAGCTGATAGAGACGGAACAGCCAATCAGAAGTAGTGTGTGGAAGTCTGTGATTGGCTGGTTTTGTGGCAGTTTTGTAACACTGGACAAAGTTGAGCGTACAGGCAGAGTCGAGCGCGCACAGTAAATAAATGTGGCTTGCGCGTGAAGGCAGAGTCGAGCGCGCACAGAATCGTGAAGTCGCGCATGTGCGGAGAACATGTTGAGGGCACGCGCAGAATCGTATGGGAAGCCAAACACATCAAAAGTGGGACGAAACTGCGGCACACGATTGAGCCGCCCTTGACGGACTAATCTGGACAGCGCAGAAATGAACTGGCTTATTTGTGCAGCCCAGTAGATCGCGCAGCGCGAACCAGTTTCAGTTGCGCAGCGCGGACCAACTTTAGCAGCGCTGCTCGAATCACAATCCTGCGCGACCCACTGGGCAGCGCTGCGCGACTCTGATAGAAATAGACCCCGTCCACCATAACTTTACATTTACCCACAATTCCCCGTTGGGGTGTGCAAATACAAACCAGGCATGGCAAGGCGCATAGTGGAAACGATATTAAACAGTCCTGACATTTTAAATGAAATTGACGAGGCTTTGGAAATAGAAACACTTGACAACATACAGAAAATGAGATTAGAAGCCTTTTAATCCTGTATTGTATTGTATTGTATTGTATTGACTGTACTGTAGGTCATTAAAATGTCTACTTTGAACAGCCCCTTCTGTTGCAAGTAGAAATTCGTGTAATTCCACAAAGCACAGTTTCGTCCCACTTTTGATGTGTTTCGCTTCCCATAGAATCGAGCTTTTGAGCGCGCAGTACAGACGCTGCGCACACATAGAGTGCTTTGTCTGCTCTCAAAATTTCAAACCGCGCGCTCAAAATTGTGGCAGGAATATAACGCCATAGGCGCGCGCTTTTTCCTGCAGACGCTTCTGTAACCTCCATTGCGTCAGCGGCTGTGTATCTTTGTGTATTTGTGCATCTTGTGGTCGCGCTCCTCAGTAACATGAGCAGTCCAACTAATCGATAACAGCATTCGTTGACAACGAATTTCATTATCGATAATTATCGATTTTATCGATTAGTTGTTGCAGCCCTATATTAAATGACCAGGTTATTACATCTATTACTTTGAGATTTTCTTCCCTGATAGTAAGGCCATATTTCTGGACTGTGAACGAAATCGCCATCCAGTGTCCTGACCTTAACCCCATTGAAAGTCTGTGGGATTTGCTGGAAAATATTTTAGTATACTCTCCTACTTTCAAAACAAGATCTCAGGCAAAACCTATTTAAAATCTGGAAAGAAATAAAAATGTGCCATACGGTCCGTAAACAAAGCTAATGGTAATCAACTTTAAGATTAGCTGCATGGACAGTACCAGTCAGAAGTCTGGACACACCTAACCCAAGTTTTTGTTTTTTAATTTATTTTTTACATTCTAGAATAAAACTGGAGATTTAAAAACTCCAAAGTAACACATATGTAATTATGTAATTAAATAACAACAACAATAAGTTGTTATTTTAAGACATGGAGTTCAGCTGTTCTGGAAAAGTTGTTTTGCCTCTTATAAAGACCATCCCAGAAAACCAAGACCAAAACTTACCTCTGTTGCAGAGAGGAAGTTAATTTAGAGTTACCAGCCTCAGAAATCACCAATTAAGAGCGACAGAGCATACACACGTGTACAAAATTGTTGGTACCCTTCGGTCAATGAAAGAAAAACTCACAATGGTCACAGAAATAACTTTAATCTGACAAAAGTAATAATTTAAAATAATTCTATGAATGTCAACCAATGAATGTCAGACATTGCTTTTCAACCATGCTTCAACAGAATTATTTAAAAAAATAAACTCATGGAACAGGCCTGGACAAAAATGATGGTCCCCCTAGAAAATACTGAAAATAATGTGACCAAAGGGACATGTTAATTCAAGGTGTGTCCACTAATTAGCATCACAGGTGTCTACAATCTTGTAATCAGTCAGTGGGCCTATATATAGGGCTCCAGGTAGTCACTGTGTTGTTTGGTGACATGGTATGTACCACACTCAACATGGACCAGAGGAAGCGAAGGAAAGAGTTGTCTCAGGAGATTCGAAAGAAAATTATAGACAAGCATGTTAAAGGTAAATTGTACATATTATTCAGAAATTTAAGATCCATGGGACTGTAGCCAACCTCCCTGGACGTGGCCGCAGGAGGAAAATTGATGACAAATCAAAGAGATATGGGATATGGAATATGGCAAACTACATGTTGACAAGCCACAAAGCTTCTGGGAGAATGTCCTATGAACAGATGGGACTTTTTGCCAAGGCACATCAGCTCTATGTTCACAGACGGAAAAATGAAGCATATCAAGAAAAGAACACTGTCCCTACTGTGAAACATGGAGGAGGCTCTGTTATGTTCTAGGGCTGCGTTGCTGCATCTGGCACAGGGTGTCTTGAATGAATCTGTGCAGGGTACAATGAAATCTCAAGACTATCAAGGGATTCTAGAGAGAAATGTCCTGGCCAGTGTCAGAAAGCTGGGTCTCAGTTGCAGGTCATGGGTGTTCCAACAGGACAATGACCCAAAACTAAAGCTAAAAACACCCAAGAATGGCTAAGAGGAAAACATTGGACTATTCTAAAGTGGCCTTCTATGAGCCCTGACCTCAATCCTATTGAGCATCTTTGGAAGGAGCTGAAACATGTCGTCTGGAAAAGGAACCCTTCAAACCGGAAACAACTGGAGCAGCTTGGTCATGAGGAGTGGGCCAAAATACCTGCAGAGAGGTGCAGAAGTCTCATTGACAGTTACAGGAATCGTTTGATTGCAGTGATTGCCTCAAAAGGTTGTGCAACAAACTATTAAGTTAGGGGTACCATCATTTTTGTCCTGGCCTGTTACATTAGCATGGTTGCATGCATGGTTGAAAAGCAATGTCTGAGTTTCATTGGTTAACATTAATAGAATTCTTATTTATTATTACTTTTGTCACATTAAAGTTATTTCTGTGACCATTGTGAGTTTTTCTTTCATTGACCGAAGGGTACCAACAATTTTGTCCACGTGTGTAAGTAGCAGACAAATCTCAATATCAGCTATTCAACGGAGACTATGGCATATGTTGGATGACTTTACAATGAGCATTGCTTTACAATGTAGAAAGAAATACAAATCAGAAAAGACCATGGAATTAGAGTCCAAACCATTGACTGGTAGTGTATAGTCCTATATGCAATCACATGACTCACAGTAAGTTTGCCTTAATTTATCTATATGACTTTTACTATTAAAAGTCCAGTATATGTAAAAAACTATTTTTTTATTCATTTGCTCTCTCCTGTATAGAAAATATTCGGACCTTTTGGAGCTGCAGTTTCATAGCTCATGTTATGTTATCTGGAATCCTTACAGTTAGTTAAATTTTACATTTTTTTTAATGATTACAGTACTCATGGGTAAATCACATTTTAAGTTTCAAATAACTGTATATAGTGGAATATTTATTTATACAGTATAAGCATTTTATCTGACTCTTTACGTTTTTGTCTTACTTTATCCAACCAAATAACCACAAACCACAAAATTGACATACAAGTTTTCCTTTAACCCATTGCTTCGTTCTAGCCCTGGATATCTCTGGTTAATTGTTTGTTTCAAGGTCTGGCACATGTTTCTTGCATTAGTAAGCTATAGTTTATTTGTGCTAGTGTATGGTTTTGTGGATGGAGACTATTTGATATTTACCTCTGCTGACTTACATGAAAAAATTACAAATGTGAAACTCAAAGCTTGGCCAAGATTCCAAATCATTTTCTGATAAATTCTTTCTTGGTAGAATTTTAGAGTACAACAGTATGTTGGTGGTTTTATTCATGTCTTGTACTTTCCTGTCTTTTGGTCTATGATTATGGCTCATCATTACCCTGTCTCCCTGTATTTTGACTTCTTTTATTATACACATGCCTTAAAAAAAATCATACTGCTGTCCCTAACTCCAGTATTCTCCTATTAATCTTTATTTGTCTTTGGAAATGGCACTGGTTCAAGCTTCGCTAAGCCAAAAAGTTAAAGTTAAAGTTGCCATTTAAAACAGGAATAACTATACAATGACCACATTATTTGACATTTTCTTATTTAAGGAATCAAATTCACCGCAATTTGTAATCGAAGCTGCATAGACAATTCAGCTATTGTATTCCATGAATAATATTTTGGACTTTAGAATGTACCGAATAATGAAACATCCTTTCATCCATCGTCTGTTTCATTTCAGCATCTGACCATCATCATTCACCATGCCTGGCTTGTATTGGAAACAAACAGCCTGAGGTCCAAGTGTTTTGTTCCAGTGCAAAGATTTATTTGTGCTTGTCTTCGCGATGTGTCAAGAACCGAACAGCTGAACCACATATGTACACGTCTCAAGCATCAACATTTCAGCACATCTCGGCCGCTTTAAATGTGTTCTTTTACCTGCAGAGTCTTGAGGTCACTGAATGCCCTGTCCTCAATAGTTTGGATGGCGTTACTGTGTAGCATTAACAACTCCAAGCTTTCCAGGTCTGACAGTTCATGTTCTTTTAGGCTTGTTAGACTGTTGTACCTACAGTAAAAGCACAAACAATATGGAAGTACATGCATGCATCACTATAACGCTTTGATTTCTGCAGGTTGATTAATTGTTTAAAAAAACATAAGAAATTGTGTGTAAGCTCAGTCCTGTAACTGCAGAGGTGTATAGAGCATCACAGGTGCATGTGTGTGTGTGTGTGTGTGTGTGTGTGTGTGTGTGTGTGTGTGTGTGTGTGTGTGTGTGTGTGTGTGTGTGTGTGTGTGTGAGAGAGAGAGAGAGAGAGAGAGAGAGAGAATGTGTTTGTGTTTGGCCAGGACAAAATGTCAAGTCTGTCAGATATTAATTTCCTTCTTTCAATCAATTACTTATTGGGTTTGTACCACTTTATCCTGTATGCAGGACTAAGGGGTCTCAAGCCTATCCAAAGCTGACTTAGGACAAGAGGCAGGATACACACTGGAAGGGGTGGCAATTCATTGCAGGGCACACACGTACAGTAAAAACACACTCACACATGCAAGAGCACACACTACGGGCAATTTCCATTTCATACATCTGTAGTTTTTTAACCAATTTCCATCCCTTCATCTAGAACCACAGTTCCAACTCGGAACTGTGGAGGTGATTACTATTGTACTTACAGTACTTATCAATTTTACAACAATGGTAGGAGCTACGGTACAGTACAAGCAATTTGGGAACGCCAATAAGCCTAATCTGTATATTTTTGGACTGTCGGAGGTAACCGGAGTACCCGGAGAAAAGCCACCAAGAACTCCATGCACACACAGACCCCGAGGTGGGAATCGAACCCGGACCCTGGAGGTGCGAGGCAACAGTGTTAACCATTAAGCCATGTTCAGTTCCTTAAGGAGAGATTTCAAGCAAATGATAAATAAACAAAAACACAAACAAGCAAATAAATGTGAAACTGAAGACTGAGGACTGTTTTATCAATATAGATTAATCAGTAATGTGTGTGTGTGTGTGTGTGTGTGCGTGATCTCGTCTTACCCCAGGTTCATTCTTTTCACAGCTGCCTCTACTCCACTCGGTACCACGCTCAGGGATCTGAACGTGCAGTGCACCTCGGTAGGGACGTGGCACGCGCACGGCGCCGGGCACGCGCCACTCCCGATTCGAGCCTCGAGCAAAACCAGCACGAGCGCCAGGTATCCCGCGCGCAGGTCGCGCGAGCCTCGACGAAACGCGCACATCACGGACACGGGCTCGCGGCGTCTCCTTTCAAATCCCGCAGCTTCCTCGCGCGTCCATCAGCGCAGAGCTGTAAGTGGAGGAACAGAGTCTGTCATCCCCCTGCGATCAATCCCGTATGTGGCTTCCACAACAAAACAGGGCAGGCTCTTCCTGCTGGACGCCTTAGACCTGGCGTTCATTGCACGTAAAATCGGCAATTTGTTTAAATCACACGAGCAAGGAGAAGAACAAAGGAAAGCTTTTTTTGTTTGTTTGTTTTGTTGCAAAAATGACACATGAATGTGAAATCTAATTACTGAACGTGAAATGAATGACATGTAAAAATTACTACCTAAATGTGGATATTATCACCACATGGGATTCTTTCCACATGATTAATTTAATCTCCACATCTTCAATTCACACGATTCATCTGATTCATTCCACACGATTCATGGATCACATGTGATTCTTTCACCTGATATTTTTACCCCATGCCATTCCATGTGAAATAAATCACATGTGGAAATTAGATGAAACATGTTGAAAGAATGACATGTAAAAAATAACATCCGGAGAAAATATCAGGTGAAAGGACTACATGTGATAAATGAATCATATGAAAATAATCAGATGTGAAAATAGACGAATCAAAGGAAATCAATCAATTATGGTTCATTTATTTTCACACTTGATTTATTATTATTATTATTATTTTTCATATGTGACATGACTCATTTACAAGCAAATCATTTGAAATCAGTCACATGTTAAAACGTATAAATGTGATTCTTTTCACATAATTTATTCATCACATGTAATGTTTTCACCTGTGATTCCTTCACATGGTCCATTTATTTTCACACATGGTTAGTTTCAAATGATTGTTTTTCCTCATATGATTGATTCCTGTTGGTTCATTTATTCCCACATGTACTTCTTTTCACATGATGCATTTATCACATGCAATGCTTTTACCTGATATTTTGACATTATTCGCTCCTATTCACTTTTTTTTTTTTTTGGATTTTTCCCCGATTTTCTCCCTAATTTAGTCGTGTCCAATTCCTCCCCGTCACTAGGGGGCTCCCACATTAAGGCTACTACTACCACTCAGCCGGGAGGGCCGAAAGTGTGAAATAAATTACCCATAACTGATTGACTTCCATTGATTTGTCTTTTTTCACATCTGATTATTTTCATGTGATTGATTGATGTAGACCTGTCACCTAATATTTTTACATCATTCTCTCCGGATAATTTCTTTTTAAACATTTCCACTTGTGACATGACTCATTTATAAACAATAAGTGAATAATTTGGAATCAGTTACATGTTAAAACCTATAAATGTGATTCTTTCCACATGATTTATTTATCACATTCAATTCTTTCACCTGTGATTCCTTCACATGGTCTATTTATTTTCATTTCAAATTATTATGTTTTTCCTCATATGATTGATTCCTGTTGATTTATTTATTACTACATGTAATTATTTTCACATTATTTATTTATCACATGTAATCCTTTTACCTATTTTTTTTCTGTCTATATTTCTTGTTTTTGTATGTGATTGATAAATTTTCCTCCACATGTGATTTATTTATCTGATTAATTTCATACAATTCATTTGTCACATCCGTTTCACCTGATATTTTCCTGTGATTCCTTTACATGGTTTATTTAGTTTCACACTCGATTAATTTCTAATTATTTGTGTGACTGATTCTGTGTGTTTCATTTACTAAATAGTAGTTGAATCTGTCAAATGTAAAAAAAAAAAATTCTTTCCAAAATAAAAGGATTCTTCTAGATATAGATATTTGCACATTTTTCTCTCCATTTTTCTCTCTCCGTCGTGTTTGATTCCCTCCTCGGGGTCTCCATGTGATTGGTGGGTTTCCTCCAAGTATTCCCAAAGACATGCAGATTAAAAGTTTTAATTTAAGTTCTGGTGGAGTTCCCTAGTGTGTGGGCAAAGTCTACTGGAATAGGCACCCATGACCCAGTACAGGATAAGTGGTACTGTTAATGTATTGTAAGCAGTATTGCATTGTCACATGTTATTTTTTACATGTTAATAATTTACTATAACACAGAGTTTTCCCGCATTATTCATTGATTTGCATGTGACTCTGTATTTGTTTTTTGGAAACACCAGTCAGTCTACACCACGTGTCTCTGGACCGTGGGAGAAAACCAGAGTACCAAGAGGAAGCCTATTAATCACACAGAGAACATGCAAACTCCACACTCACAAAGCGGATAAGAGATCCGAAACCTCAACCCTGGAGGTGCAAGCTGACAATGCTAATCACTAATCCACTATGCCACCTGATTTATTTATTTTCACATATAATTTGTTTTTTACATTTCATTTAATTTCAAGTGATTCTTTTCATATTTTTCCCCCAAACCGCTGTTTTAACACATGATACCTTCTTTATTTACACATGCAAATTTTTTACTTGCTTAATTTGTCTTTCACCTTAAACAATTATGCTATTATGTTATACACATTCACATTTAATTTAATTTATTGTTTATTTATGTGTTTTTGCAATTTATGATTTTCCTGCTCACCAGAAAGGAAAAAAAAAACAAACTAAAATAACTGACTAAGAAAGGAATTTTCGAAAATAGGGCTGAGTGAGAGTGCAATCACTATAGTCATGATTGTTTATATGGAGAACACACACACACACATGGTCATCATTTTACAAATTAAAGAAAATACTTTATTTGCAAAAAAAAAAGGAAGGTAGGAAAATTTGATCCAATAGATCTGACAACTTACCAACTGCACTAACTTTCCAGAAATTTCTTTAAATTCCTTGCAACTTCAAAACAGCACTAAGATTAAAAACAAAAATGAAATTGAATAATCCAGATTGACAAATAAAATTAATCCAAGGAATGAAGAATTTTATCCATCAAAATTGAAAAATCCAAAGTTCCAAAATCCTGTCCAGAAAAAAACTGCGTGAGGACGTCTTACGCATTCCGTTTCTCAGGTAGACGGTACGTGTCTATATATATGTGTGTGAAGCTGCTCACATCCATTTTCATTCCTCCCCTGCTCAGACAGCAGAGGGGGGTGGGGGCGGTCATGTTAGATCAGGTTAGACCACAAATGGACTTACTAATGTGGAAACTGAGCCAATAATGTGGCTCAGATTGTATGGAAAGTTACTCCAAAAAACAGTTTTATATTACAAGAGGATAGTAACCATATACAGTATGTGCTTGTTAATGGAGTCAGGTTTGAAGCACCATCATGAAATCCAAAACATTAGAACCAAAATATATTTTGTATCTGAATCTGAGTTGTGTTTATTTTATTAATTAGACTACTGGGTGAGCACTATTTTAAGGTGGAACCTTAAACAGAACACTTTTTTTTGTACATTTGTACTTCCTCAAGGTTTCTCATGGATTTTATTTCTAATTTTTATTCACCCTAAAGCAAATGACAGACTAAGACAAAAAATATATATATATATTTATTTTGTTTTTTATGGTAAGTGCAGGCCTGAAGACGGTGGGGAAAAAAACAAAAAGCATTTTGACCCATAATAAATGTTGCCATGGTAGTCCAGTGGTACCTGTTTCATGGCATGTACTGTAGTACCATGGTATTTATATGATGATGTGTTACATGTATCATATTATGGTACATGGTTTTTACTATGATGACTTTGGTACAAGAGTACATTATCTATAATATGGTACATGCTTCTGTTATGTACTCTAGTATGGGACTATAGAATATAGAATATGTATGGTATACGTTATATAATAGGTTTCCTTATAAAAAGGTTTCAACATGGAAGTTTGAATAAAACCAAAGTTGTATGCTCAAGCTACCTTCAAGGGGAACTATTTTTACAACATTAAATGTACTGTAAGATACTGGAGTGGTGGTTCAGGTAGCTAAGGATCTAGGTTGTTGATTAAACCAAATAATTATGCTACTTATAACTCTGAATTAACACACCAGCTTGACAGTGATTATTTTTATGGCTGGAGATTTTCCGGTGGTCCTGGGTTCATGTTTATTGTCAAATCCAGTTTAGGTTATGCCCACTTTGGGTTTAAATTCAAATATAGTTACAACTACTAAACAGATACAGATAATATGTATATATATCATGAAACCATGACACTAATAATGGCCCAGGTAGCATAATAAAAAGTATAAATCTAATCCAGTTGCTTTTGTGCTTGAGAAGAAAATTCAATTCTTACTGATTTGGACAGGCACATAACAGAAACTGTTTATTTCAATAACTCAGTCTAACCACTAACATGGTAGTTCGAGGCACACAATGCTCCATCATCATTTTTAAAGCTGTAGGGTGCATTCTTTTAAAATGATGCTCACCAGGGATGCTGTGAAAACACTTTGAACCGTTTCAAAGTGCTCATCATTGGTGGAAACAGTCCTGCATGTTTGTTAAGCAATGATTGATTACTACCTGCCAGGGACTTAAACCAGATGTGTGCGTGTGTGCTGTTTTGGAATGTCATGCTGGAGTGATGATAGGTACTGTAGGGCTTTATTACACTGATTCTTGCTGAGGTGTTGTTTCTAATCTAGAACTCTTAAATTTACAAAGATGTGTCATTATTATAAGATTAATGTGGTCTTATTACAGGCTCATAACTTTTAAATCATGTTCAGTTTCATTCATTTTAACTGAAAGCTGTACAGTAGTTCTCAACACAACTCATCCCAAACCATGGTCTCCTTACAGTCACAAGTCAATTACAGGTTATTCTTGCCTTGGTTCTGAACAAGTCCTGAAATAAATGATGGTGTCCCAATCTTTTTTACTCTAGTTTGGTAGATGTTTTGGTTATGTCCTAATCATAGTTTTAGTTAGTATGGATCTAGTCTTCTCCTGATCTTTCAAGGATTTTGATCTTGATCTAAGTTGTAGTTGCCGATTAGTCTTGGTTAATACATAACCATAATTGTGGTTTCTGTAAGAGTGAGTCTTGGTCATTTCTTTTTGTTGCTGGTGTTGGTCATATTCTTGTCTTTGGTGTTGTCGGTCTTAGTCTTGTATTTTTGCTGTCGGTTTGGGTCTTATGTACCTATTAACTTCTGTATAAATGTGATTTGCTTTCTATTGGTACGGGTCATGCTTTTGTCTTGGTGTTGTCTTCTTCGTGTTGTTTGGGTCGTGATCTTGTTGTTGGTGGTGTGTGTCTTGGTCTTGTCTTGTTGTTCTTGATGTGGGTCTTGATTTGGTCTTGTTGATGCTGATGTGTGTCTTGTTGTTGTTGTGTGGGTCTTAGTCTCGTCTTTGTTCCTGCTAGTGTGGATCTTTGTTTTTCTCTGTTTGGTCTCTGTTGGCATCTTGGGCCTTTGTGCATGGTCGATATAAGTTTTGTTCTTGTCTTGGTTCTAGTTGTATGACTCCTAAGCTTTGGTCTTGGTTTGTACAAATCTTTTTCTTGCCCTAATGTATGTTTTTATTGTTCTTGTTAGTTGCTACTTCTGCAGTGGTTGGCATATTTTTTTTAAACTGATTTAACTTGGGGAATTAATAAAAATGCAAATAAACAAAAGATGATTAAATTAGATTTAAGATTATTACAACCAATCCCACATTTATTCATTATTTTTCCCCAGTCAGACATATGCATTTTTTCAAATATATCAACAGTTTCATTGAGTTCAATAAACACAACCAACAATTTGTGACCAAGGGATAGCTTTTTGCTTTATTTCGATGTTTAATTGAAAGGTATGTTATGATTCAGGTGTCCAATTAAGGTTTCAGTTTAGCAACTCATTGTGGCCTGGTGAAATTGCCAACCACACATACACACACATCTAAATTAGGTTTTATAGAAGAGAAAGACATTCCAAAGCATTCTTTTTTTAGTAAAGCAATGGTGAAAGACAAGGAAAAATGGAAATCCACCGAGACATAGAGAGAGACTGAGAAAGTGCATGAAAGTATGTCTCAGGAAGGTGAGAATCCTTTGTAGATATAGCACACGTCAGAGAGGTCAGGGGCTCTGTTTCTCGATCACAACAGCACATTTACACACCTGTCTATCTTATACGTGAGTACTAGAGAATGAACAGACAGAGAGAGAGAGAGTAATTTGCACATTCGTTTTTTTGCCCTATGTTTGGACCGTCTCCAGCCACATACTGTACATAAGTGTACTGTAAGACAACCTAACTCCAAGTGAAAGGTTCATGTCCCACATACACATATGCTTCAAATCTTTCTGTGTGTGTGCATGCATTTTGAGGTTGGACTAGTTTCCAACTGATTTATGTCTATGTAGGTGTGCTGTCTAGGTTATTTCAACCCCTGAGTGTAGTTATATTTCGCAGTGTTCTTCCAACAAATATCTTGGATGTGGTTATATTGGAAGCATGCAGTCTTGCAGCAAAATAGGATAGAGTATATCTCTCTGTGCTAACTAACATCTTGATTCAAAAGTACAAATACATGTATAGTACCAGTCAAAAGTATGGACACATACAGTAGACACATGGACACATTTTCATACAAATATGCAATAAAGTAAAGAGAAACTGTATGTCTGTCATCTTGTTATTGTTACAACCAAAGAATATATATATATATATATATATATATATATATATATATATATATATATATATATATATATAATAATAATGTAATTTTTTTAGTGATGTATAATTGCATTGATCCTTAATGCCCGGATGTGTGTGCATGGAGTTTGTTCGTTCTCCTTGTGCCTGGTGGGTTTTATCTGGGTACTCTGGTATCCTCCCACAGTCCAAAGACATGCAGATTAGGTAAATGGGCATTCTCAAATAGTCCATAGTCTGTGTGTGTGTGCCTGCGATGTGTGCTAGTGTATACCCTGTGCCTGTCCAGGGTATACACTAGCTCATGCTCCGGGTCCCCGCAATCCTGTATACAGGATAAAGTGATATATATATATATATATATATATATATATATATATATATGAGAGCGAGAGAGAGAGGAGAGAGTATACACATACACAACATAATACATTTCAGGAACCACTTTGTTATGTTCTTAAGGGACAATACTACAGAAATGAAAAGTAGATATACTTTAGAGTAGTCAATGTACAGCTTGTATACCAGTACAAGTATTTACTGTCCTCTAACAATAACTCAACACGCAGACCTTATTGTCTAAATAACTGCCAACGAAAATGAGTACACCCTAAGTGTTCACATGTTCATGTCAAAACTGTATCCAAAGTGTCAATATTTTGTGTGAGCACCATTGATATCCAGAACGGCCTTCATTTTCCTGGGCCTGGAATTCACCAAAGCTGCACAACAGCAATTTTGTTGCTGGGATCGTTTCTCACACCTCCATAATGATGTCACGGAGCTGCTTTATGTTAGACACATGACGCTTCACCACCTTCCGCTTATGGACGCCGTACAGGTGCTCAATAGGGTTCAGGTCTAGAAACAAACTTGGCCACTGATAAACACATGGACATGATGAATAGGTCACGTGACGTTGCATGGTTAAAGATGTACTGTACAGCTGTTATCACTTTTATAGGGTGAACTCACTTTTGATGCCAGCTATTTTACAATAATGGCTGTACAGTATGTTGAGTCCTTTGCAGAGGACAGTAAATCTATCCTGTTATACAAGCTGCACATCAGACTTCACCAAAATATATCCAAGTTTCATTTCTATAGCATTGTCCTTTGAGAAGATATACTAAAATTTTGTCTGAAATTAGAGGGGTCTACTCACTGTACATAAACCGATGGTGGGGGTGCTGTGGGTGGTATCACCATGCATCCACCTTGAATCCTTCATACTGTGTTCAAAAAGTCCTGCCATGGAAAGGGACAGGGTGGTTTAAGAAACAAGTCCAGACTCAACACCTTGTACTCAACATTCAACATTGGCTTTAGCACACTTTCCTCTATTTAAAACATTCCAGCTTTCCGTGCTTTGTTTTGACTGGCACTCAATTTTCAGAGTAGCCATACAAAAACATTACCGTAATAGAGATTGATTGATATTCCATAACTGACATGCGTGATTACACCACATTGACTCTGTATGAGGTTACAATTCAACATACTGTTGCACTTAACAGTCCTTGCCCTTTATAGAAGCTTAATCGGAAAACAAAGTTAAGGTTTGTTTCCACTTCTGTTTCTCGTTTCCAACTTTCCATTTTGTTTTTCATGTCTTATTTAACTTGAACTCGGGGCTCATCACTTTGCTTTATATATTGAATCCCCGCTCCTATCTTTCTCTCTGGTGTAGTGTAACTAATTTGTCTCCTGGACTAAGACGTGGGGGAGAAACCCTCAGAAGAGTTTTTATAGCTATAGTGTTTATGTTATCTCATGTGACGACTGGACCTAAAATCATAGTCATGTGGCTGTTCACTTTGCTTCCCCAGAGACATCCTTCAGCACACACACATGGTCTTGCACAGTAGGAATCAGTGTGTTTAAAGTGTCAAAGATCCTTATTTTATGCATGGGCATGTACAAATATCAGTCATTTTAAAATACTGTTTAAGGGGTGAAATGTTGCATCCCTATATCCTTTGGGGATTTATAATAAGAAGAAGAAGAAGAGAAGAAGAAGAAAATATTACTCAAAAACGTATGATACAAAAGTGGTTGGATGCAGTTACGAGCCTAAATGGCAATAACTAAATATATATGATATATAGCCCTGCGATGGATTGGCACCCTGTCCGGAGTATACTCTGCCTCGTGCCCTAAGCTTCCTGGAATAGTACATAATAAATTCTCCGGAAATTTTTCTGATATTCTAAAATGAAATAAGTAAAAATAAAGTCAGGATTGTCCACCACCTTCATGGTTTATATTCCTAAGTTTTTGGAAACATAGTACCATTAAGAATTAAGAAGTAGTAGAGAACTATTTTTTCCCCTTTTTATTACACTAACTCTCAGCCACCCGGGTGCACTGCACAACTTGCACACGGTCACACACTAAATAGGGGTGATGTCAGTTTTGGCCCTAAATATGTGATGTCACTCAATATACAGTAAGGCAACACAGAAAAATTATTAACCACTTTTCAGCGCAAATTTAAGGCATTGTCACGGCTGACCCGTTTGAGATATCACTACAATTTTGCATCCTCAATATCTTTAGATCACAGAGGTCCGGTTTGACTGTGTAAAGTTCCTAGGAGGAGTATATCAAAAACTATCGGGTGCATTTTGGCAAACGACACAAAATAACTGACTGGGTGCATTCACACATTTATATAATCTCAATCCATAAGCATGAAACAGAAAGTAATGAGACAAAAGTGAAATTCAATGATTTTTCAAATATGACGATCAAAATAATATATATTTTTTATTATTTCATGCAAAGAAATTACTTTACAACGGTGAATATTTAGTACTTCAAAACCTGCTGGATCTGTCTGGGCATAGAGTCAAAAAGATGCCTGCAGTACTCTGGTCTCACTCGCTCAATCCATTCCTGGTTGATTATTTCCTGCTGATCATGGACAGAAATTTTCCACAGCAGATCATAAATCACTTGACAATTAAAGAGTTTTATACATATTTGCTTCTTCCATTTACTAAACCAGCTGTTTCTAATTAGGACCACTCTTTAGCTAAATAGGCTTGAAATAATTAGTGACGTCACCTGTTCTGTGCACAGGAAACCATGGTATATATTGTCTTAATACTTTTGCCCACCATTGTATGGCCTCTTGAGGCTGCCAAAAGTATGTAAATATCAATTAAAAATATTTGAATTATATATAGGCGGTCAGGCGGCATGGTGGTGTGGTGGTTAGCACTGTCACCTTGCATCTCCAGGGTCCGGCTTTGATTGCTGTCTCTGTGTGCATGGAGTTTGCATGTTCTCCCTGTGCTTGTTGGGTTTCCTCTGGGTATTCCGGTTTCCTCCCACAGTCCAAAGACATATACGTTAGGTTAATTGCCATTTCCAAATTGGCCCGGAGTTGTGAGTGAGTGAGTGTATGTGTGTGCCCTGCGATCGATTGGCACCCTGTCCAGAGTGTACCTCACCTTGTGCCCTAAGTCTCCTGGAATAGGCTCCAGGCCCCTGTGACCCTAAATATAGGATTAAGCGGTATAGACGATGAGTGAGTGATATATAGGGGGCACGGTTGCTTAGGGTCACCTTCAGGGTCTGGTTTCGATTACTGGGTCTGTGTGCATCAGGTCTGGGTTCGATCACTGCGTCAGATTGCACGTTCTCCCCGTGCTTGGTAGGTTTCCTCCCACAGTCCAAAGACATGAAGATTAGGCTAACTGGAGTTCCCAAACTGCCTGTAGTGTGTGTGTGTGTGTGTGTGTGTGTATATATATACATGTTCCCTGAGATGGATTGCCACTCTTGTACAGAATAAAGCGGTGTACACGATGAGTGAGTGAGTGAATTATATACAGTATGTCACGTTGAATGAAAAAATGAAGAAATGTGAAATTTTCAACAATTGTTGTCTTGTAGTTTGAACTTGCTAGGCATACAGTATGATTTACCTTTAAAAGACCAACCGATTTCTGGGCAAAAAAGGAAGCAGATTTGCAACCCTCACACATTTACTGTACTTCCTTCTATATAAAATAAGACTGACATTTAGTAATAAAACTACATATTTAAAACCACTCACTTAATGCGTTCCAGATGTTAGCCTGTTTTTTTTTTTTTTTTTTTGCGGCTCTGCCACAGAGCCATGGATTCTCATTGTTTTCCTTAACAGCTCCATTGTGTTTTATATATTTTTTCTTTTTAGTTTGACAGTTCAGTCTGGATTTCCTTGTGGTCTAGGAAATTGCTGAATCCTAAAGTTGTATGTATTTGTGTGTTTTGTTGTAGAATGATCCCATTTGTGCTTGAGCAGATTTGCTGTTTTTTCAGCAAAACATTGTTTTTTTTTTTTACTTTTTTTTTTATTATTGCATTTTCTATCACGTAGCTAATCTTTTTAGAAAATCTAATACCTCTGTAACATCGTTGAGTTTCTTCCAGGGTCCATGAATGAATGATGTATGTAGACATGAACGATGTATGTAGACATGATTTAGTTGACTCTTTTAGTGTAAATTGTGTTCTCTTTATGACAAATTTTATTGCTAGCCTAAAGTAATCGTAGTCCTACTATTTCCTAAATGTCTGCCACATCATCTATTCTTAATGCACAGTAGTTTTTGATTCGTTTTCTATAATAATAGTTCTGGCTGCAAATGTTATACCTAAAAATAAATAAATAATAATATACAGTATACACACACAGTATATATTAGTAACAGTTTATATGGAGCACTTTGGAAAGTATTAGAACTTTGTAACAGTCAAAGCAAAAGCTGTCACCTTACATTCTCTGACATTATTTAGTCTCAATGAGAAAAAACTACAAACAGACATGTTATTCTTTATTTACTAAAACAAAATGTAATCTCTGGAAGGTGGCATGGTGGCTTAGTGGTTAGCACTGTCACCTCGCACCTTCAGGGTCCGATTCCCGCCTCGGGGTCTGTGTGCATGTTCTGCCCAAGCTTGGTGGGTTTCCTCCCGTAAATCCAATTTCCTCTTACAGTCCAAAGACATGCAGATTAGGCTAATTGGCATTCCCAAATTACCTGTAGTGTGTAAATGTGTGTGAGTGTTGGACTACAGAAGTGGATGGAAAAAGAACCAAGTTCTGCCCACTGTGCTTAGACAAACTTGCTGATCAGTAGAGAAGCAAACATGCGCACAATGGAATGTCAGAATGTTCTCCAGTTTATTCACAGAACAAAAAGGTATATAAGTCCATAGCCAACTCCTTGACTAAAATCTAAATAAATATGTGGTCCGATCACTGACCCTATGCAGGATACCAGAGGTGGGAAAGAGGTTTACATCGGGCCACTATGTCACAGAGCACAAGGCATTTGTATGTTGTATATGGCCATCCGGTGAACAATATTGAGTATATCCATAGAAAAGCACTTAAGGAAGCAAAGAGAGAGATTTTGATGCAGAAATCAAATGCAAGACTTCAGAAAATACAGCTCAGCATCGTCAAACTTTGATGTAAACTTTTGGGCCAAAAATCGCCATATCAAAATTATATGAATTGGACTGCATCAAGCAAAGAAAATATTACATTTCCCTCATAAGTGGTTTAAGGATTGTCTAACATTTTGAAAACCTGAAAAGATAGTGGTGAATTCTCAACTTTGCAGAGCAATGTGGTCAGAAAAAGTTTTAATAGTGATCAGAGATCACTTAAATGTTTGGTGTAATTGAACAGTACAAATCAGAGCTTAATAGTGAAAGGAGTGAAAGTTAGAGCATTTCCACACACACAAGGTGATGAAAACTCACAGGATTTGGACTAAACAAGTATGTGTCCATAGGAAAACCACTTGTTAGTGAGACTAATCTGGAAAAAAGCCTTCGGTTTTCTAGGAAGCTGAATTGTAAATTTTATGAAAATAATGTAAATTTTATGAAAATAATGTGAAAATAATGGATATAACTTTTACACTTGGTGAAAAAGTCAACAGTACAAAAAATCAACAATAAAAAATGGAGCTATGTTAAATAGTAAAAGAAAGAGCCTTTCCACACACACACAGACACACACACACTCTTTGCTAGAGAGCATAAAGATTCTTCTTTGTAGCAATGGAAAAAAGTCATGTGGTCTGAGAAGCCCAGATTGACCCCATTCCAGAGTGATGGGTGTGTCAGGGTAAGAAGGGAAGTGCATGAAGTGATGCAGCCAGCATGCATAGTGTCCACTATACAAGTCTCTGAAGGCAGTGTTATGATCTGGGGTTGCTTCTGTTAGTCAGGTCTAGACTCAGCAATGTTATGTGGCAATAAAATGAAGTGAGTTGACCGATGGCACGGGTATATTCCAAGATTGTGAAAAAGTGGTCCAGGGAGCATGAGGAACCGTTTTCACGCATGAACTGGCCACCACATTGCATGTTGTAATCAAAGCCTAATCTGGTCAAATAAAAAAATTTTAAAAAAAGAATGCTGTTTTTTTTCTGACTAGCATACTAGCATTCTCAAGTCCATTTCTAGGTACTTGCTAAATTGTACAGTTTCAGTATTTTAGTTTTTAGTGAGTCTTCTCGGCTGAAACTGATAAAGTCCTTCTAAAGGCACAAATGATCTCAGGCCAACAGCTGGTGTGCAGTTATGACAAGGAACTTTGGCAGTAAAAAACTTTTGGATTATATACACTAAAAAGTCAGAAAGTCATAATTTCAATGCAGGAGGCTTTAAGATAATCATTAACAGATATACGTTTCCATGAGTACAGATTTATAATTCATACAGTTCCACTGGATGCCACTCTGAGTAGCTGCAGAGATATTTTGCTTAGCCAAATTTCTTCCAGAAAGACCTAATATTCAGCAGCGGTCAACCTACTACATATCAAAATTGCATGTTTTATCAACGTGATTTTAATAAAAACATTTTTTTTTACAATTATATGACTATTTCATTAACACAAGGGATGTAAAAAGTCTCTAGATATATGGTTGAATAGAAGGTTTTAGAAGTTCTCATGGGTGTATTTAGGAGGCAGTCTGTGCTGAGCAAACTTGCCGAAGAAGTGAAAGAGACAAAGATTAAGAACATATGGCAGCGATCAGTGAGGTACCATTCTAAGCCTTATCTCTTCTATACTGTGTTAGGTAAGTATTTTTCTTTCTCTGTGCTTAGGAATTACAGATGTCTCGTATCCATGTAAAAAAAAAAAAAAGAAAACACAATTTTTGGAAGCTGACTCCTGTTTTTTTTTTTTCACTATGATAATAGGTTGCACATGTAAGTATGCGTTTTAACACTAGCATTTTACCAAACAGATGTAACATTAGTTCTGGGTTTCATTTGTTAAAATCCAATTTCTGTGGAAGCATACCATACGTTTCACGTTATTCAAACAAAGCTACAACAAAAAGGCCTAAAATACTTAAATTCAATCAGTTTTATCTTTTATTATTCAGGATATACAGTATGATACTGTATATGCAAACTGAACTCGTACCAATGTTCTGTAAATGTTTGTGAAATATATAACCAGCTCTTTCACAAACATCATCAGAAATCTACGTAAATAGCAAATGCAATTTGTGTCAGTTTAAATACATTTGCTATAATTGGGCCTTGGAATCTGTATCGATACAGTACATATATAAAGTTCTATAAAGTAACTCATGTTTCTTGTTATGTCTCAGTTCACCTGACTTGTTCATTTATGACAGCTCGCCCATCTTAAGTTATGCACTGTGTTGACCATACGTGTTGCAATAAATAAGCCAGTTACTTTCTTTCATACTGATTGCATCTGATCGATTCTTTCTGTGGTGAGGTCAGGATTCAGTGATGGTTGTCAAGCATGTGATTGAGCATCTGTTTGTCCTACTGCCTCATTTAAAAAAATAGAGTGTCTTTGCCAACCAACTTGGTGAATAGTTAAGATTAAGTTAATATTATTATTTTATCATTAAAGTACAGTATACTTAATCATTTTCACAGCAAAATGAGATTTTGCACTTTTGAGTATTTTATTTAAGTTTTTTTTTTCAGGAAAAAGGAAAAATGTTACAGACTGTTATTGCTGTGCAAAAGTCTTGAGCCCCCCATTTCCTCACATTAAAGTAGGTTAAATGAATTTTAATACATTTAATTTAACAACCTTAGCAGCGACCTCATTTCCCCTCTTGTCTGTTCCAACCACTCAGCATTCAACATCACCAGAATACTAATCACTGGCCTGATCATCTGTCATCATCTGCACCTGGGTTACATTAAATTAGATTATTTTTTGCTTGAATGATTCATAGCTCTGTGGTTTAATAAACAAAACAAAAAAACAAGACTGGTGAGGTGCAGGGTCTAGACTTAAAATGAGACCTCAAAAAGTCCTTAAAGAAGTTCCTCAAGGTCACTTTAAATAATAAGAAAGTCTGTCTCTTTGGAAGATATGACGAATTAAGGGTCAGGTCAAAACATTTGCACAGTACTGTACTTCAGAAATCCCAATAGAAAACAGGACGTAGCAGACAGAACCAGACGTGAAAAACACAACAGCAGCCCACATGGATTTCATGTCTCTTTTGAGCATTGCAACTTTAGCGCTCTGCTTAAATTCCTTTTAGAAATATTTCTTTAAGTAAATCAGTGCTATTGGATGTGAGAGGGGAAAAAAGAGACATGTCAATTTGGAAGTAAAACAGTGGGTTACACTAGAGTATACCACACAAATTTGCTAAGCATATGATACAGGTATGCTTCCAAAACATCCAAATCATTTCTTCTTCTTGTTCTTACTGTATATTCAATTGTATGTATCTCAAAAGGTATAAGATGTGTACATGTACTACTTAAATGCTGAAGTAAGTGCAGTAACAGAGCGTAAATGTCCTTTTTCTTGACTTCAACATTCTCCAAAATCAAATAAAACACATGTAGTTTATTCACAGCTGGTTCGCCTGGAAATATTAATCCTGTGCCAGAATCAAGTGATGCAAGTGGCTTGTCATCACGTTTTGGTGTGTAATATTGCCATATGCTTGAGTATGCTTGGCCTAAAATGTGGAATTTCAAAACTTCAATTTTTAAAAATAAAATTATATTTTTTATAAAATAATTTGTCAAAATGAATGAATGTTGAAAATGGCTTTCATCAGGTTTTTCAGTCAAACTGTTCATTTACACTTTTTATACAAATATTGTGAAACTGTTATTCATTATTGTGAAACATTCATTAAAATGCCTTATATTACTGGGTCTTGTTTTAAAACTGTATCTACGGTATGTGTGACAGACTGGCATCGACATTCAGGTCAAATTCCTTGCTCAGATCAGTGTTTGCTCTGGATCCAATGCAACCCTGACCAAATCGAGAGAGTGAGAATATTAAGCTATTTTGTCAGCTTTTTGATTTCTGAATTTCTCTGCACTGGTAGAAGTCATTCAGATGTTGGTTTGAAAATCTTGCAGTATTTTAAAGTACACACATACGCTACATGTTAATTTTTTAACATGTAAATCTTTGTGATAAATTTCTATTGCTGTATTGTAATGATTACAATAGGTAATTAATAGCTACACAATACCCAATTATGTACTGTATAAATCTTAACCTAATTATAACAATTATATAATTTATAAGGGACTACTTTATTTTTGTGCATACTATGAGCATTTTTGTAAAAAAAAAGAAATTTTTACACCATTCTATCTAAAGGTCCTTTTCAGTCCTTAAAAAGTTAACGTGAACAAACACATGGTCAAAATCATTAATCATCATTTATCTTCCAGAACCATTTTGCATCCAGCCAGGGCTAAAATCTGTATTAATATTACCAATCTTCATATGTGAGGTCATGCATGAAGAACGGGCAGAACACAAAAGAAGACAGCCAACAATGTAGTTTCATGATTATACTTTGAAAAGAAGTCCAGATAAAAGTAAACCCTTGTGTCAATTTGTGCACACGGTCATGAAAACTGTCTAAACACATGTTTCATTTCAGTGTCCGTCGAATTGTGACTAAGTAAAAGCACATGTTTTCTACTCTGGCTGATAAAACAGAAAATTGGGCAATCATTTTTTATTCCACTAGCAAACTGCTTTACGGTGAGTGTTTTTCCATCTGTTACCACCAAGCCAATCCAAATAGCAACAGATACTATGACAGTCAAAACAAAATGCTTTCTGGTTTCTGTGAGAAACCTAGCACAAGAGATGTTATTTTTTCACTTCTCACAATACTATTGACTGTGGACTGTACATCATGCCATTTTCCTTTTGTTAATGTATTGCAACTGATTCATGATTCCAAACATGATCGTGGGTCAGTGAGTTATCTATAAAAGGGAGTCAATGGAAACAGTAGACATGCTACGGTACATGGGCCATGTGCTTCTGGCTTCACCCGGAGTGATTTAATGATGGTAAGGTCCACAGGGTAGGGTAATAAATATCAGAATTTAATGGTACTGGAGCTGGCGTACAGGACTTGGAAGTAAACGTCTACTTGACAGAAAAAAACGTATAAAGATGGTGATCTAATGATCTAATTCGAAATCACCTAATTTAAATATAAATATCAGTATTTGGCCACTTTTGAAATGTTTAATGTTTGGCGATGATGTTAAAAATTTAGAGATTAGGAGAAAGAATTGTTCCTCAGCCACAAAGAGAATTGAATCTTTGTTTGCAGACCGATGGGAAGACCTTTGGTAAAATATTTAGCATGCACACATGGAATTTTCAAAGTAGGTTGAACCCGACATCCAGGAATTGCAGTCTAGTCTAGATTGTGTTACTGGATCCTGAGATAACCCTTGAGCTCTGTATAATGCACACTACAAAAATGAACATGTACAGATAGAAACATAATTTTTTTTTATCTGTTTTTTTTTCCAGATATTTTCTGATTTTAATGCAAGCTCAAATTTAAAAACATGTGGATAACCCCAAGCATGTAGTAGACCTATTTATGAGAGATTAAACAATAACAAATAAAATAAAATAAATTATCAGTCATTTGACATAAAAATGACTTTGAGGATTGAAATCTATGTACACTCTTCCTTTCAAGAACGCTTATTACAAACCTGGCTGTCTGCATGACATTTGACATATTCATGTATTAAAGTAAATACTGTAGGCTGCCAGCTGTTCTGAAAGCCCAAGTTGGAATGAAGTTAAACACAGATCTATACTATCCAAGTTTGTACAACGACATGCCTAAACAGTACCATGTTGAGTCTTTAAGGGTATAAATTTTTTTCCAGGATTCAGGGGCAGGATCCTGATGTTTTCATGGTTCGAGCCAGGGACTTGTAGCATTAGCACATGGTCATTAGACCCAGGCAAAACAAAGCCACATGGTTACAGATCAAAACAAGAATATTTTGCCAGCATACTCAGTGCCACAGAAGTGGATGTCAGTTCAGTCCAAGTATTGCATTTCTCAATATTCATCTGTGTACTGTCTATGGCAAAAAAATAAAAAAATAAAATCTAAAACCAGATGTCTTTATTACTTTTGCATTTTCTCCTACTCAGCGATGAGAACAAAGGAAATCTCAGCCTGAGATCTTACATCCTGATAACGTCACACATTCCTCTCAGGTCTGGAAAGTCCATAATGTGTTAAGTTCAAGTAAATTTAAGTAAGTTCAAAATTAAATACAAGCATAAATATATATATATATATTTCTCAGTCTCTTCCGTTTTTCATTTTATGAGAAATGTTTGTGAGAAAGTCGATACCTAAGTAAAACAAAAGTGAGAATTTCCATTTCCTTTCATTAAAAAAGGAAAAATCCTCTTGGTGAATATTATTAATTTTGATGGGATATTAGTAAAACCAGGGTTAACCCTGTTGCCTTGCATGTCCAAGGTTAGGGGTTCGAAGCTCACCTCCAGTCTGTGTATGTTTTTCCTATGATTGAGTTTCATTAAGTTACTTTGTTCTCCACCCCACAGAGAAAAATCATGTGTTGTAGTCTGACAGCTGTTTCCAAATTGCCTGTAGTGCCCCTGATGGGCTACTGATCTTTCAGCATCCCCTCAACCTTACATTGGATTAATATAACCCCATAAACTGCCTGTTATCTAATGTGGGAACCTATTCATAGTTTAGTTTCTTATTTATTTGTCTATTTCTACCTTTTTCTTTTATGTTTTTGCTGGTTTTCGATTGTGTCTTGCATTACTGAGCTTTGACGTCCTCCTGTAGCATGTTCCACCATTTATAATTATGGTTATTCCTATGATGACCTGGCTTGTTATTTGATTAATGCTATGAATTATGACAAGGTTTCTCAAATTGCTACAAAATTTCTAAATGTTTGCTCCCGCTTTTCTCCCATTTGTATTGCACTTTGCCTTGCTAGTACTGTACAGTAAGTTCACCTTTAGCAGCAATGATTTGAAGTAATTGTTTCCTGTATGATATCAGTTTCTCACATTGTTTTTCCCTTTTCTTTCTTTCTTTTTTCTTCACAATTTATTCAGTACATTGAGGTTTTAGGGTATTTACTTATGCACAGTAGATTTACTGGTGTGTCCTGTTGCATGACCGAATTTTGACCAAGCTTCAGCTGTTGGACAGATGGCCTCACATTTTCCTTTTTGAATACATGGTAGAAAGAGAAGCTCATGGTAGACTCAATTACTTCAAGGTGCCCAGATCCTGTTGCTAAAGAAAACAAGCTCAAATCACCAACCCTGCACCACCATGCTTGACACTGGATATGAGGTGTTTCTGCTGACATGCTGTGTGGTTTTTGCCAAACATGGGGCTGGGCTTTAGTTCCAAACAACAAAATTTTGGTCTTGTCTGTCCATGGGACATTGTTCCAGAAGACTTGTGGTTTCTTCAGATGGCAGTTTTGCAGTCAGAAGAGGTTTCTCCTGGCATCCCTTTCAAACAGGGCATATGTCTTCAGCCTTCTTCTAATTGTGCTCTCAAGTCTGTAGGGTCTGAGATCTAGTTCTTGGGTTTTTGTATTTCTTTTGTATTGCATAGTCTGACCTTGGGGAGAATCTGGAACATCAACTTCTGGGAAGACTGGCAGCTATCTTGAATGCTTTCCACTCGTGAATAATCTTTCTCACTGTAGAACTCCAAAATGTTTGGAAATGGCTTTATAACTCTTTCCAGATTGGTGTGCAGTAACAAATGCTTTTCTAGGAGCATTGCTTACAGTAT
This sequence comes from Clarias fuscus, assembly GCA_030347435.1. Lineage (NCBI taxonomy): Eukaryota > Metazoa > Chordata > Actinopteri > Siluriformes > Clariidae > Clarias > Clarias fuscus. Next base: position 35,329,455 of record CM059208.1, on the reverse strand, counting down.
GTGTTTTCCTCATGGCATTTTGTTAACAATACACCTGAATAATTCAGACCAGCAAATTACCAAAAGTTCTGGTTCAGTTAATCAAGGGCTGGTGATTAGCAGCATCTGGCGACAACTTACCCTAACCGTACAACCTTAAATGCTGTGAAAGAAATAAGGGGATACTTAGTATTGGCCAAATGTTTTTGTGAAAAAGTTATGTTATTGTTCATCAGAGGTTGTACTGTAGTTGCCTCAGACTGAGACATGCTACGATCAAACATTTTTAGTATGTTTATACATAAAAACACCTAGACTTAAAAGAGAGGGCACTTACTTTTACACAATATTGTACAGTCTTTTCTCGGTCAAGTGTAGAAAATCTGACAAAAAAGTTTTAAAAACAGGTTACAGTGATAAATTATTAATCGAAAGCAGAAGCACGAGAAATTATTTTGGAATTTAATTTAAGAGTTGAGAGGATTTGGGATTAAGAAATGGAAATTATTGATGGCACTTTTATGGCACTTTTTCTGCCATTTTTCATAAAATTGGAGCTGCTTAAAAATTCCCATATGGTTTTAGTTATTCAGAATCCATCAAATTCAAGAATGTGGAATGATTTTTTTTTATCAACCGATCCTCTGATAATTCACGTTTACATAAGGTCCTCAGATCTCAGTCAGATCTCCAAGCAGTAGAAGAAAATAATAAATAAATAAATAAATAAATAAGCGTTTCATCTGCTATTTCAGTCATCCCTCTGGAGGAGCTGTTATGCATACTATGTGTAACAGAGAGTTTCAGACATACCTTTTTTAGGAGGTGAATACTCCCATCCCTGGAGATATATCCATCACTTCAGTGGCAGTTTCCCATAGGATCGGGTTGCGAGTTTGACGTCTGATTGCATCTGAGCGGTTGAGTGTGAAGGAAATTGCTCAAGGGCCCAACAGGGGCAGCTTGGCACCAATGGGGCTTGACTCTGGGGACCTTGTGATCAGCAGTTCAACACCTAAACCGCAAAAATACACTCAAAATACACGCAAAATTAATGAGATGTTGGTACTTCAAAATGTTAAAAAACAAAGATTAAATCTAACTAAATCTAGAACCCTAAACAATTATCTGGTTTGTTCATCTAGGGAACTGGACATTGGTGGCTCAGTGCTGGTCCCAAGCCCGGACAAAATGGGAGGGTTGCGTCAGGAAGGGCATCTGGCGTAAACCCTGTGCCAAGTTGTTGTGTGGACTGAATGGTCCGCTGTTGCGACCCCTCGACGGGAACAGCCAAAAGACTAGCAGGTTCATCTAGGTAACTCTTAAATTGATTCATTTTGAAGAGCTCTAAATCATCCTTAACTATCTGAAGAACCATTGAGGAACTGAGAGGTTGAACAGTTATAGGTTCATCTTTTCAACAGAGGTGTTCCTTTAACAGTTAAGTGGTTTAAAGTCACTGCAATTTAACCATAGAAAACGACTGTCCTACTGGAATATAATTTTATCTAGACTTGTTAGGTTTAATGAAGGGATCCTACTGTAGTAATGCTATGGTACAGTATATAAAGATATATCTTATACAGCGAGTTCAGAAAGTCTTTCCGCAGCGGTCACATAGAGTAGTAGTAGTAGTAGTAGTAGTGTGTTGATGGCACCAAAATTTCAGGCAGCTTTTCCAGGGAGACAAGAATATACCACAGCGCGATACTGTTAGATTTACTAAATAAATACATGAGTGAAAATAATATTTAGTTTCATTAAATTAATCTTTTTCAATAACCTACTCTACGCGGCCACTGTGGAGGGACTTTTTGAATGAACATTATGAGCACATGTTCAACTTTGAAGACAGTTTGAAGAAGACCCACATATATAAGAAATGGTCAGATATTTCTGGTCATATAGTTTAGTTTGTTATGGGTAGAAAAACAATTTTAGATAGATCCTAAAAAAAATTTTTTCCAGAATTTAGTCACATCCCATGGGTATTTCGCAGACTGACATTAAAATTTGGTGACTGTAACAAATGTTTTGGAATTAAAAAAGGGCTTGTGAGGGAGAGTGTTTAACCATATTTAGCTCATGCACACACTGCAACCCTGTTATCTTAATGCTGCTTTAAGCCCAATAAACATCTACCAATGGATTTAGATTGACCATTTGCTCATATGTATAGGTAAAATGGAAAAATAATAGAGGTTAATGAACCACTGACACTTATTGCTCTTACTTCTGAGAAACAGATTCAACCCAAATGGCAAACACATGTCAGAAACTGATACGATGACAGAACAGACCTGAGCTTTTTAGCTCTAAAGACAGATTAATAGTTAATGGCCTGCGATGTTATGCAATACAATGTCTATAATGGTATGACCTCAATCATACCAAATCCTTTGCAGGGATGCAATGCCTCAGACAGTTCTCTGCTATTTAATATTAATTTTGTCTTATTCCCAGAATAACCAGCTTTAACATTAAAGACAGATGGAAAGGGAATAAAGAAATTTACTTAAAATAGAAGAGAGAGAGAGAGAGAACAGTCTGCAGTTAAGAGTCACTTTGATTCTTGTCATTTCCACCCCAAGGACATTTTTAAACACCAGCAAAGTACAACAAGACACCTAAAAACCAAACAGACAGAACCGATTTCCTGCGAAGAAACCACAACATTCTTTCCTAACCCCGATGATTTAATCCCACAAGCCTTCAACTGCGCTAAAAATTCACCTTCTCTGTGTGACTGAGCAAAAATAAATAACCGACTTTAGTAGTTTAGTTTAGTGGTCTCTTGTGAGAATGGTGTTGCATAAATGTTCCTTTGTTAAAATCATGAGTCATTTTTCACTCCCTTTGCTGACCAGGAAAAAGAGTAAGCAGAAGATTTGCTGGAATTTGTTTTGTCCAAGAAATAGCATATTTTTTCTTCCTTTTTGTCGGAAACTTCGGCCTAGGTCTATCACATGAGGTATTTGATTCACAACATGTTGTAAAGTGTGTGGGGGGGAAAGTGTGCACTGTTTCATTCATTACAAATTCTATCATGCACGTGCACACACACACACACACACACACACACACACACACATGGCGCAATGAACTGCGGTTGCCCATGTACACATGGCATTCCTTGTCAGCGATTTGACTGAATTGTTATGAAGTAATGAATCTACTGAATCTACGTAGATGGTCCATAGTATTAACTTGCAGAGAACACAAGTCTGCTCTCGTACAAATTACTAATCCCTATGAGACAAGTAATGTACAAACAAAAGGACTATAGGTAATAGCATGTACTCACGCATCGTCAATACAGCTTTATCCTGAATATATAGGGTCGCAGGGGGGCCTGGAGACTATCCTAGGAGATTTAGTGCATGAGGACCCGAGGTGGGAATAGAACCTGGATCCTGGATGTGCAAGGCCACAGTGTTAACCACTAAGCCACGAACCACTTATTCCTCCATGCTCCATGCTAATTTGCATGAAAAGCTCCATGCTCCAAGACTGCATGCTAATTTGTATGAACAGCTGTAATTTCCTAATGTAGGGTGAGAGTCATCTAAGAGATTGTCAGTGCAGCTGGTGAATGCACATGCCTAGTAAAGTTCATCTGCTTTGCTAATTTAACTACAAAGCAAGAACAAACATAGCTATTACCATTTTCATTAGCTTTTAAATAACAATTGGACACTCATGTTGCGGTCCCTATATGACCACAAGAGACAAACGTCGCATTTGTTAACATGCACGTATGGTTAGACTTATAAACATATCTTATACAAAGCATCAATTATATAGAGTCTGTAATCAACTGTAGCTCAGCCAGTGAAGCATAAAATCTGCAAAAAGAAACGGTGAATCATTATTTCGTTATGTTTCATCATACTGTTTCATTTCCAGCCAAGGCTGCACACACTGTACTCTAGTATACCACGTGTGTGTGTAGTTGGCAAGACCTTCTTTCTGATCCGCCTTTTTGTTTTTAAATAATATGAAGTAATGTAAATTAGGGAATGCTGCATATCTGTGTTGGCGTCCGGACGTCGCATCAATAGTAGCGGCATGTGAAATTGCGCGTCTTGCAGGCATGTTTATGAGTGCTTTTTCTTGTGAGTCTTCCAGGCGCTGTCAGATTGATGTGCCAAGTAAACAGTGAAGACGAGTCCCAAGTGCCGAAGAGTTGAGTCATGTCAAGACCTGCAACGCATTAAAGTTTAATCAGAAACATCATAAAATATGACTAAGGAGGGTAAAAATGGCAACAGTGTATGAGTGTTAAAACTGGGCTAATTTAGCTAGGTTTAATTAATTTGGTTTCTAAATCAATCAATCAATCTGATGTTTTGCACATTTTAACAAGTTCCCTTTTTTTTAGTTTCCTATAATTCCTTCAGTGATCTTACCATCAATAGCCCTCTTTCCTTGTCCCTTTTAGGTGTCGACACATCGAATCATAAACTCTGCACGGATGCCTTTTAAGGGCATACCGTAGGGTTAAGGGCCTTGCCCAAGAACACAACAGTGGCAACCCGGTAGTGGCGGGGCTTGACCTCCCAACAAACAACCCAGAGCCTCAATCGCCCGAGCTTCCACTGCCCTCATTAAGCCTTAACAATGAGCTGATATTAATAATAATAATAATAATAATAATAATAGCTATTGAATAAAAATCTGTTGAATCAATCGAACTACAGGGTGGGCCATTTATATGGATACACCTTAATAAAATGGGAATGGTTGGTGATATTAATGTCCTGTTTGTGGCACATTAGTATATGTGAGGGGGCAAACTTTTCAAGATGGGTGGTGACCATGGTGGCCATTTTGAAGTCGGCCATCTTGGATCCAACTTTTGTTTTTTCAATAGGAAGAGGGTCATGTGACACATCAAACTTATTGGGAATTTCACAAGAAAAACAATGGTGTGCTTGGTTTTAACGTAAATTTATTCTTTCATGAGTTATTTACAAGTTTCTCTTTGTTCACAGCCATTGACATGTCGAAGAGGTTAACACGAGATGAGCGGATCAAAATTGTGTTGATATCTGGTGAACGCAGTAACCGGGTCATTGCAGCAGATTTCAATGCAAGACACCCTACGAGACCTCCCATCTCCCATGCTACAGTTAGAAAACTGCTTGCTAAGTTTCGTGAAACTGGTTCAGTGTTGGATTTGCCAAAATGTGGACGCATGAAAACTGTCACTAATGAACAAACATCAGTGGCTGTCCTAGCTTCATTCAGCAAGAGCCCACAGCACAATGGGCAGCACATTGAACACATTTTATAAGTGGTCAGAAACTCGTAAATAACTCATGAAAGAATAATGTTACGTTAAAACCCAATAAGTTTGGGAATAAAATTCCCAATAAGTTTGATGTGTCACATGACCCTCTTCCTATTTGAAAAACAAAAGTTGGATCCAAGATGGCCGACTTCTAAATGGCCACCATGGTCACAACCCATCTTGAAAAGTTTGCCCCCTCACATATACTAATGTGCCACAAACAGGACGTTAATATCACCAACCATTCCCATTTTATTAAGGTGTATCCATATAAATGGCCCACCCTGTATATTGCTAGGGGACTGTTTTTAGAATATCTTTGATTGCTTAAACATCATTCATCCTATGGTTTGATCCCCCAAAACAGTAACCGTGCTACTGTATGTCAGAATGTTGTGTCTTCTATGATGCTGTCCTCCTTATCCCAGTTTTAAAGAGTGCTATTATTCTCGTTATTGTGGCCCTACGGTCAGGTCAAACCAGTTTTACGTCAGCAACAAACATTTTCACAGAACTATTGTTAGGAAATCCCTAAATAATCAGTATGAACATGATTCTGCTTCTAGCTTTCATTTTCTTTCAAACTCATTTAAGCCTTAATACTGAAAGTTGATCAGTTGGATTGGTTTTGTTAACAATATGGAAAATGTCAAGCTATTTAGGGCAGGAGGTCTTTAGTTCTGGTGTCTGGTCTGGAAAGAACCACTGGGATCAGAAGGGGATTTAATACTGTAGCTGCTTTAAACAAAACAAGTTTGGCCAGGCTTCTGAAAAAGGAAGATGTTTGGCTAGTAAACACCCTATTCTGCTTGATCTCATAATGAAATCTTATTTGGCCATTAACCAATGCAACATGCTTCAAAGCCCAGGACAGCATTTGCAACATTGGAAAAAAGCGAGAATAAAGATGTTCAAATTTCTTACTTCAAAATAGAAGTCCCTTTACATCATATCTTTTTTGTAATCAGGAAACCGAAAATCTTATGAAAACTTTTTTGAAATTTTAACAAACAATAGGGTGTTTGTACAGTATGGCTCACTGTATGGTTGGCTCACCAGTAGTTTTGCTGTGTTGTTTGCAGAATACAACCTGCTTTTAAATTTTCGCTCACTTTGTTTTCATCCTGGGTGTCAGTAAACCTCTTGTGTAATAGTGTACTTTTTTTTGCCATTGCCAATAAATGTTCCCTCTGTGATGCTACTACTCCTCAGTGCCAATCCCAAGCATGGAAAAATAAGGAAGAACATTCGGAGTAAAACTTGTGCCAAATTAAATATGCAGATCTGAGGATACACTGTTGTTCTTTTGGATGTGCCCATCCCTTCTAGGCGCCAAAGTGAGTAACAGCCCATCCAGTAGCTCTGTCTGTTTTTGAAATTTTCTTCAGTATCAATAAAGTATCTATCTATCTATCTATCTATCTATCTATCTATCTATCTATCTATCTATCTGTCTGTCTGTCTGTCTGTCTGTCTGTCTGTCTGTCCGTCAGTAGGTTGCCACAGCAGATTATCCAATCTGCATAAAACTTGGGTTTTTAATGCTTACTGCTCAGATACACATCCTTTATGCTGAATACTCCCCTCCTGACCAACCCTTCCATTCTATCTGAGCTTGCGGCTGGCACTAAGGATGCCCTGCTAAGGAGAACCCCTTGAAAGCGTTTTTTTGTGCCCAAGGACTTGGTTTTTGGATTTTGACTTTTCAGGGATTTTTGTGTTGACACACGTGTCCATTGTTTCTGGGATCACAGATTTCCACAGGTGTTAGTAATCCAAAGTTAATCAGTATTGTTAATTAAGCTCCATGCCTCGTCTAGTGGTTAGTCTTGGAGCAGTTCTAATACTGTGCTGTTGTCTTTGTGTTGTCCAGTGTTTGAGTTATTTGTAGACTTTAGATATTCTGGATTTTTGTTCTTTTGTTCTGTTTTTTTCTGTTAAAGTCTTCACATCTGCACTTATGCAATGCCAGCATCCTTTCATAAATAACACCCGCATTCAAGGACTGGGCTTGGCAGCTCCAATTGAGAGCAAGGAATAATCTTAAAATCACTGTGATCAGAGATCGCTCAAACACTTGGTGATGTTGCATCATACAAAAAATAGGACAAAAGCATTGCTAAGTACTGGAACTTGATAAAAGGCTTCAAAGATTAAGCTATCTGTGTTTCCAAGCGATATATGCAAATCTTGCATAGTACGTCCATTTTTGCACTGCTGCTGGGTTTAAATTCACAGAATTAGAGAATTTCCCCCTGCTATACTTATAATAATACTAAAAACAGGTTAGCCATTCGTCATTCGTCATTCGTCATCGTCAAAACCAAACACACACAAACACACACCCACACAGCACTGATTTACTGATGAATAAGGATTTAGCTTGGACAGTTTTAGGATGTTTCACACATGTATATGTCATGTTCAGTACAATAATCTGCACATGCATCCATCTGCTTGTGGCTTTCCTTTCCTTTTTCTGTGACTTAAATAATATATATATATATATATATATATATATATATATATATATATATATATATTTCAGGGTGATACGTTTTTAGCAGTTGACCTGAGTCATTTCCTTATTTTTTATTTATTTATTTTAATCCTGGAGCAGCCATCTGCGCAAAAAGTGGAAAAACTATTATGACCTAAACTGATAAAGCATATGGTGTGTGATTGTATTCATTCCTGTCAGGTGGTATTATAAATATTTTTTTTATGATGGAATGTCCCATGCTGATTTTATGATCATTTTTATAAGACTGAAAGATGTGGAATTTTTTATTCTGCTTCAGTTTTGAACATTGTTTTGTCATTATTGATGTTTTGCTTTAAAATATCGTACACAGTATATTTATGTATGAGTCCATCTTAAAAAAAAAAAAGTAAAATCATGGAAAAGTTTAATTATTAATTATGGCTTTTAGCTCACGAAAAACAAAAAACTATTTTAATATTTCGTAAGATCAACCAGTGATGTACAAATGATTAACTATACAGAAATGTACAACTTTTGAAAAGTATGTCAATTCATGTGGGCTTCTTTAGCACAAAGTACTGTATCAACAGATGGCACTGCTGAGGCGTTATTGAAGACCAGATTGCTTTAATATCAGCCCTCAGGCCAACTGTAATTTTGGCGTCGGGTGTTTCTCATCTTCTTCTTCTCTATATCTTATTGATTCTCTTTGAGGTTCAGCTCAGGCAGAACCTGCCTTGCTGTTTTTTTTGTGTTGTCCAGTGTTTGAGTTATTTGTAGACTTTAATGTCGTCTATGATATTCTGGATTTTTGTTCTTTTGCTCTGTTTTTTTTCTGTTAAAGTCTTCACATCTGCACTTATGCAATGCCAGTCCTTTCATAAATAACACCCATATTCAAGGACTGGGTTTGGCGGCTCCAATTGAGAGCAAGGAATAATCTTAAAATCATTAATCACTGTGATCAGAGATCACTTTAACACTTGGTGATGTTGCATCTTAAAAAATAGGACAAAATCATGGCTAAGTACTGGAAGTTGATAAAAGGCCTTAATGATTAAGCTATCTGTGTGTCCAAGCGATATATATGCAAATCTTGCACAGTACCTCCATTTCGGCACTGCTGCTGGGGTTAAATCCAGCTTTAAATTGGCTTTGCTTGACCATCTTCTCAAAGTTGTGGTCACTCGTGTTGCTTATTGATCGTTTTCCTAATATAGCAAACCCACCACCCAACCAGCTCAAGATCTCATTTTTTGAAATAGCAGTACTCTGTCTACCTCACTGTCTTAATACGTACAAATGAAATAAAACATTATTCCAGAGTATGTGATATGGTTTGGTCTTTAGAAGGCTATGTGCACTTTCCAAGATTGTGTTGGACCAGATCATCTTTTTTTTATGATGTATGACGGGACATTGGATTTCTCATGATTTCTCAGTGTAATGCTTTCATTTCAAACTATATACACTGATCTATATTAATATATAAACATGGTGTTTGGAGGAACAAAAGATTAAAATGTTACTTGCATTATTTTACAATATAAATACTTTTATCCAGTCAAAGAACGTCTCTTATTCCAAAACCCTTGCTTACTCCAAATACTTGTATCTAGATGAATCTGAATCTGTACTTGGGTGTGTCCTCAACCGAACGGTTTGCTTATACATATCTGACTTTTGTTTAAATGTATCTCTTATTTTATTAGTCCCTGCCCACAATATTTTATAACCAATTCTGGTTCTATTTCATAAAAAGAAAGAAAGAAAGAAAGAAAGAAAGAAGAAAGAAAGAACAGATGCTGTAAATGTGTCATGATAAATGCATTCATGTTAATGCCTGCTTTATTTTTTTTTAATCCATCAAGCTTCATAACTGATCTCTTTCCTGGATGTTCATAAAAAGCAGCTGCTTGTGTGACTTTTTTGTTGTGTCCCGCTGGACCCCGGCGCGATCATACACCTCTAGTCTCAAACAGATGTTATATAAACGTTTTTAAACAGAAACAGCAAAAATGACAGATTAACATCAAACCTCTTATCCATATCTGTACTTGGATACAGATATTAACTTTTTTCAAATTATGCAAATTATACTTGTTGTATGCTTAATGCTGAACTCTCAATCCGCATGCACATCAAATAAAGCTGAGAAGTCAGCACTTTAAAGAGTGATTAAAAAGAACATGTGAATCATAAACAGGAAAGAGATATGCAACCACAGATAATAATCACTGTGGGATACTTTAAGAGCTACAGTATGGAGACCAAAACTCTGAGTCAATGATTTAAGATATCGTTGACCTTTTAGTAAGAGCAAAATGCTCCATAGATGTAAAATTTGCTTCGAAGCCACTACTGTATACTCCGACTCCAAACCTGGCAAAAATGGAATAATCGACAGGTGCTACATTCTCTCTATAGTTATTTGTTCTACTTTCTGACTACTCTAAAGGGAAATACTCTTGAAATGAGCTTCCTAGATTCCTATTTATAGGATGCTCATGTTACTAGTCAGCAATAGTCACTGAGATAAAGACAAGATTCTATATATTCTATATGATAAAGTTATATTACCATGTAGGTACCACTAGAATTATACATGTAAGAAATAAAAGTGTGGTTGTCTTTCGGCTGCTCCAATCAGGGGGTCACCACAGTGGACCATCAATCGACACAACAACTTGGCACAGGTTTTGTACCAGATGGCCCCCTATGATTTTAGCGGGGCTTGGAGCTGGCACTGCATGCAGTGGCTGGGTAGAATAAAGTGGGGTAACCCACCAGCAGCTGGGCTTGAACCCGGATCCTCAGATCTCCAAACCATAAAAGTGTGTGTGGTTTATTTATTTTTGTCTAGTCGTTATAACAGCCAAATGTTACATGAAACATGGTGTCAACTAACCACTTCTCATTTTTCTATCTTCTTTCCGGTCTTGCAGTGGTAAAGAGTAACAGGTTATGTGGCAAGAGCTCAAGACATACACACGTGGACAAAATTGTGTTGTTTGGTGACATGGTATGTACCACACTCAACATGGACCAGGGGAAGCGAAGGAAAGAGTTGTCTCAGGAGATTTGAAAGAAAATTATAGACAAACATGTTAAAGGTAAAGGCTATAAGACCATTTCCAAGCAGCTAGATGTTCCTGTGACTACAGTTGCACATACTATTCAGAAATTTAAGATCCATGGGACTGTAGCCAACCTCCCTGGACGTGGCCGCAGGAGGAAAATTGATGACAAATCAAAGAGACGGATAATCCGAATGGTAACAAAAGAGCCCAGAAAGACTTCTAAAGAGATCCAAGGTGAACTTCATGCTCAAGGAACATCAGTGTCAGATCGCACCATCCGTCGTTGTTTGAGCCAAAGTGGACTACATGGGAGACGACCAAGGAGGACACCATTGTTGAAAACAAATCATAAAAAAGCCAGACTGGAATATGCCAAATTACATGTTGACAAGCCACAAAGCTTCTGGGAGAATGTCCTATGGACATTTGAGACAAAAATGGAACTTTTTGCCAAGGCACATCAGCTCCATGTTCACAGACGGAAAAATGAAGCATATCAAGAAAAGAACACTGTCCCTACTGTGAAACATGGAGGAGGCTCTGTTATGTTCTGGGGCTGCTTTGCTGCATCTGGCACAGGGTGTCTTGAATCTGTGCAGGGTACAATGAAATCTCAAGACTATCAAGGGATTCTAGAGAGAAATGTACTGGCCAGTGTCAGAAAGCTGGGTCTCAGTTGCAGGTCATGGGTCTTGCAACAGGACAATGACCCAAAACACACAGCTAAAAACACCCAAGAATGGCTAAGAGGAAAACATTGGACTATTCTAAAGTGGCCTTCTATGAGCCCTGACCTCAATCCTATTGAGCATCTTTGGAAGGAGCTGAAACATGCCGCCTGGAAAAGGCACCCTTCAAACCGGAAACAACTGGAGCAGCTTGCTCATGAGGAGTGGGCCAAAATACCTGCAGAGAGGTGCAGAAGTCTCATTGACAGTTACAGGAATCGTTTGATTGCAGTGATTGCCTCAAAAGGTTGTGCAACGAACTGTTAAGTTAGGGGTACCATCATTTTTGTCCAGGCCTGTTCCATGAGTTCATTTTTTTATAATTCTGTTGAAGCATGGTTGAAAATCAATGTCTGACTTTCATTGGTTAACATTCATAGAATTCTTATTTATTATTACTTTTGTCAGATTAAAGTTATTTCTGTGACCATTGTGAGTTTTTCTTTCATTGACCGAAGGGTACCAACAATTTTGTCCACGTGTGTATATAGGCCCACTGACTGATTACAAGATTGTAGACACCTGTGATGCTAATTAGTGGACACACCTTGAATTAACATTTCCCTTTGGTCACATTATTTTCAGTATTTTCTAGGGGTACCATCATTTTTGTCCAGGCCTGTTCCATGAGTTTATTTTTTTTATAATTCTGTTGAAGCATGGTTGAAAAGCAATGTCTGACTTTCATTGGTTAACATTCATAGAATTTTTTTAAATTATTACTTTTGTCAGATTAAAGTTATTTATGTGACCATTGTGAGTTTTTCTTTCATTGACCGAAGGGTACCAACAATTTTGTCCACGTGTGTATATATACTTTTACCAGCCAAGCTTTTCAGATTTGAAAGAAAGCCAGTGAAAGCATTATGTTGGTATTTCAATTCGATTTATTGGTATAGCTCTTTTAACAGTTGTCATTGTTGCAAAGTGATGTAGCTTTACATAACCAAACAAAATGATGGAAGTTTGTATGAGATGTGAATGTGTATGAATCAAAATTGTACCTGATGAGCGAGCCCAGGGCGACGGTGGCAAGGAAATAGGAAGAAACCTTTAGAGGAACCGGACTCAACAACAACAACAGGAGGAGATTGCAGTCATACTGTGTGTTAGGAGGCAGGAAGTTCAGTATAACAGTTGTCGTCTTTAAGTTCATATGGAGTCCAGTTCGTTATTGGAGGCTCAGGTAGACTTGTAGGAAATTCCATTCCTGAACTATTAAGCGACTGCAGTCACAAGTCCTCAGAGAACAGCTGTCAGCATCAGCCGAGGCCAGGATCGTCTTCATGGTAAAGTGGAGCCGTCCCCAGTCACCACACGCATCCCAGGCAGACGACACGAGGAATCCATGTGACAAGAACTCCGATCAGAAGTGGGACACCAGGATGAGTCAAACGGGTCCAGAGGGTAGAGGGGGTCTGGATCACTGGCAGCTCAGAAGTGACATGTGTAGCTCGACAGAGAGACAGGGAGAGGGAAAGTGAGAGAGAAGCGAGAGAGAGAAGAGGAGAGAGCAGAAGAGAAGAGAGATAACAGTTAGGTATGGTCATAGTCACACAATGTATAAGGTGAATGTATATGTAGTGCAGAGTGCAAACAGGGACTCCAGCAGGACTAACTTCATTTCAACACACTATTTAAACAAAACAAGTTAAATAAGAAAAGACAATAGGGCCTCCTGCCTCCTATTGGTATTTTCACTTCAGTTTAAACAAGACTAGGTAAATTCATTCATTATTGTATTCAACAAAATGTAAGAGAAAAACTAAGAGAAATATTAGAAAAAACTATTTATCTAATATAATAATTAGAAAAACGGATACAAATATTCCTCAACATTATAAGAAAGTAAAAAAGGGGTGGTTAGAAATATTTCACTTTACATGTAATAATTTTAGAATTTAAATTATAATATAAGAATATCCCTTTTTTTGCATCAACATCAGGTGCACATTGATCAGCTTGAGATCTGGGGAGTTTGTAGGCCGGGATTGTGGCCTTGGGTTGTTTGTCTGATCTGCGTGGTAGGCTGTGCTGCACTTAATGTTCTGGTGTCTTTTCATCATAGCCAGCATTGACTTTTTGCTGTGATTTGCACTGCATTGGCTTTTCTGTGGGACTGGACTGGATGAGTGTGTGTGTGTATGAGTGACTGTTATATACGGTAAAACCACCACTATGATTTTATAGACAATACAAGAGTTTAAATATATATATATATATATATATATAAGGAACGCATGAGAATGATGAAAGCCAACTTAAATGCACCAGAGGTAAAAATTTGTTCAAATTAAAGAACATTTTGTGAAAGTTTGTATTTTTACCTCTGGGCAAAATACAAACCTTTACAACACTGATGGACTTGCATAATATCACTTACTCATGTGAGTGTTTATCTGTGTGTGTGTGGCAAAGGAATATCCATCATCAGTTACTGTCATGGCATGACTTCTGACCTACCGACTCAGTCATGAGTCACTCTGGCAGGGTCACCATGTCAGTGAGAAGGCAAACGTTTGGTGCAGTGAAGAGACAGGAAATGCTCAACACAGTAACTCTTGCAGAACAGAAATTACTTAATATATAGGAAAGAAGAGCAACAATGCAGTCACGGTTATTGTGTTGGTGCACGTTTGTACCGAAAATAAAATAAATCTATAAATTATCAGACACAGACAACTGAATATAGCAATACAGTTTGGAGAAGTAATATAATTACTGAATGGGTTTTGATTCATGGTAAAATTAGTACAAAGTGAACAAATTATTCAAATTCTTTTTTTAAATCACCCTCATGCAACAAAGTGAGGATGATTTTAAGAAATGAAATAACAGTAAGTCCTCTCCCAGACAGAGGAACTTATAGAGGAAATGACTGATTACTTAAGACCAGTAGAGCATTACGGCAGCAGTATAGAACACATAGTGTGCAGGTGGTGTTCTTGGTGCAGAGCAGTGACTTAATCTTCATTTAAAGTGAAATGCTGCCTCCTTCAGTATAAAACAAACCATGTTTAAAGATGTGCAAGAACATGTCAAGGTCTAAACCATAAAATATGTAAAAACCAAAAACCCTCAAAAAGAAAAAGAATGTAATTTTTTTTATATAATGACCTAAACAGACTCTCCGAACATCCCTTTCACACATTCTACATAAACAACAATAAAACCTCACCATGGGAACAATTAGGTTTTTCTTTTCATTACTATTCATTCCTAGATTATGTTAAATGTGGTTAAAATAAACATTTGATTTAAATTACAGTCTGCACGATAATCCAACGGAGCCCCTTAAGGAACATGAGTGAGAAAAAGAAAAAAAAATTAAAAAAAAAAAAAAAAAAACATCTAAAGAAGAGGAAAAAATGGGACATGGCACATGGGTCTAAAAAAAAAAGTCTAAGGAAGAAGAAGAAGAAGAAGAAGAAGAAAAAAGAAACAGGATGCAAAAATAATGGACCGTAGTCAAGTTTTGCAAGATCTCGCAAAACTTGATTCTTCAGCATTACTGATTTAGTTCAGCAGGTGGCCTAACTTTCTCCTTGACCGGGAAGGGGAGTGTTACCGATCCAGTCCAGTGAGTGTCAGTAATGCACCTAAAAGCTGGCTGCCAACCGCTAAAAACAGGCGCTGTTAAACAGGCATGAAGAGAACTACTTTACATTACTTTACATTCAACTTGGCCTAAAATACAAAGACATTTTGTTTGTACTCAGAGCTTGCCCTTTCCGTCTTTTGGCACTGGAAGATACGGGTCACATGGTCTTGATTTTTTTTCACTCCTACTGTATGTCCTGTTTTTTTTTCTTTCTTTCTTTCTTTTTGCATCCCATGTCCCGTTTATTTTCTGTCTCATTTTTTTTTCTTCAGCAAATTTTTTCCCCTCATCCATGTTCCTTTAAGGACTCGAGACCACATGACACATACTTCCGGTGCAAAATACAGAAGGTCTCCCCCCCGCCCCCCGCCCCGCCAGCTTAAATTTTCTTTTCACCCATATCCTGTTAGCCCTTTTTTGCCTCACTTTTTTTTAAAACTCCAATGTTTATTTTTTCCCACCAGTTTAAAGATAGTTCTATCTATATGAAATACTTACATTTTTAACAACATTTAAACATATTAAATAATTAAATATAAAAAATAATATAAGAAGAATATAAAATAATATAGATTTCAACATTATTCTACAATATAACAAGTTAATGCTTTAATAGAATTTAAGGAATTATTGTATTTTTTGTAACTGTACGAAAATGTTCTTAGAAAAAGAAAAAAAAAACACAAAAAATCCAGGCAAGGCATATTCAATACAAAATCCAATGAGTATCCATAGAGGGCGCCAAAAATTACATATTTACTACAGAGGAAAAGTCTTAAAACTGTTTATGGCTTAGTGCTATGTAAAAGTATTGCATCACTGCGGTGGCCGTGAAGTGCAAAACAAATTAACAAAACCGAAAACAAAATAACATTCAAAGACAAAATAACAAAACCCAAAACAAAATAACAAATTCAAACCCAAATTAACTAAACTCAAAACAAAATAACAAATTCAAAACTAAATTAACAAATCCCGAAACTAATTTGTTATTTTGTTTTGGGTTTTGTTTTCGGATTTGTTATTTTGTTTTGGGTTTTGTTCATTTGTATTGCACTTCTCGGTCAGTCAGATACAAACCGGAAAAGGTAGGTATATTTTGCGAATTAAATTCTTACCTCTGATTGGACGAGACACCTGTCACTCAAGATAAACAGGAAGTAGGAAATTGTGTCTCTAACTTTGTTTCTTGTGTGTTCTGCTTCACTTTTAAACCATTTTTTCGGTCTGCAAAACTAAGAAAATAATGAAAACTTTCATTAGAAAGCAAGGAAATAGAATTTATTCAACGTTACTTTGAGGACGGACATTCGTATGCCGTGATTTTGGACATGCTGATGGCATATCACGGTATAAAGATTAGTTTGCGAACTGCTGTGTCTCGGAATGTATGTGGAATCTGTATTGCATGTCTTTTTTGAATGTATATATATAAACTTTTTTTGGATTGATGTTGAATCTTTATTTACTACACTGAGTGGATCAAAAATTAACATAAGTAAAAGAGATGTAATATTTTATTTTGATAAAAAAAAAGATATCGAGAAGAGTCACATTTTCATGTTAAATCTTTTAATATTACTAGATAAATTCTATATACACAAATGTAAGTGGTCATTAAGAACGCCTAATATCTCCCATTACAAGGTGGATTTGAAATTTTATTTTGAAACATTACAAGGACTTTTAAGCCAGAAAGCAACCAGAACGATGAATACATTTAAATAACTATATTCCTCCTTTCTATTCCTCTTGTTGTTGTTATTGTTAAAAAACGAATAATAAAAATGGTTACTATTAAAAAAAAAAGAACTTCTGTGTCTCTTTTAAAAGCGAAAGATTTTTTCCACAAGAACAGCAAAAATTTGGCAGAACGCCATATTTGAAACCACAATAAGGACAGTACATGTTTGCACATTCATACACACACGAATCTACCTCCGCTACAGTACTTCCTGTATATCTTGAGTGACAGATGTCTCGTCCAATCAGCGGTAAAAATTTAATTCGCAAACTATACCTACCTTTTCCGGTTTGTTTCTGAACGGCCGAGAGGTGCAAACCAAATTAACAAAACCGAAAACTAAATAGCAAAATCAAAACCAAATGAACAAGATTGAAAACAAAATAACAAATTCAAAATCAAAATATAAATTCCAAAAACAAAATAACAAACTAAAAATCAAAATAGCAAAACCGAAGACAAATGAACAAAACGCAAAACAAAATAACAAATTAGTTTTTGATTTTGATTTGGGTTTTGTTATTTTGTTTTTGAATGTTTTTTTTTTTTTTTTTTTTTTTTTTTTTTTTTGGATTCTTCCCCGAATTTCTCCCTAATTTAGTCGTGTCCAATTCCTCCCCGTCACTAGGGGGCTCCCACATTATTAGTTTTGGGTTTTGTTATTTTGGTTTTGGTTTTGTTATTGTGGTTTTTAATTTGTTATTTTGTTTTCGTTTTGTTAACTTGTTTTGCACTTCTCGGCCACCGTACATCACCCCTTATTTATTCATATTCAGTTAATTTAAATTCAAAAACTGTTGTTTATGTAACAACCTAAGCAGCAATCTCATTTCCCCTCTGTTCATGCTACTATGCATTCAGGATTCAGTATACTAATCACCGATTAGTCACTGATCATCTATTATCATCTGCACCTGTTTCTCACTGGTTCATGCCTTATATTAATGCTTGCATGATTCATAGTTCACTGTGGGGCTAAACAAACAAACAAAAACTGTTCAGGTACAGGGACTAGACTGAAAATTAGTGCAAGATGAAAATTAATACATTAAAAAAAGTCCCACAGAAAGCCTGGCTCTGTGAAAGCAAAATATGAAGGAATAAGGGTTGGCTCAAGACTTTTGCACAGTGCCTCATAGTCAGTTTTCAAATTCTCAATGCACTGAAGCAAAGCTTTTAACCAAAAATATTCACTTACAATTGGTCATTATAAATGAATTCCTTCTTTAACTTTGCACCCAGATTCCAGTAATGAGAGACTCAGTTGTTCAGAGCCCGATTTGTGTCAGTATCTTCACATCTACTGTACATTGCTTGTTTTTAACATTTTCACTAAACTGGACTTGTTTTGTATCAACCATTCACTCATGCAGCTATTCAATTATCAATTATGCCAATTAGTAAATAACCAATTATGAGGCAGCAACACACTTCCTGTTCTTGGCTCAACCTCATGTAGCCTTTTATTGCTGTAGCTCATCCAGCTCAAGGCCAACCATGCTTTTCTTCTAACAAAGAATAAGAAAGTTATAGAAAGAAAGAATATATAAAAAGCTAATCATTCACAGGTTTACCAGGGAAGAGATGTTTAAACCATCCAATCTTGTAAAAAAAACTTATAGGGAGGCTAATGGACGAGAACAGATGACACCTGCATTTGGTTCTAACCCAAAATATCCTTAATAACTTGAGATATTCGCCATGTGTCAGTATGTGTGAGTGGTGTGAAGATATTGCATGCAGATTTGAGACTGCCAGAAAGAGAATGTGTAAGGAAGCATTAGGTCAACAACTAGCAGAATGCTCAGTTACATATGAGGCCCTGTGACAGAAAAATATAACACTTATTTGTAAGTTGTTGTTGCATGACATAGATATAAAAACACATGGCATGTGGTCTAATGTAATTTCCAGCATATTCTTGATTCTACAGCTGAATTGCTCAAATATTTTAAATTGCAAGTGTAATTCCAAATGTTGTCACGTTCATGGAGCTCATGTCTTTGTAAATCATTAATTTGTGTCTTGGATTGCAAAAATAAGGGCACTGGTGTTTTTGGTGGGTGATGCACAGAGTTTCTGATTGTAGGGTAAAGGTTCAAGCCTTATTTTCTTTTTATTGTGTAAAGCTGCTTTGCGACAATGTCAATTGTTAAAAGCGCTATATAAATAAAATTGACTTGACTTGAATTGACTTGCCACTGCTGGGTTGCTACTGTTGGGTCTCCAGACAAGACCCTTAATCCTATGCCCCTTTAAAACCAGTCACTGCATGCTGTGCCAGTCTCAAGGCCAGATGGGAGGGTTGTGACAGGAAGGGCATCTGGCATAAAACCTGTTCCAGATCTTACAGATAAAAATGATCCGATGTGGAGACCACTCGGATAAAAGGAACAAATAACGAAAAAACAAACAAACAAAAAACACTAAAATAAATAGAGTTTTAGGACCTAAAACATTCCACACATCTCAGTCAAACTAAATCCCTAAACACTTCGCCATATAGGTCTCCTGAAGAGCAGTTTTGAAGCTCAACCGTGGGAGCTCTGGTTGTGGCCACTTTGACAGGAGCTGTCCTGACCTTAAATAGAGGAATGGGTGGAACAAACGAAGTCTGGCTGCTTTCTTGGAACACGTCTAATTGCCTCAGTTACCTCAAGCTAGCTACATTAGCTTTGTCTTAACTAAAATTCCAAGATGACTAATTTATTGTAACTTTAGTTTGCATCTTATTGAATCAACTCAATCATCCATTCCCTACATGTGGTCCCATGTCATCTCCTACATTTCTTGTGGTAAGCTGTTGCGTACAAGTTAGCTGGTTAGCTAAAGTGATGCAAAGCAAGCAGCTAGTGGTTTGTCATCTGCAATTCAGCTGCCACTCCATTCAGCCAAGCTCTTAATTATGCATAATTTTTAACATGGGCCTCGGTGGGAATTGACTCACTTTTGCAGCCAGCTCCTAGTGTTCGTTCGAGGAACTGCACATTTGGCACTTGCCCGTTGGATTTTTTTAATTTTTTTTTTAGAAACGGTGGTTTGTACGGAAGCGCATTGCATTCACAAAAGAAAGAAAAAAATCACAGGAATTATCTCATATTTATGACTTACTAACACATAATTATGACTTTGTATCTCATAATTATGAGATCCTTATCTCATAATTATGACTTAGTATCTCATAATTATGACTTAGTATCTCATGAGATACTAAGTCATAATTATGAGATACTAAGTCATAATTATACAAAGGATGCAGTAACTTTCGTTTCCGGTGTCATGCGGTAAATGGCCCTCTGCCACAACCTGCTCCCCCTTATCTCATAATTATGACTTAGTATCACATAATTATGAGATAATAAGTCATAATTATGAGATACTAAGTCATAATTATGAGATAAGGATCTCATAATTATGAGATACTAAGTCATAATTATGAGTTAGTAAGTCAGAATTATGAGATAAGGGGGAGCAGGTTGTGGCAGAGGGACATTTACCGCATGACACCGGAAACGAAAGTTACTGCATCCTTTTGCTCGTACGGAAGCACCTCATTGCACACCCATGGACATGTACAGTATGACCATATTATCGTTTAGCTTGATAATTGTACATTAGGTGCATTAATTAGTGGACATTTCCTCATTGACCTGCTCCTCCTGGCTGACTGCAATTTAGTTACTGTAAGTCTTGCTTATTTATTATTATTATTATTATTATTATTATTATTATTATTATTATGTTTAAACGTTTAGTACTAATATATGTTACACGATCGGACTGCATATCAACTTGATAAAAATTCGAGTTATTCATTGGGCTGCTGGCTAAAATAACCTCTCGGCAAATCGGACCCATACTGTCACGGGTACTGCTTGCGGGACGAAGGAAAGGCATAGTAGCAGAGGTGATGTGAACAAAAGTCTTTTAATCAAACAAAGAAACAATGGGAACTAAAGGAACAGATCATGAACTTAAACCAGGGATAAAATAAACATGGAGCTACACAGACTAGGGGTTACAAACAGACTGAGAGACAGACAGGCTAGGAAACAGACCAAGGCCAGGAGACAGACAAAGGCTAGGAGAACACAGAACCAGGAGAACACGGAGCCAGGAGGACACGGAGCCAGGAGAACATGGAGCCAGGAGAACACGGAGCCAGGAGAACACATAGAACTAGAAGAACACAGAGCTGGGAGAACACAGAACTAGGAGAACACAGAACTAAAAGAACACAGAGCTAGGAGAAAACACAGAGCTTGGAGGAAACACAGAACTAGGAGAACACAGAACTTGACAGCAAACCAAAACAAACAGTACCCCAAAACGAACAGATGCAAGACAAGACTTAACTGAACTCAGGAACATTTATAACAAAACTAATGAACAACCTTGGTTCAGGTGAGCGCCACATCACCTGACTGAGGTGCATTCTGGGGAATGAAGTCCACCAAAAACTACAAATGAAAACAAAAGGAATCAAAATGGAGTCTGTGGGCGCTTTGGCCCCCTCTAGTGGTCTCCCCTGACACATACAGTGCTCCCGCTTTGCTAATTACATCCGTTAATAACGTGAAAAGTGGACATACCAGTAGTTAACTTACTGCAATAGTGAATATAATAGTGATCTCACAACTCCATAAAATAGATTTACCACCTAAATATATTAAATCGCAACATTACAAGGATAGCTCTGTGGAAAATAATATTTTATTTGATTCAGGCTTTTTACTTTTCCCCGCACCGCTTTCACTTTTCAGCGATTTTATCTCTCACACACACACACACACACACACACACACACACACACACACACACACACACACACACACACACACACACACACACACACACACACACGCATGCCTGGTGTGCACATGGCTGGGGATATGTACTGTACTGTAGCATCTCATGAACCAGTCTACTCGTGTCGGTGAAGTTCACCTGCTCTTACTTTCTGTACACACTGTGGACTGTATGCACTGCTATTACTAATTCGTCCTTGACGAATAAACAGCTCACCTATTTTAGTTTTTTAGAACATTTATCAAACACCATATATTAAAATATGTAAATGTTGCTTCTCTACATACTGTGTGCCTCTTCTGTTTTGGGCAATAACTTGAGCTGAAAACTGAACTTCCGCCATTGTGCCTTTCACAGATTTAATCACAATTAATACCTTCACAGTCAGAAAAAAACATATATAAGTATCTTCTTGTTAGAATGAAGCAAGAGATATAGCACTGTGCCCTCAAATAATAAAAATAAGGAATCTGTAGCACGTATAAAGTATAATTATCAGTTTGTCCACAAATGAACAAGCCGAGGTCAACACTGGCAAGTTCCTCCCAAACTCATTTAGGAGGAACCAGACTCAACAGGGAACCCATTTTCATTTAGATGTAATCTAGATGTAGATGTAAGCAGGGATTGAAGTGCAGTCATACTGTGTGATATAAGGCTGAATGTTTAGTATAATGGGAAAGGTGTTTAAGTTTATATGATCAAATTTGTTGTTATGAAACAACATTTCTTTCATTGTTGTTTAGGTTGTGAGTGGCTACTCCATACCAGTAATGAAGTACAAATTTGATCATGTCAAATCACTTAGGCCTGTGTTGACCAGTGCAGACTTTGTTCATGGCTTATAAAAACTTAAACCTTGACCATGACCATGACCAGCCCGCATTATGTCTTAGCCATGTTATAGCCACATTATGAATTTTTGTCAAAGCTTAGTCCCCCACTTCAAAAATCTCTCCATTCACCTTTCACACACATGCATGCGCACGCACACACACACACACACACACACACACACACACACACACACACACACACACACACACACACACACACACACACACACACACACACACACTGTACTTCGGTTTCCTCCCACAGACCAAAGACATGCTGATTAGATAAACTGACATCTCCAAATTGCCGGTAGTATGTGAATGAGCTTATGTGTGTGTGCCATGCGATGGATTGGCACCCTGTCCAGGGTGTACCCCGCCTCGTGCCCTAAGTCTCCTGGAATAGGCTTCAGGCCCTGCACGACCCACTATATACAGGATAAAGCGGTATAGATGATGATTGAGTGAGTGATTGAGCGAGTGAGCATTACATGGACTACCTAATCCCAAAGCTATAAACATTTACAAAGCCTTAAAAACGTTATTGTAATACATAGCTAAAACATTCCCCATATATCAGTGTCTACATTTTTGTATTGTATTGTATTGTATTGTATTGTATTGTTGTTTGTATTGTATTGTTTTGGCTGTTTTGTTTATTCTTTATTTCTCTTTTGTAAGCTTTGTATTTTATTGTAAGTAAATACATATGTAAGTAAATACAAATATGTAAGTTAATTGTAAATTTTTTTATGCGTTTTTGTTAACTTTAATATTTCTATGTTGTTCATAATAGTAAGAATTGTCAGTGTAACTGTAACTGTTATCCTTTTTCAAGTGTGTTTACTGCAACTGGAAATGAAGAAATGACAGCTCAAGCGCTGCATCAGCAACATACTACTGAGGATGCTGGCCTGTGGGATTTTCTTCGTAAGAGGGGTGTTCCTGAAGAACATATTGACCAAATGCAACAAGACAGGGTAATTTTGTGACAAAAATAGTTTCCACAAAGTATTATGTATTAAAAACATTAATAATTATTATTTTATATTGTTACATTAAAATTCATATTATATAATCCACTACAAAGAATCAATCTAAACTGACCTATACATTGATATTGGCACTGCTTATGTGTTGCCAGTAATAGCTGCTCAAGACTGAAATTTAGATAAATACATAGTGTACATACTGTCAGTATTAGAGATACAATACAATTTAACAAATAGTTGGTGCTTAGTTTTACAATTCATTTAACCTTTAATTTCTTTTTTTACTAAAGAATGTGAAATTTTATGCTTTACTTTTGGCTTACTTTCATGTAAATTTGTAAGGTATCGTATCTTACCTACTACTTACCTCTTACCTACCATAGGCTACTTTTGTTGGTAAAATTGTGAAATGTAATTGTGAAAAAAATACTTTTGCAAAAGCCATTATTATAAACATTGCAAAGTGTACTTAAAAACAGACACATTCCCTCAAAACTAATTTTGCTAAGTTTTTAATTTACAGATTGATACATCAGTTGTCAGAGAACTAAATGACACCTGCCTTGCACGCTACATACCACTGTATGGAGACAGGATTGCTACAAGACAGTACTGTCTGGACAAACAAAAACGAAAAGAAGATAACTCCTCAAAAATGTCCCTTCTTGAAAAACTGCAAAAAAAAATGAGGACATCAAAAGCAAGCCATGATGAGGAAACTGCTGATGAAAGTAGGCCCACGAAAAAAGCAAGCTATAAAAGAAATGCTACCAAGTCTTGAGTAGAGAAAAATTGAGTTGGGGTGGATTCATGAGGGAAAGCAAGTCAGAAAACGCTGTGGTGGAGGAACCAGAATTCTTGATATATCCAAGGATGCAACCAAGAAAGACCTTATGTATCATGCCAAGGAATTATTTTTTTCACATGGTGAGTCAAAAAAAAGGACAATGGGAAGAATTCACTCATAGTATTTATGACTTTAAGGAATCAGAACTTGAATACAGCGTTACTGTTGGTGAGCTGTACACACACAAACATTTGGTATTTTACACTTTTATTTACATACGATGTGGCACATAGACAAATCTGACACAGAAGTGGACAATGAAAAGGACAGTCATAGTGGATCTCTAGGAGCGCAGCAGAAGACAGCACAGTGCATTAATCCTGATCAACACCTAGAAAAGCCACTTGGTGTAACTAAACCACAAACCAAACCAGCTGGTCCAGTTGAACAGTGTAATCATGAAACCTCCAGAGCCCATTTATCTGTTGTTGGTGTCATTGATCTTACTTCTCTATCTTATGATTCAGAGGTGCTCGTAGGTGGCATAGAAGATGTATCATCTGCAAGCCCGCTGGATGACACTGTTCCAATTATTCCATCCACAGAGGAAGTCATTAATGTTGCCCTGTCTACCTCCACTCCTGTATTAGTAAATCATGTTGAACGTACTGTCTCTCCAAGTGGTAACGCAAACTATGAGCTGCTTTCTGAAACCCATCTGATTGAGCCTTTTCAAGTTTTCTCTCCCACAGAGGAAGTCATCAGTTTTATCCCATCCACGTCCACTCTTTTCATAGAGGACAACAATGCTCATTCAAACATTGATGCAAACTACGAACTACTTACAGTGGGTATCAAACTTCACAGAGTAAATCTATTAGAGGAAATGATTTGTCAATTCAAAGATGAGTTGATTCTTAACTACCCCTTAAAGTATAGCTTTATTAATGAAAAAGGCCATGATGCAGATGGTGTGTCGAGGGATGTCTATGCTGCATTTTGGACAGAATTTCTAGATTGTGCAGCCGAAGGGGCCAGAAATGAGAGTGCCATCTCTTTCACCAAAATGGCAAGAGGATGAATGGAAAGCTGTGGGGAAAATATTGGTCTAGGGTTTCCTTGACCAAGGCTACTTTCCACTGCGCATTGCCCCAGCATTTACCACTGCACTGATATTCGGAGAACATGCTGTATCTACGGATTTACTGTATCAGTCATTGCTGTTGTATCTGAGTCAATGTGAGAGAGATCTCATAACTACTGCCTTACAGCAGGACCTTGACAGTGATGGTCAGGATGAGTTATTAGATCTGCTGGATCGACTGGGAGTAAAAACAGTCCCATCACAAGATAACCTTAAAGCAGTCCTTATTCAAGTAGCTCACAAACAAATAATTCAGCAACCAAAATATGCTCTCGATAACATGTCAGCAGTTGCAGCCCAACCCCTCAGTACCACATTAACTACACCAGCAAAGATACAGACCATGTATGATGACAAGAAACCAACTTCCAGAAAAGTCCTAAAGCTGATCGAAGCCAGTCCAACGACACCAGCTGAGAACCAAGCCTTCAAATTTCTACAGCAGTACATACATGGATTGGATCAGGTGGGCCTTAGAAGAATGCTGAGATTTGTGACAGGGTCAGATGTCATCTGTGTTACAAAAATTCAAGTTGTTTTTACAACTTTGGATGGACTTGCACGTCGACCAGTTGCAGACACCTGTGGATCTGTTTTGGAATTACCTTGTACATACAACTCCTACCCAGAGCTACGTGTAGAAATGGAAAATGTACTGACCAGCAACTACTACACTATGGATATTGTGTAGTGAGACAATGCACATACAGTACACAGCAGGGAGTCCATGTAGATGTAAAATTTTGTAACTTTTAAATATTTGTAAGATTAGTGAGAATTTGATTTAAAAAGTGTTATAAATCAAAGTTCTTTGCTGAGTTTGCTTGAACAAACTTGTTTGATATAAGTCAGAATTGCCTG